>CM049313.1:9140007-9605007 GCA_026874595.1 Sipunculus nudus | reverse complement strand
TTACAGTAAGCTACTTTGCTTCCTGTGGCCTTAATTATTACAGACTTATGCCTGAAATTATTTTGGAATAACACCTGTTTACATTGGACATGCGCATTCTTCATATATTATTACTAATACCGTGACGTTCTTAAAACAAAAAATATATGTTCATACCACTTGCGTTGTTGAAATAATTTAAATCCCGCATAATTTTAACGGAAAACATTGGTCTCTTCACTACATTTATAAATACCTACGCCGCTGGTGTACATAGAAGCCGCAGGGCATTGTGGGGAAATAATTTCTTTACCCATAATCCCAACCAGCAGAGTCGAACTCTTTGCGGGTTAGGTTCTGCTCAGTGTGTGCAGGTGTGACGTCACATATTGAATACAGAAATGATTTAAATCGGACGATACATGTTTTTTTTTTCTCTCAAACATTTTCCTGGTTGTAATGGAATAGTTAGCCATCATCAGACCTAGCAGTTGTTTAAGGTTACATAATCAGGTGCAAAATTATGCTTGTTCCTTCACGCTATCAGTCAGTTTTGCTTTATAGAAAAGGTTCCTAGGAAAACCATCCCAGCACACAGTCTCAGTACCTCGCATGCGACTGTTTAACACCTTGTTATGGCTCTGTGTGTTGGTAAAGACAGTCCACTAGTGTCTGTTTTCCAAAACAAGGTCGCGTTGACCGGAGATTTTGAGCCACAACACGCAGTGTATTAGCCGGATGGAACATATATTATATTTCTGACTGACATGTGTTGTGGCTTCTCGATGCGCACGGCCGCACGCGCCATGTATATGTTGACATCTGTGATCGCGCCCCGTCCCCTGTTTTTAACACTCGTTTACAATAGTAAGCATGTGGTTTTAAGCATTATTTTGGCAAGTACAGATTCATTTGAAAGGGAAAAAGCTATTTTTCGTTTTTATTCAACATGCTTTATAGTGACTGGACCCCTTTAAACAACTTATTAACATATGTGAAATTTCACTATAATCGCTCCATATTGACTAAAAATTTATTGAATGTATTAAAATGGCAAAAGGTTACTGAAGACATATTCTTCGATGTGACACGTACCTTGTCCGAACTCTGAGGATGTCCCTTCTGTATGACAGGGGCTTAAATGGCAACGTGTTTACTAGCGATCAGTTAGGGCCTGTTATATAGATATGGTGAGACGTGCGACACTATGGGTGTTTCTACATTGCTATCTGCATTACGTATGTTATCTGCATTTTATGATGATCTATAGGGTCCAAGGTCCATATGTTCAAGATACGATCCGGTAGCCTTGCTCTCACACCATGCGCGATGAAACGTATATCCACTGCACCCTACTTTGATAATTTATAATAATAATAATAATAATAACAATAATAATAATAATAATAATAATAAACATGATGATAACAACAACTGTAATAATACTAATAAAAATAAAAATTTTAAAACTCATACTAATACTACTACTAATAATATAATAATAATAATAATAATAATAATAATAATAATAACAACAACAATAACATCAATAATAACAACAACAACAATAATAAATACAATAATAACAATCATCAATATTATCATAATTACAATAATAACAATCATTAAAACAATAATAAATAGATGATATTCATAATAATAAACTAGAAGAGTTAAGGCACGACATATGTACATCCCCACGCACCCTGATCAAACTTTGGTCCGTGATCTCTCGAAAAAACGTGTTCTTCATAAATTTCATTGATGGTGAGCTCTGTTAGCTATAAAATAGAGGCGGTCCCAAATACCAATGGATGACTCTGGCCCTCGACCTGGGTACATATCTGCCATAACACACAACGGAAAAAAATCCTTTTGAAAACAAATGATGATCCAAATTACCTCGAAACTTAAATGGACAGTTCCTATAGTGTCTCTTGAACCTCCAACAATGTGATAATAAATAACTTACAAACAACAAACCCTGACGGGGGCGGCCACAATTATTCCTATAAACGTATAGGTGTGTGTGTGTGTGTGTGTGCGCGTGTCCTGTAGCTTTGTTTCGTTTTACATATGTTCTGTTAAGTCGCAGCATTTGCTCAACAACCTTGTGTAGGGTTTTCCCACAGGTAATAGAAAACAACACAGGAATTTAAGCTTAACATCACCAATAGATCAAAAACCTGTCCGAATTTAGAATGCTTATTACTCACATGCCAAAACAGTATACTGTCAGTCAGTGCATAGGGTGTAGGCTTTACTACAGATACGGAGGGTATGCTTCGGGTGTACCCTTCACTAAAGATCTCAAGGGTGGCCGGGTACTAAACTTCACAATTGGCTTCACAGGCTTCATTTCCTTAAACATACGTAGGGACCCCTGCTACTCACTAAGGGATTTACCTGCGGGCCCTGGAGGTCTGGCCTCCATACCCGCTAATTCGAGACCATGCTATGCCCTCCCCCTTAACTGGCTGTGATGCATTATCAGGACATTAATGATTGAGCCCACTTCTAGTGTGGGGGTGAGGCGTTATCAATTAGGAGTATATGGAATATCCAACACTTGAACGCTCTTCCCCCATAGGTTAGACGAATGTAAGCGCCTAGCATGTTGTCCCATTCAAAGTCTTGTATGATAATTCAACAAATGGCAAATGTGTTGTAAATGTAAATAAACACATCGACGATAGTAGGAGTCACTAACAGCGGCAATAGGTTTGTAAAAAAAATATTAGCGAGGGTTTTCAATATGTGTATATGTTTACACTGAAATTAGCCTGAAACAAGTATAGCCATATGTACGATACACTCCTTGTAAAGTGGTTTTAAGCTGAGGTCGTGCCAATTAAAGCTCCTTTGATTTGGCCGCTACTTACTTGAGCAGGGTTGTAGGGTTACACCACATGGCGCTAGCACCTACCAGAGAATAACAATCAGACCAGTGAGGGCTGGTTTACACATGGTGCATCCCTCTCTAGGTTTCAAACCACGCTCAAATCTGCACGGTAAAACACTATAATTTGTATATATTACTATTTTGTATTAGTCACAAGCCCGATAAGCTGGTCGGGGACGGGTCGCAGTAAAGTCCCACTCAGGGCCAAGTTGTGTTGTGTAATATGAATAAACCCTGCAGATTATAACGGATTTTACCGTGGTTGACCTAAATGAACAGTTCCATTGTCATTAGTGTCAACAACGTGCAACTCGAGATCCCTTGGCCCCCACTTGTTATGGCGGCATACTTATCCCCCCCCTTCAATTTAGTCAAGTTCATTCCATAATGTGAACTGGCCAGAACAAGTATAACTGGATTGTCACATTGCATATTCACACAATTTCAACAATGCTATAAACAGATGTATCATCTAACATCACTGAGTAAGCACGTGCATAATTAAGTTTCTGTTTATACTTTTAAAATGCCGCATCACAGATATAATTACACCGCAAAATACATCCACGGGTTTCAGGTTTCGAAGATATAAAATATGTTTAAAGGACAAATACTTTGTGTTGGTTATATTTAGGATGGATTTTGTCGATGTATATGTTCTATATTTGCTCAATTTACTTATTTATTATAATTTACAAATCCAAGGGAAATATCTCAATTTCGGCGTAAAAGCTTGTTCAGCGCATGATTGTAGACAAGATATCTATCCTTACTATTCATGTATATATATATCTTTGTCTGGAGAGTGATATAGCTTTAAGGTTGCCATATATCGAAATCGGCCCGTTTGGAATCCGCAGTCAATTAAAACACCTTACAATTGATTTAGTCTTGCTCCGATTCTAAGCATCAAATATCACAGGTACATAAATATCCGACAAGCGGCATGGATATCCTTATCCATTTATATTAGCCAATCGATACGATGTAAACATCATAATTAGCCAATCAATATGATATATACATTATGAGTAGCCAATCAATACGATGCATACATCCTGATAAGTAAATCAATACGATATATATATCGTGTTAGGCAATCAATACGATGTATAAATGATGATAACCAAATCAATACGATGTATACATCATGATAAGCAAATCAATACGATGTATACATCCTGATAAGCAAATCAATACGATGAATTTATCGTGATAAGCAAATCAATACGATGTATATATTGTGATGAGCCAATTAATACGATGTATACATTATTATAAGCAAATCAATACGATGTATACATCATGATAAGCAAATCAGTTCGATGTATATGTTGTGATGAGCCAATTAATACGATGTATACATCATGATAAGCAAATCAATACGATTTATACATCATGATAAGCAAATCAATACGATATATACATCATGATAAGCAAATCAATAGGATTTATACATCCTGATAAGCAAATCAATAAGATGTATATATAGTGATACGCCAAACAATACGATGTAAATCAATCATGATAAATCAATCAGCTCAGCGAGCTAACATGTAGGGACAGCAGTGTAGGAACATTTCACAGTTTGAAAAATATCCAGCTAGATTTTTGAGCACAGGTATCGTTACAGCAGCTGACCAAGACATTACTTGCACAAATGTTGTAATTGATTAGCTTGCTACCCAATATGGTAATTAAATTAGGGATAGCTGTGTCTAAAACATACTTAATAAAAAAATTCACACTCACACATTCCCCGACGCGTGGTCATACATATGTCTTACATATGTGTCACACAGGTTCTCGTTTGCACACATGCACATCCAAAGAAACACACATAACAGAGATCTCACACGCACATTGTGAGACACCAATAGTATCGACATCCTTCATGTAGCATACATGTATTTTTTTTAAATCTACTCGTATATTTTAAAATCTTATTGAATTTTAACAAGGTGGGGTGCTGTGCTACATGGTGCGATCTGAGAAATGCAAGTTATGTTCTGTAGGCTTGTCATCCCACATGTACCTGCAGGGTCGGATCAAGGATTTAGGAATAGGAGGGTAACCTAAAAATGTCCGCTGGTCCAGAAAAGGGTGAGAGGACCCAGGCCGCAAAAATAGGATCTATAACGCTAAACAAAGGTTACGGTGGCTGAAAAGGGGGTGGGGGGGGGGGGGGTTGTCCCCCTGGATCTGCTTCTGACCTTTGACCTCGGACTAGTGTGATTCAGCATTAGACCTCAAACGCGGTCAGTCAGAGATAACGTACCTGTCCGTACATAAATATGAACCTTGTGACCGAGAACACTTACTCTTGCATTTTTAGGCCGCTCCCCACCGTGGGTTATGGTGAGTGCAACATTTAGGCCCACGCCTTCAGTGGCTTGCGCCATTTTAGATGGTAAACACTAGGTCATAGATCATTCTTACACGGCAATATGGATATGTCGCCAGCATTTTCATGTTTCATAGTTCAGCGGGCTCAGATGATAAGAGGATATAAATATTTATCATTGCTTCTTAAAAATAACCAGCTGATTATACTCTCAATTTATTGTTATAAGATGCGTCAGCACTTAAAAAATGAAGACCATTAATTACCTTGACGAAAAACAAATAGAAAAAAAACAGGAAACTCATTTCAAGTCCGATTGTATTTATATATAACATATAAGCCTATAGAAAATTTATTAATACGTTAACAATATTTATATTTAATGAGTAAATTTATTTTCCACCATAATAGAAAGGGTTTACGACTTGTTAAAAAGTGTTCAGCAATTGCATGGATACTCCCAATTCTGCTGTTAGGTCAGACAAGGGGTAGTCCGCTGTGATCCCTGGATATCAATAATGATTTATTATTTCTGACATAAAACACCAAATGTTCAGGTGTACTAAACATAACATGTATTGCTAGATTAGAATAAACTAAAAAAATTCTGTGTAAATATATCGGTAGGAAGGCATAAGGAAAACTGCTGCGAAATATTGCAGTGAATATATGAGATATTGCAGTGAATATATACGAGTTGAACGCTCTCGCTCTTTTTCTATTTTTCTCTTCTCTCTCGCTCTCTCTCTCTGTGTCTGTCTCTCTGTCTTTCTCTCTCTGTCTCTCAAAGCAAAAGCTAATATGTTTATGATTGATAGGTAACAAAATAGAACATAGAATGCAAGGAACTCACATAATTTAGGAACTGATGACATTATACGAGGAGTACGAGGGTTACATGTTACAGCAGACTTAGATATAGACACCATGCGGCAATTCAGAGAGATGGAGGTCCATAAAGATGACGCGTTAAATTTATATTTTATTACACATATAATAAATTACAATTTATATAATTTCCCCCTACATTGAGAGCAAACCCAAGTTCAACAATATACACATCCTCACGATCACCTAGGTAACGCAATTACTCTGCTGTCAAAACTAAATTGCTTTGTTTATAAGATCTAAGATGATTACTGGGTGACTTATGTGGTCGTTTTAGAGGTATTCAATTGTATATATACTGTACTTTCTTATATACAGATCCTGTACATTGCTAGAAATCCAAAGGATACATTGGTCTCTTTGTACCACTTTTTAAGAATATTGACAGATTTATCAAACGGCGGTACTTTGAAGGAACTTCACAGACAGTTAATAGAAGATAAAAGTAAATAAATTTGTATCACAACTAATATCTCTAGTGAATTCAATATTAAATAGAAAGTGTACTAAGTACACTGATTTTATATTTTTGCATGCACATACATGTACATATATAGTCTAAATTATTATAATCTGGTAACCTCAAATCCATGTAAATTAATCCAGGTATAATAGGTATTGTATTATGTCCTTGATCTTTAGGAATTAATATATATTCAGGGAGAGCTCCGCTACTCCTAGCATGATATTTAAAATAGGTTTATTTAGATACCCATTTTTGATCCTTCGATATACATTTGGTTAGGTGGCTAGTTATCAAATGTACTCATAAAGTTATGAACGGAATTCAATAAAATGTTTGAAAAGTTAGGGAATAACCTAAGGCATGCTCCCCCTTTGGAGGTAATCTCCATAATCATTACATGTTTATTTTGAAATAACGTTCTGTTGTAAGATATATAAGGATACATTCTTTATCTCGCCAGAAGGCAGGAGCCATTCGCCCATATGTTACATTCGTTACCACTGTGATTTAAGGTGATCACCAGAGTGTAATGTACTAAGGGCCAGTATATTAAACTGCAATTCTCACTCTCTGTGTTCCATCATAATTACATAAAATGTAAGGTGTAGGTGTTTAAGTGAATTGGGACTTTGTGTATTCAAGTGTCAGACCTGAGTTGCCGGGTATGTACATAATGACTGTAATTGCTTAGCCTTGATTACATGGCAGCTATATTCAGTCTAATTGCACTTATAATCAGCTCCTGTGCAGACCTTTCTTTATTTGTATATATTGTGACACATCAGGAAAATCTCTGATTGGTAACTCTGTGTTTTATTAATCTTGCTTTGATACATACGATGTGTTGAAAGCCATTTAAGCCTAACTAAGCATGGGCTGCCCCCTCTGCTCTATAGTTACAATAAAGAATATTTTACATCAACTCAGAGACCTATAAGTTTGTCACCCATGCATCCTGGACCAGGTTTTGATCCTTACTAGATGTCACCTGGTGCATACTCCTTGCAACCGTTCGGTACCAAGTTAACAGAATAAAAGGCCCAGTAACCGGTGTTACAGGGTGACATAAAAGCGGACCGAACGTTCACGCTAGTACAGCTTGCTTTTCTAGTGAAGCGGTTGGTACGCCCGACTTGTGCGCCACCGACATGGGTTCGAATCCCGGATCGGCCCAGTATTATCCCCTGAGTATTTCTCTTCGTAACAAAATGGGGGCTCGTCTAACGTGACGGTTTACTTTGTGGCCCAGGGAATAAGCTCACCAAAGTTTGACTCCTGGGAAAATTAGTCTTGTTCTGAAAGCAGAACGCTTCTAAGAGGGGGTGTGTTACGTGGTGACATAATAGCGGACCGAACTGTCTCGCTAGTGAAGCTTGCTTTTTCTAGCGAAGCGGTTGGTACGCCGGACTTGTGCGCCACCGAACTGGGTTCAACTCCCGAATCGGCCCAGGATTTTTCTCCTCAACAATTTGTCTTCGTAACACTGGATATCTAGGTTGTCATAGTAACCTAACAGGAACTGATTTATAACATATGTTTCATGTAACATCTGTTTAAATTTATCACTAAAAATTATTATTTTCACTGGTAAAGTTGGGGAGTAGTTATTTGTTCCATGGATACTGTCATTGCGAAGATAATAAAGATGAAGATTGCCAAGTGGGACAAACATGGTTACTTCAGCAAAAACTAGTTTACACCCCCGTCACGAGAAGGCGATCTCGCTGGGTAGGAGCGAGATAGTGTGGCCTTCGATCGTCATATGGTCACCATGAACGCCATGAGTGGCGACCAGTTTTGAACATGGACAAAATTTCCGCCGCGGGGTAGCCGTGGATTAAAAGCGCAGTCAGATCGGAATTCGATCGCCATCAGTGTCCAAGCAGCGCAGTACTAGCTTCCTGACAGCGTAGGTCGATCGCCAGTAAACATGTTAGCATCGGTCTATCTGTTACGCTTCGCTGTCCAAGCACACTTACCCCGTCGCTACCGAGACCTCGGTGACCCTAGTGAGCTCTTTACACGCTTCGTACGGTGCTGCTGCTGCACTTATGACGTCAGAGCTGCGCTCTCTCTGCGTCCAGTTGGATTAGACGTTTGCTGGCGTCTGCGCTCTTACGAAGCTCGCGGCGCCAGCACACGTCGTGTCAGCGGGGCGAGAGCGGCATTGCAGTTATACTTGGAGGGTTTTTACGATGTTAAGGGCGACCAACGGCGATCTAATAGGTCTCCTTCTCGTGTGATGGGGGCTTAAGTTAGACTGCTCAAGCTCAAACATTGGCAAAATTGTGCATTGCATGATAAAAGCATGAGATTTTCAGGAGTGATAGGTCATTCCCTTATATTCATTTTAGATAGGGAGGCATCTCGGAATGACCTTGAAAGGTCACCGAGCTTGCGCAGAAACATTTTCAATATATGACATGTTTATGATTGACAATTATATATTACATTTTATAGCAAAGAACAGGTGACGTTAATAAAGCTGATTAAAAACTGATTTTTAAATGTTTAAACTGCAAATGAGAGAACATGCTTATTCGTGTCTAAACCTTATTGTGATGCGGTGTAATAACCCCAGAATATTTTTTTACAATTAGCCATTTTGGTACAGTATTCCGATAACAAAAGTCAAAATACAGTAAACCGCACTAAGGATAATTGAAATCCATGAAAGTACATTAAGTCCACGATATACATTCACTAGGATCAACTCTTGGAAAAGACCGACTTCCGTGGCTCAGGGGTAGAGCGCAGGACTCGTGGGAGATCGTGAGTTCGAACCTCAGTCGAGGCGGTGAGGTTTTTCACGGTCGTCCCCCACCCAGGGTGAGCGCTCTGCAGGCTTAATGGGAAGGTCGTGCCCAACGGCCGTGTTTCACTCACAAACGAGTGTGCCTTTCGGGGGTCCTCGGTCCTCGGTGGTATGATTGTAGTCATCGGGCCTGGTTAACGCCAGGATAACAAATGAGAGGAAGCGTGTGATACTGCCCTGTCACGTAGTCCGAAACCGGAATGGAAATCTGCAGATGTACATATATTATTTAAGCTAGCATTAATGGAGGCGGTAACCTCCAAAATAAACTCTTGGAAAAATCAGTATGGTTAATAGAGGTAATAGTCGGAGTGTTGGTGTTTCCGTTTCCTGCATATTCAAATCTGTTTATCGCAGCCATCATCACAAATATAAAAAATCACAAAATGTTTTATTTTTTTTTCAGAGGTGCTGAATCTAAATTATTCAGTTATTAAATTACGTGTAAGTTATGACATAACCTGCAGGCTACAACTTTTATTATTTCAGGGAAAGTTGACAAATGGCGGGATTATTTCACGGAGGAGATGGGAGCCGCCATTGATATGTTGGTTGAGGAACATTTACATCCTCGTGGACTCTATTTGTAGATACTTTGGCTTGAAAAAAAATTTGTGAGGGTCAGCTGGAAGCATCAGTGTTTTAGGAACACTTCCGGACACAGTTTTCACAGCATTCTGCACAACAATTTTTTTTTATTTTGATAAATAAAAAAAATATTCATGTCAAGGGCCCGATTAAGACACAGCCCTCTTCATTCAGGAATGCGTCAAGTATTAATTACATGTCAGATCATGTCAAACATGCCAAGGAATCTTTTAAGAAAAGTGTACCAAGTAATTTTGTTTAACATGATTCAATAATTATTCATATGAATACTTTTTTTACAAGGAATTACATTAATACTATTTAATATATTTTATTTATAAAAGTATTTTATTTTTATATTATACTTTTATATTTAAAATAGTCAGAGAAAGTTGAAAATAGTTGTAAATGAATATAATGCACCTTAACCAAAAGCAAAGAGGTCATGTTTAAAGCTGTCAGGTAGGACTGGTCACTTTAAATAGTCATGTAGTTACAGTGGGGCCGTTTAGACTACCAAGAGGCCAAATTTTCATTAGCTTCTTCACGTGCATCTAGAATTAATCCAAAACGGACTTCCATGTTGGTACGCCGGTACACATGGTGATCAGTAAATGTTAGGTAAACTGGATTAACTCCTCAAAGTAATAGTTACATAAGATGCAGGAGTCACACTGAGTCACATTGGCTAATTGACTGAGTATTGTTAGTCTGTTGTTATTTGTATTATTGCATTACATAATTCTCCTTCAGAGTATGACATCCCTGTGTAAGAAGGCGTTGTCATTCATTTATTAACGCCGCTCTGTAATGAGTTCTTATTGGCAGCTAGAGGTAAGCTGGGATATGTCTTTGCAAAGTAAAATAGGAGCAAGGTCCGCGATAAAACTGAGCCTCGTTACTAGATTCTCCATGCACCGTGCAACTCTTGTCTGAATCACGACTTGTGAAATCAATATCTTAGTAGCAGCATTGAAGTCAACGGATGAACCTGATTTCTCCTCAATTGTATTTCGAAAGCTTAAGGTGCCAGGTGGTTATCAATCAGTGCCATACAACCAGACTTCCCATCTTCCAATTATATTTTATCGGCCAGAAAATCTGCAATCATCATCCACCAACTGATTAGCGAGCCCACCAGCAGATTTTCCGGCCATTTGGTCACTTCTAGTTTCATCTCCTGGTATGCTATTGTTGTCATGAATGATAAAATAATATTTTGCATCCGTCGTCAAATCTACCCTTTCTTGTCGGCAAGGAAAAATAACGCCGAAAAATCCTTGACATTGTCAAGTTTGCAACAAGAAGATTTTTTCTGCAGAAAAGGTCTTCTTTGTAATACATTTAACCCTGATCAATTTCTCTCAAAGTAAATCTGAGCTCATCTTCTTCTTACAGCTTCAATACAATACCAAACTCTGTTATTGGACTTTAAGCCAAAGGAAAAGTTCATTCCAGAAAGGCGAGGAGTATATATATCAAAAATACTTTTCCAAACAAAAGAAACAAAAACGACCAGGGAAAACATAATAATAATAATAATAATAATAATAATATATTTAATTTATATAGCCCTAATTCAACAAAATAGTTATCAAAAGCGCTTTACAAGACACAAAGCACAGTTTTACTAAAACATAAAATGTAGATTCCTACTTGAGCAAAGATTCCTAAAAGAAAACCCTAATTTCTAAGAACTACCAAAAGCTAATATAAAAAGGTAAGTTTTAAGATATATTTTAAAAGAAGCTAAAGATGGTGAAGCTCTGATTAAGTGCGGAAGTTCATTCCACAACCTTTGTGCCACAGCTGGGAAAACTCTCGAACGACACATCTCACTTCGTTCTTTAAGAATCACTAAAAGATGACCTAAGCTGACTGACTGGAACATAAAAAGTTAAGAGGTTCCTAATGTAAACAGGCGATTGACCATTCATGGCTTTGTTTACTAATAATAAAATTTTAAAATCAATGCGCTGTCGCACCGGGAGCCAATGGAGTTCTTCAAGTATTGGTGTAATGTGGTCGCGCTTCTTGGCACCAGTTACAAGCCTAGCAGCTGCATTCTGCACTCTCTGTGGCCGTCCAGTAACTTGCTAGGAAGACCACATAGCAAAGAGTTGGAACAGTCAGTCCTTGAACTTATGAACGCATGAATTAATGTTATTAGTGGATCTTGAGTTAGGAAACCCTTTATCCAAGCTATATTACACAGGTGGTAAAAAGCCAAACTACAAATATTATTTACATGCTTGTCAAGGCAAAGCCCTTGGTCAAACACTACCCCCAGGTTTCTAGCACTGTTTGTTGGCACAACTACAGAGTCAAATATGTTTAGAGTTTTCAACTGAATTTTTTACCTCTGCTGATTTGTACCAATAATCAGAACCTCAGTTTTATCAGCATTGAGTTTAAGCAGATTCTGACACATCCAAACACCTATGTCATGCAAGCATGTTTCAATGGTAGTAATAGGAACCTTTGATTCTGGTTTAAATGATACATAAATTTGCCTGTCATCAGCATAAAAATGATATTCCATTCCATGCTGTCGTACTAATTCACCAAGTAGTAATGTGTAAATTGTAAAAAACAGAGGCCCCAGCACAGAACCTTGTGGAACACCGTATATGATCTGAGTTGGAGAAGACTTATGACCTACAACACTAATACACTGACTTCGATTGCACAGGTATGACCTGATCCATTGCAAGGTATCTCCAGTTATTCCAAGCCTGGTGGACAACCGTTGTAACAGAAGCTGATGATCTACTACATCAAAGGCAGCAGATAAATCCAATAGTATGGGAATGGACACTTGTTGAGAGTCCATAGCCCAGAGGAGATCATTATATACTTTGAGCAGGCATGTTTCAGTGCTATGAAAAGGTCTATATGCAGACTGTTGGTCTTCATACAAATGGTTTTCCTTCATATATGAAGTGATACGAGTGGCAACGATCTTTTCTAACACTTAAGTAGGGAAAGAAAGGTTAGATATTGGCCGATAGTGCTTTAAAACGTGTGCATCAAGACTGCTTTTCTTCAATATAGGGGTTACAATAGCCGGTTTCAAAGATGCTGGAACTTCACAATTGTAAAAAGACATGTGACACAGTTGACAGAAATTTGGAATAGAAATATGCGCACATTGCTTAACAAGCCAGGATGGAAAAGGGTCCAGTTCACAATGCTTAGCTGGTGAGCGCTGTAAGATTTGAGAGATCTCCTCTTCAGATGGGGGTATGAAAGTGTCTAATGTGTAATCTGCAGAAGTGGCCTTAGCCCTTTCTACAGGGAAAGCACAGCGCTGTTCTAGCAACTTATTGCGAATTGAAGCAACTTTATTTGTAAAGAAATGGCTAAAAGCTTGGGCTGTCACTGAGGAACTTGGCTTCTCTGATTGTGAACGTTTGCCAAGAAGGTTATTCACTATTGAAAAAAGAGCCTTTGAGTCATCACCACATTCTGCTACCTTTCTCGTTTAAAATGAGCGTTTGGCCATTAGAATTTGCTGATTTACCTCTTGTTTGTGTTTAACATACATTTCATGATGAACTTTTAATTTGGATGTTCTCCACTGTCTCTCTAATTTGCGCAACTTACATTTAGCAATCTTAATGTCAGGCATATACCACGGTGTATTTCCACGTATTAATACGTCTTTAGTCAGACGCGGAGAATGGTCATCCAGTACAGATTTCACAACACAATTATACTGAGTGACATTAAACTCCAAACCCTTGGTTTCACATATTTTATATCTATCAAAAATATCCCTGGACAGAGCTTCAAGATCAATTGATTTCAGCTTCCGAGTTTTCACAGTTTTGCTTTGAACGCTTGGTTTTGGTATATCCAGACTGCAGGATACTAAATTATGGTCTGAAACGCCTAAAGTTGTGACTTTAATGTCTGAGACAAGGTTCTCATAGGACCGAGTAATTATCAAGTCCAGAACATTACCATGCTTATGCGTCGCATCTCGAACATGTTGGTGAAATTCCATCGAAGATAGCATTCCAATAAAGCGGTCAGCAATTCCGTCTGACTTATTATTGATGTGGTAATTAAAATCTCCAACGATCACAATAGGCGACTGAGAGAGTGTCGATTCCTCCAAACAATCTGAGAATTCTGATAGGAACTGTACATTACTTGATATATTTGCTTTGGATGGTGGCGGTCTGTATATGACTATCAATTTTATCCAACAACGTTCACACTTGATAGCAGCATCTATCAACTCAAAAGATGCCTTGGTATCATGTTCTTTAAGTTTTATCTCTAACTCAGTTTTATGCAAAAGACCAACACCTCCTCCACTTGATTTTGTCCTTGGAATACTCACAAACTTATATCCAGGTGGAGTCAACTCACTTACAACAACCTGGTCATTTGCTCCCAACCATGTCTCAATCAAGGCTGCGATATCATAGTTCTTCTCCAGAATATGGTCCGCAAATAAATGGGTCTTGTTTCGGATCGAACGTGCATTCCATGGACAGAGTTTCAAAGTCTCTGAATTACTTTCACTGAGATTCTTTGGTGTGACAAATATAAATCATCGATTTCGGACAAAAATTCAATTAAAAATATAAATAATCCTCTCAAAATCGTTCCCAATAATTTTTCCAGGAACGTTGAACGTTGGGATTGGATCATAGCGACCGTCAATTTACGACCTAATCATAAAAATGTCGTAGTTTGCAATCGTAAAGTAATCAACTATATGTGTTTATTCACTTTATGTGTATTCTACACCATTTTACAAAATTGCCCGGCATTGAATTTCGGGATTGGGTCATACCGAGTGTCCATTCACGACCAAATTACCCAAAAAAAATCGCAGTTTGCAGTCTAAAAGTGATAAAACTATATACATCTATTCATTCTATGTCTTCAACATATTTTATACCTTTAAATATCTCCCCAGTGAATTTGCCGTATCGTGTTTTCATTAGTCTTATCTATTAGAAATTATAATTATATCATCTGCCGTAACACAAGAGTGACGTAACACCAATGTATTTTCCACCATTGTTGCAATATTGAGGGATATCACAGAAAAAGTTTCGTCAAACATTTAATCCCATTTATAACAAAATGACTCTCACGGTTCGCTAATATACGTGTTCAATTAATATGGAAACGTGCACAACTATTTCCAAGATAACCAAACATGCGTTTTTATAATCTTAGTTATTAATTGTGACCCTCAAATCGGTCCAGGTTTCATAATATCATTGGGTTCGGGTCAAGGCCAGGGCACATAAATTGATTATTAGTCAGCTGCAGATTATGGACGTCAGCTAAATTTCAAATAAGTCAAAATCATTAAGTTAACAATCCTGCCTCAGAGACACCACTTATATTGAGAGAACACAGTTTCACCACCTTTCAAAGGGACATTCACCTATCTGACCTGTGTAATTTAACGGTAAACCCATGGGGATTTAAAAAAATAGGCAAACAAAACGTGGATATCGCCGCACACATGGAAGAATATTTCACATTTGGACGGATAAATTAACAAATTTGGCGAAATGCCATAAGATGCACACGCTGAATTACAATACTACATACTAATATTACAATACTAAGGTCTCAGAGCTGTTTCAGGAGCATGCGTGAGCATTGTTTCAGTTATTTTCCCTTACTATCTTACAAGCTACTGTTCTCGGGCCCTTTGACATATACTTATTTTAACAGCTAAGAATGGGCTCTACATTATTAAAAGTTATGTGAACATAGCTGGTTTTTCATGGGATAAGCAATCACGTTAGCCCATAAAGATCGATGTGTCTAGCTTGTTAGTTATAAAAAATAATATCATATATATTTTTTGGAGATCAATGGGGTTGGAGTAACTTTCCATAAAATGTGTAAAATTATCTAAAGTATCTGAAACTTTCCGGATACCGTCCGGCAGCCCTTTTAAGACACATTTAGGTGTTATGTATTATGTACAAAAAAGGAAATAAGAAGGTCAAACGTTATAGGTCAAGCAAGGACACACCTGATCCATGCAGCTCGATAAGGTTTGTTTGCTAAAACACAATGAGACCATTGTTTTGTGGCATTGGTCTTCTTAACTGTCATCACAATGTCCCAAGTGTTCCGACAGATGGCGATCAGTTGTATGTCAAAGATTAGTTTGCTTGTCAGAGAAATCACTAAACAGAGTTTGTACAGTCAATGTAAAATCAAAAAAAGCCCTCGGTCAAATTAGACCTTCAAAGGGTAGTTCAATACTTGAAATGTTTTGATGACCTTCGATGACCACATAGCAATCTATAACTCAATATTTGTTAGTCTATATAAAGCCAGGGTGTCAGCACAAAGTTGTACTACAGAAGCTCCTCAGTGACATTCAAGTTCGCATATTCTGAGAGATTCTTCAGCATTACGTCATGGGTCAGCGATTGCCTCTACTGTGTCTTGTTTCTTTTATCTACATAACTGGAACATTTTCGGCGAGTGTCCAAGCACCTGAAGGTAACCTGACCTTCGTTACGCTAATGGCTACTAATTTCATAGTTTTCTTAAATATAAACAGCAACAGAAAGGTATATATCAAAGTTAGGTCCTGCAGCTCGACTCGATGCTCTAGCAAGCAGAATCTTGTTCACACATCTTTTTATTATGTTTTTAAAATCATTTAACATAACAAGTTTTAAAAACTAGAACTTATTTTGACGAATGGGGCGGTTTGGCTGCAGTTAGCATGGAAATTAAATATAAGTGTACTGATGTTGAAAATATAAATTCGCAATTTAATGACATTGGAGTCTGATATGTCTGTTGCTTTTCTGGTCGCAACCAAGCTACCTGTAAAAAAGTGAATCATGGTAAATTAACGTGTAAAACATTATATTATATATCCAAATACATGTTTCTTGTTTAGTGAACTATAAGCTTTCGTAACCCTAAAGATAGCAAAACAAACTCGTTGCTCTTTCGTTTATTATTATTATTTTTTTGGTATCTTGAAACTTTCGTTATTTTCTTCTCGCTCCTAAACACCTCAAAGTTGTCGTTATTCTAATTCTTTAAATAAGAAAACGTGGCCCAAGTGTCACCCATATGATAATTTAGGCAATTCTTCCGATTTTCTTCAATGAAAATACTTAACATTTCTTGGACCGTATACAAAGACATGTATAATCAAAAACCACTCATTTAAAATTATTATAATTTCTGTCTGTATAAACCAAAATATTATTTAAAATATTAGACAGCGTGTTATAAATTTCCGGGACATTCCTAAAAGTCATTTTTTTCTTTAAATAAATTGAAACCTTAATTCCAGACTTTTTTAAATATTTGCATTCCTGTCGAAAAAACACAGAAGTCCTTTTCGTGTATCTAATTGACGGGTTTCCCTTAGGAGACAGAATCATAAACATGATATACGCAAATACCTATCATCTTCAACTCTATATCAACTACTTTTCCTTGACGCTACTGAAACTTTCTCTAATGTGGAGAGTGCCTAGAATTACTAATTATATTTATTTTTTCAGTCAATGTACAACAAGTTTAAATGCGTATTTCCGTTAACCTAACATACCTTTTGTATATATATATATATATATATATATATATATATATATATATATATATATATAGAGAAGGTTAAGAAAAACAGTGACGCCTTTTAGATAGACCAACTAGTTTATTAATACACGAGCTTCCCAAGCACACAGGGTTCTTCGTCAGGTGATAATTAAGTCATCTGACAAAGACCCTGTGTGATTCGTAAACTCGTGTGTTAATAAACCAGTTAGCCTATCTAAAAGGCGTCACTCTTTTTCTTATCCTTTGCTTCAACTACAGACTAACACTGCTTTACCACTTATTATTATATATATAAATATATATATATATATATATATATATATATATATATGACATTTATATACATGTACTCTTATGTAATGCAAAATTTTATTACTGTAAGTGAATGATTATATAATTTTTCGTAAAATATAGTGCGCCACCGGAAGCAAAACATTTTTTTTTCTGAAAACATTGAATATGTGGTCGATCGGTGCTATTATTTTCCGTTTAGAGGCCAAAGTAAGGTTTTCAGAAAGCATTAAATAGCCCTTAACCCATGCATATATATATATATATATATATATATATATATATATATATATATATATATATATTTAGAAGGTTAAGAAAAACAGGGACGCCTTTCAGATAGACTAACTAGTTTATTAGCACACGAGCTTTCCAAGCACACAGGGTTCTTCGTCAGGTGATAATTAAGTCAGCTGGGGCGCAGTTTCCTGTTACAGTGCCGGGGGGGGGGCGGTTTCCAATCCCCAATCTCTCTCACACAAACACAACCACACATACACAAGACTGGATATTCGCGATGGAAACACCAAAATGTATATGAAATTTTGGCCATTTAATAGCTTCATACAATACAGTGTTTATGATAATAAATATGAGACATGTCCAGCATATGAGACATATACAGCATATTAACTTGTCAGTTAGTGCTAACTCGCATAAATGGGTCTTTGTTCATGTGTACAATGATGGAGGATTCAAGGGAGTTTTAAAATGCACACTCAAGTAGTGTGTTTCATGATATATGATAAAACCATATATGACCTTTTGTGTGTTTTATGTGCAGAAAAAATGTTAGGGTCATTTAGTTCTTAGTTTGCGCGGTAGCTGCGAATATAACATTGGTTCGCTAGTCCAGATGGTGCTCTTGGTCACCCCCAAAATTTAATCGCTATCCTGAAAATTTCACCAAAATCCGTTAATAAGTTTTTGAGTAATGTGGCTAACAGACAATCCAACAAATAAGCCAAAGCTTTTAACATGGAGGTATCCATATTAGGCCAAAAAAAATAAAAGTTATTGTTCTCAGGCATCGTCAATTTTAAACCCCGCAGAAGAACATTTATTTAGATTTTTAATAGAAACGTGCCATTTTTGACTATTACTTTAGGTATTCTAGTTGCAGTATTGCAGGTTATGTTATTAAGAATAGTGAACTATTTAAAAATGTAAAAATGTTTCTTTTCTTATGCCATTTTAATAACTACGAGGAAATACTCATCCATTAATATCAAGGGACGTAATTGTATTTTAATTGATATTATCTTGAAATAAAAACATTTATCCCCAGGCATGCTATATTTTGATGTATTGTTCTTGTCTTGTTCCCTTTTTAAAGTTTTATATCAAACATTAAAGGTGACATGAAAGGACATTGTGCCCAATATGTTGCGTTTTGTTATTTTATACCAATTAATAAATTGCTGAACATCACTATCTAATGAATTCACACACAACTATTCCTTTACGGTCAATTTCAATAAATATAGACGCGAGTAACTATGGCTTACTACCATGTGAAATATCAACATAGGTCAGCGATAAAATTATACGTCTATTTTCGGTATGACATTCTTGATTTATACCAGAGTCATCAACACTCATATATTGATACTTGTTAGAGTCATTTACTATCCTTTTGATACTTGTTAGAGTCATCTACTATCCTTTGGATACTTGTTAGAGTCATCTACAATTGTACTGATTCTCGACAGAATAATCGATAATCGATTGATTTTTGTCAAAAAGAATCATCATTAATCGTATTGACTCTTGTCAGAGTCATCTATAACCGTATTGATACTTGTCAGAGTCATTTACAATTTCAATTATATTTTGGTATTACCTCAGAGAATTTTTTAAAGTTTATACTATTAGATTCATTATTTAAAAAAAAAATATGTTATGTTTTTAAGTATATGTATTTTAATTTTTTTGCCCTGTTTATTTGTTGTTGTAGAGTACCATCTCTCACCGGTGACCAAATTCAGCATCATTACCACCCCTACAGGGTATATATCGGGCAGTCTCTCAAGTGGGTGTAATTTCTGGAAAGATACACGTGACATCAACCCGAAGCCCGAATATATAAAAATCTTCAGAGAAGCTGCCAGGTAAGTGTATGTTAATCATTTAAAACAAAAAATGTGTATTCTTAGGAATGCAAGCCTCCGCCGCCCTAGTGTGGGATGCTTCCCTAAACATGTTTGATTCGTGCTCACACTCCTAGGTGCATCCGTACAGAAGTTCCTCAAACGTGTGTGCATTCAGTCCATATATTCCCAGGTTCATTCGTGCTTACGTGACTGTTCTTTTACGACTATTCCTGGAAGTCATGATCAGAAAGCGGTCCATCATCAAAGTCTTATCGATTCTTCCTTTGCCCCCTACCAGAGGTGGCCTGAAAATATTATGGGATATTATTTAAGATTGCGTGAGATTTATTGTGAACAAACACACTCACAGGCGGGTACGGACGCATGCCCTACTCACGGAGGCAAGATATTTGACTTGAATTTAGTACCAAGTTGTGTTACAGAAGATAAATCTAGTTGGGTAAAGATTTATTAACATTCGAAGCTGTCACAAAACGCTTGAGAGCTAAGAAATAATCCCTTCACCACAGCTCTTTGGCCCCTCAACGGACCAAATTATGCACAGATGTTGTATGTCTGTGCGTCGCACGCAAGTGATCTGTTGTTTACACACACAGCAGCACCTCGGGACCAGATACATCATGGATCTCATAAACATACTTGAAAATGACGAAATATCCGTTGAAATGACCACGTATTATACCCAAGTCACATCTCCTGTTGCCTCACCAGTTTATCGAATAGCGTTCAGGGTGAACTGTCATGCTAATATTTCGAATTACAAGGTTACTAGAAGATATGAACTAAATAAAATGAAGAATAAAACACGCACGTGACGGGTACAGCTAATTTTTATGCAACTAGAGAATCCCTTTTTAATGTTACTTCTCAACAACGCTCGCTGAAAACGTCGACTATACATTTTGACAGTTAAGTACATAAACTTAGAGAGAACAGTAGGCTTGTGGGACTGTTACTTGTGGAAAAGGCTGCCAACCCCCCAACCCCCCCCCCCCCCCCCCCCCCCATTTTTATCCCTACCGCTATGAAGGGGGCGGAAATGATTTTGAAATTTGCGATGCCTTGTTGTCAATCGCAAATCGTGCGCTTTTTTACCGATATGTATTGTACTATTTCCCACATTTTTTTATGTCTACGACAGAGACGAAAACATATTGACCTCCGCCAGGACGTTAGGCGTTCATTCCTGTTCGTGTTTGTGTGTTGGTGTTCGTTTGTGTACACGTTCGTTCACAACATCATAACTCACACAGTCAAGGACGGAATCCGGCTCATGTCCAGAGTCAGGAAGGACTTCTAAGAATATTCACAAATGTGCAGTCACATACATACGATATAACATTGGAATATGGCAAATAAGTGAATGCAAACACTTGCAGTGGGACATATACACCAATGAACCCGAGAACCTTGTCCGATCGGAGAATTAAAACATGGGTTCAGAGTGCCCCAATTTAGGACTGCAAACTTGACGGAGGCCTGCATTCATGGGAATGTATATTTCTAGTTATATCGTTTTATAAGAAGCTTTGGCGTTCGCGATTGATATTTTTATCAGGGAGACTTAGGAAACCCCCCTCCCCCCCCCCCCCCCCCCCCACACACACACACAAAAATCGAACGTTGCATTTAAATGACAGAAACCTTCAATGTCTGTATTACAAACCATAATTTTGAGGTTGCTTTTTATGAAGCATCCGAATAAAAATGCTACTTTACTTCTATATAATTGATTCATTGGCACTTCACTGGCAGATGGATAGACCCTTGTATTTAGTGTTATTTTCACATGAATGCTTACTGGTCTTTGCAGGTCATATGGTGTCAAAAAGGTATGGCTGTACAAATCATCGGAGAATTCATGTAAATTTCTAAAAGTACGCAGCGGAGAAATCATCCAGTCTCGCTGTGACAGGCCCCGGCCCTACGTTTGTATGCAGACCAAGACACTTATGGTTGGCCGTAAGTATTCTATGTAAACAGCTGGATTTAAATATAGGCTTACACTGGCCAAGTCGATAAATCTAATAAGGCTTTTTTGTCGCTGATACAACTATTAAGGAGAGGTAGGACATGTAATGCCCTCTAGCGGGACATTATAAAACTACTCTATGGTTCTCTGATAATAGTACTGATACTGATAACAGATGATGAAGTTCTGGTTACTTTTATTGGTGCATGAGATCACGTTTTTTTTTAATTTTTATTTGCAAACATAATTTAATCTAATTAAGCTCTGCGGGCAGCCTCCCAGGGCCTCAATATCTATGGGGCTTCTAAAAATGTATCAAAGTTTTACCATTAATTAACTCAATTTGATAAACTGATTATAACAGTCAGGAGTCTCCCCTGGCCTAAAAATATATAAGCACAAATTCAAAACACTTCACCAATTCATCGGGTAGCAAAACGCAACCAGTTAATTAGTTCTTTCGCCGTAATTCTGAAACATAGTTATGAAGTTTGAACTTGATAATTTTTTTATACCATTGTTAATCGTCTAATGGACACATTTATAAATATATATATAAATATAAAAATGTGTATATATATAAACGAATGTTTGACGAATTATTGGACGAATAGGAGTAATGTGTGTTTGTTTTGTATTTGCAGCGCCCAATTCATTCGGATGTAACTTCTGTACCCTGTTTTGAAGATCCGGCGTGCACTAACTTGAAGCATGAACGATAGAGAAATTTAATAAATAATATACAAGGCAATTAGCAGTTTTGGTTAATTCTTGTGTGACAGAAAATTGTATGTACCTTGCGCTTTTATTTTCACCCGTGTGTGAGTATACCTGCATGGATAATTTTGTTTGGAATGGAAATATGAGTGTATGTGTAATTATAGTAAAATGTTGCATGATGTTCACTAAATTTAAAATAAGATTCTTAATAGACTGTCTACCTCACTAGCGACATCTGCTGTCAAGGTTGAAACTGACACTAACAAGCCGGGTCCGTTATTTCATGGAAAAAGAGAAATGATGCAAGTGTGATATCCTGTCTCATCATTAGAGGTAGGGTCTAAGTGATGTCTACTTTCATTAAACAAAACCCCTATACATCTATTTAATAAAACGCAGTCTCTTTTTTTCTCCAGAACGGATTACCTACTGCCGCTCAGATTAAATGTCCCTAAAATTCCACACACGTGTTGTCCCGTCTGCTCTTCTGGGACAAGTATATTACTTTTGCGCGAAATTTTCCTATTTCATATTTATATTTGTCTTTTGTGCTGTAAAGGTGTGTTTAAATAAGCGCGAGCGCGATAAAAATTGCTTCCATGGTTATATATGTGGAACGTTTCAATAGCGATTCAGATGCCTGTTGCGCGATTTGCGTGATAATTCCTTTAAGTTCACGCTCGGAGGGCATTCCTGATTACAGCACGAGCCTCAAACAAAGCCACCATGCTCCAGGCACATACGGTGTTCATTGGTGGTGATTATTATTATTATCATTATATTATTACATTTTTATAGCGCTTTATCCAATAAGATTATCGCTCTAAAGCGCTTTACATTAGGCAGTCATGTAAAATGAAAGAGTTTAAAAACACTAATATCCATTTAGAGACTAGATTTAAAAAACCTAGTCTCCAAGTTAAAACCGACAGTCCATTTAAAGTAAAAAATTAATATATGATAAAAGCAAAAGGATAAGAGATGATAAAAAACTAATTATTCCACTCAGTTCATGGCTATAATGCTGATAAAAATGAAGTCCTCTGCAGTAGAACATAGTGACTCGCACTCTCACTATTTGGCGCTATTTATCAGTGTGTGTGCCTGTTTAAAGAGATTGGTTTTTAGTCCTTTGCGGAAAGCCAAGAGCGATGGTGCATCCCTTAAAATGTCAGGAAGTTCATTCAAAAGTGTTGGTGCAGCCGCTTTATAACAACGGTCACCATATGTTACAGTCCGCGTTTTTGGTACGACAAGCAAGGACTTTGCGTGGTATTCCATATAGCAAAGAGTTGGCATAGTCCAGCCTTGATGTAATAGTGGCTTGAACTAGTGTCCTGCACGCGTCTGCTGTAATGTACTTCCGGATGGCACCTATGTTCCGCAGCTGAAAATAGCAGGTCCTGCTAATGGCATTTACTTGGGATGCCATGGTGAGATGACAATCCTGCACCAGGCCAAGGTTCTTGACCTGTTTAGCTGGGGCAATACGGTGACTTGCAATGGTAACACTTAAATCCCTGAACAGATTTTCGCACTGCTTAGGGTGGAAAATGATGACCTCTGTCTTATCTTGATTTAACTTTAACATATTGCTGTTTATCCATCCCTTCACTTCCTCCGCTAACACCTGGATTCGGGAGAATATATCATCCCAGTTTCCTGATGGTTTGGCCATAGTGTAGATCTGTGAATCATCTGCATAGCAGTGATATTTGAAACCATGGTTCCTTATGATATCAGAAACAGGTCTGGTGTACATACAATATGTCTTTGGCCCCAGCACTGATCCTTGAGGTACACTATACTGCAACACCTGCGGAGTTGACTTGGCGTCCCCTATGGCCACACATTGTTTCCTACCCTCAAAGTATGAGCGAAACCAGGCCAGTGCTCGTGAAGTAATACCAAAGCGGTGACGAAGGCGGTCCAGTAGGATGTTATGGTCAATAGTGTCGAACGCTGCCGAGAGGTCCAGCATAACGAGAACGACACAGTTTCCATGGTCAAGAGACTCCATAATATCTGCCTGGACCTTCAGCAGTGCCGTCTCTGTAGAGTGACCGACGCGGTATGCGGACTGGAAGTCATCGTGGGGATGGTATTTTTGTAGGTAGTTCTCTATGCGACTAGATACTGCCTTCTCCATCAGCTTGGAAATAAATGGCAAGTTCGACACAGGCCTGTAGTTTTTTAAAGTATCCTGGTCCAGCCCTTTCTTCTTGAGCAGTGGTCTGACTAGAGCTGTCTTGATGGATGCTGGTACTGTAGAAGTGGTCAGGGATCTATTAATGATAGCGGTGATCAGTGGGGTTAGCTGAGTGGAGCACTCCTTGATGAGCCAAGTAGGGAGGGGGTCAAGGTCACATGACTTGCAAGGCGCTTTTGAGACCAATCTTTGTACCTCCTCTTCTGTAACAGGAGTGAACTCTGTGAGAGGCACACCATCATAGACTGGCTCTGCTTCTACATCGAAGGCTGTTAAGCTCTCAAAGCTGATATTATTGCGGATGGTAGTATATCTGCGACTGTTTATAAATATCCTCGACTAATGAATTTGAAAGTAATAAATGGTGGATAACTTAAACAAAAACAAATTGCTGATTAATAAAAAAGGGAACCTGAAAAATGAATATGAATCACCATTCACTATTTATTGGGAAAAATAAATAGGTATAATGAGGGATATTGCAGCTTAGTGTTGAGGTGCCTGCCGTGGGCGTCCCCTCAGGATCCGCCACTGGTAATATATAGCAAAGCAATTTAATGCATATATATATATATATATATATATATATATATATATATATATATATATATATATATATTTACATATATATTTGTGTGGGTGTGTTGGTGTGTTAACACCTCACAATAATTCAACACAGCATACTCTTTTAATTCCAATTAGAAATATCAGTTGCATTACAGGAATAAATATATTGGAAAGATCAAACGTAATGAAATGCAGAAATAAGTCCAAAATCTGCGGATACCAGTGATTGTGTTTTAAAAAATTTAATCATGATTAGACAACGTGAAATTCCGAGAGGACGGCGAGTACTGGGTGCAACCGGGGGTTGAATAGGGGGGGGGGCTTTGACTTCGTTCCTGTAGTGAATGCATCGACTGGCTCACTGGAAAACATACGCTCGGCTTTCAAACAGAATGGCCTTTTAGGTTGCGTGATATTTAAAAAAAACTAAACAGCAGTTGAATATACTTAATACTGTAATGCTTCCGCGAATTTCTGCGCAGCGGGATTGCCCGACCATGTAAGTGCTCAGTTTTTGTGCGTAATAAAGGGAATGCAATTATCGAAAACATAATATATTTGCAAATGAAAATTATTTTATTTATCATATAAACTTCTCCGAAAAATTCTCTTGGCGTTAGAAAGATTTTTATGCATAACACCATACATACAGTGGATCTATATGTTAATATATAGATAACACCGTTCGGATTGCCGTGTTTTGGAGATCGATATGACACATCACCATTCTTACCGGAACGTATTCGTCCAAGTCATCCATACTAAGACACAAGGTCAACTCAAAGACAGAACATTTACACCTAATGTCGTCTTTAAAGAGATCTTATGACGGTAACATTGTAAAACCAAGACATTCAACTATGAGAGACTATATGACCTCATGACTAACTGCTCGTCCCAAACCGCGCTAGCACGGGTAATTGCTAGTATTCATTTAAGCGATATATTCAAATAAACGGGATGTAAATTTTCATGGTTGATGCCGTCATTAAGATACCATGAAATGCAATCAGATGGCTTGCATGTTTTTACCGTTTTCTTGAGAGCGTTTTCAATTATATGATTTGGGAATTTTCTTTGAATGAATTTTCATGCATTTCATTAGTTTGTATAGATTTGTTTATAATGCTCGCACTCTTTACGGACAATACTGTATGTCCTCCTGTTTGCGTTTGTTATTTGTCAAACAGGATTTTAGACGGCAAATGGCTGAAAGCTTTCCGATAACGTGCAAATGTCAAGGGTCTTCGGGTTTAATACGATTCGAAAAAGAATTTTATGTTTCATAGGACGTGTTATTTGTTTCAACTAAAGAAAATAAGAATTACTATTCATTTACCTGTTAATGTTTGTAGTATATCAAACTATACTTATGCAAAATAGCTGACACCTAAACGATCACGTGAATGTGTTTAAGGTCATGAGATTTACCAAGATCCCTAAGGGATTTTATTTTTATGTAACGTATTGTTTTATTGTTACACTAAAATATAAATTAATAGCTTCATATATACCTATTCGTGTGTGATATTTTGAATAAAAATGATTTTCTGGAATATGTCTAGTATCCCGACAAAGTTTGTTTCTTCTGAAAACGATCGTGATTATAACTGTTGGCACTGTGAATGTCCAGGGCTTACTCTCAACCGATCACTTGATATTTGTCTAGATCAATCAGGTAAGAGGTAACATGAGGTAAGAAAAAAAAGATTTTGACTTCGCTCATAATACATGTATACAAACATCAAATCGATACTGTTGTCCGTCCTAATTTTATTATGAATCATAAAACGTAGTCACAGTGTCACTGTATACATGATGCTCGCCAATCAAAACCCATGGGTGCAGCCTACCGAGTGATCATTATTAAACATGACTAGCTGCACCCGTGGACATCCACGGCTCTATCTGATACATATTTTGTAATGAGCTGATAGGGACTAAACGACGCATTTAAATCCTTAAGCCTGTATCTCACTGGGCTGCGACAGCTTTGCGACAAATTGCGAATGCATTCGCGAGAGAGTCTCAAAAGGGTCTTAGAACATTCGCGGCATTTCTAAAAATTTCTCGCCAAATAGTCTCAGAGACGTCGCTGGTGTCTCAAACCCGTCTCAAACATGTCGCGAACTATTCTCAACTCAGTTTCCGCGAATCAGGAAATGCAATAACAGCGAGACAACCTGGAGAGGGCTTTGCGACCTATGCCACTACACTGTGAATATTTGGAGATAAAAATGAGAATCTGACATTCTGGTCGCGAAATGTCGTGCGAATATTTCACAAATGTCGTGCGAATGTCTTATTCGTACGACGGGTATACGAACTCCTGCCGAATTTTGGGCAAACCACTCGTACGATGTTCGCAAACATTTCGTAAGTACGATTCAGTGTGATTCCAAGTGAAAATTGTCGCTAATTCGCGTATTTTCTCGCAATTGTCTTGTCTCCAACTAGTCGCAAGGTGTCGCAGCCCAGTGAGATACTACCTTAAGGTTTTTGCAGGAAATTTTGTCATGTTTTTCACTTATATGATATAAAGATTACTTCTGCTAGAATTCTCCAGAAACACCCTCCTCCAAAATATGAATATAGAAAGATTCTATTCTAGAAATCGCACAAAAGAAAGAAATTTTGGAAAGAGACGTGAGGCATATATATAGGGTGTACGAATTTTTAAGTGAGAAGATTTTGTTTTCCGATAAACAACATAGGTCCGATAGCTTCATTGCTTGGTAAATATCTAGATATAATGATTGTATAAAAAAGTATTCTACCGTGAAATTAAATTATATGAAAGATGCTTTGTATGAGTTCAAGCACAGGCGACATCGTAAAACACGATATATCAGTGTTGTCAGTTGTGGGTATAGTCTAAGGCATGTTAACAGACATATGCGTTATTTGTGTACACATGCATATGTCGTTGAAGCCTCTTGTACGCGAAACGTATAGCTGCCAATGTAAAAAAGATAGGCCCAGAAAAATATATTCCAACAGTATTAAATTTTCGGTTTAAGTACTGTAAATTTTCATGGAATGAGCAGGTCTGATGCAAAATTGACAACTCTCCCAGATAAAAAGAAAGCAGCTTGGTTGATATATTTCGATGAAAGTATTTAGCAAAGAAACCACTTTAGCCTTGGTTCGTTGCATTGTCTTTCAGCAAATTAACGCAAATTTTAACATACAGATTTTGCTGAAAATTTGTAGAGGGGTAGAGTAAAACTACATCCATAATCCATCACTTTTTTGGAGGAAATCGGAATCACCATTATACATTTTTTTCTTATAAACAATTATGACAAAGGACCATCCCTTTGTCCCCGAGTGGAAGCCACTAATTCGTAATTATTTTTCTTCTGCAACTCGCAAGTTGAACTCGTGTTACTGAAGCATAACAGTGTTCGCAAATGAAACGCATACACGTGAACATATATTTAAGGAGATTCTGGTGAAAGTCTGTACTCCCGGACTAGAGATTCTAGTTTGTTATCAATTTAAAGATGTACTGGTGATATTTTTTTCATGTTTCACGGTCACTACAGACAATTAAGGGATCTTAACAAATAAATGTGAACCCCCCCCCCCTCCCCTTCCACCCCTACCCAACCCGAATGATAATTAAGTTGTGAGGCTTCTTTTGGGAAAAAAACTCATAAAACACATGATCTGGTCGAGCTTTTGAAACCTAGGTTATCCTGGACAGAAATTATTGAATGTATAAAAATCAACATACCTGTAACCCATAAAAAATGTCAAACGGTAGTCACATCACTGGACTCAGTGCCCAGTGTTAACCAAACTGAAAAGACCTCGCATTGAAAGCGGATTAATGTGGTCTTTGGATTTAAAAAAAAACCTTTGTAAACTTCCTTTTGAGAGAGAAAATTCCTTTAGAGGCGTTACAATGGATAGTGGGGATCAATGGAGATTATAGTGGACCCGCGTAACCGCGTATTGCATAGAAATGCCTTTAGGGCAATACATGCACTCTGGCCACGGTCTTATCAGGTCAGTGAAAATCCCCGCAGCGCCTCCCGAAAAAGCGTCGCAGGCGTAGAGGCCCTTGCTGCACAAAAGAAATAGGGGCACCTGATGGGGAAATATTAAAATTATTAATTATTCAGCTTAATAGGGTATAATCCGGCAAAATAAAATAAAAAAACAACTCGTATAAATTATAAAGATATGACAGTTTGTCTAGAGATCAAGTATGGAGTAAGCACACCAAAGACACACTTTATCAAGCATGTAATTAAAGTACGTTCCATTTTAAGCTAGTTATTTCAGATATATAACTGATACACCCGGTATCCGGGCTTTTTACCGGGGTTGGGGATATGTATTAATTTGAGGATTGTTGGGTCCTTTTTTATTCAAGAATTAAAAGAAGTATAGATTTTGAGTGGTTTGTCACGACTGTAGAATAACTCACGCACCTCTCTGAGGCACAACACTTCTGTGAACAACAAACGTTTTTATGTCCAGCAGCTTGTATCTTAATTTTGCCACTTATTTTTATCTGCATCTTACTTCTCCATTACATGAATCCTTAACATCATACCGCCCATATACACTTATAACCTCATCGAGACACTGCATGAGTGATCCTCCAGTCCTTTAGAAATTCATACACCGGTATGTTGACCTTGAAGACCTGGTCAGTGGTGATGTTTACATTATTTTACGAACCGGAATCGGACGCGGGGGCACTCCGGTTTTCGATAATCTTTGACTGATTACTATTTTTGGACGTTTAAAGTACAGGTTAATGTAAGGAAGACATAAATTCAACATAGCTTAACTTAACCCCTAATTTTATTGGAGTAGGAAGACTTAGATGAATTAAATGTACGTTTTAGGGCAAGGAAACTGTTTCTATAGAAAAAAAACGGAGATATGCATACCTCGTAGGTAGCAGAAGCAGGCCCAAGGGGAGTCCAGGGAGTCGGTCACCCTTTTCAGCTGCAACCTTTTTTTAATAGTAAGAGACCAATTTTGAGGCCTGGAATGTTCGCCCTCACCCCAACCCAAACCTTTTCCGGAAATGGGGACCTTGTATTAGGTTTTGTCTTTAATCCTCATGGGTTGAACCCCTCTTTTTCGTAAAGCGAGCCAGAGTCATGTGTTTTCCCATTGACTGACCACACACGTGGGTCAGAGCCTTTGTCAAATGTCAGCCCAAACATGCATAAATCCGTCACTGAAAGCAAGGTTATTCATATGCACGGAAGTCCATAAATCGGCTTAATTCTTGGCTTGAGGTGACCACAAAGAAAATCCGGTCTTTGCCGAAGGTAGTTTGGCTGTTTTCGGTGAAAGCCTCCGCTCATATCAGGAAACACGCAAAAATCACTCAAAATGATGTGTAGATTGAAAATTATTTATTCTAATATCGGCCATGTCACTGAGGGAACAATAACCTTTAAAATGAGGTATAGCACAGTATCATGATCATACGCAACGCGGTTTCAGAGAACATTGCGAACACAGGTGGACCGAATTCCTTTTATAAGTATTAGATAAGCCAAGGACCGTGGTTAGTGGTATGAGAGGTAACCCCTGAAGCATGTCGGGAGAGCTATATCAAAAGCTAATTAGGCACCTGGTGGTCCGTTGTCCATGAGACCGTTGTCGCACTTTGAATATCCGGGATTGTCGTGCATGATTGACATATTTTTGATAAGTTTATAAACTATAAAGAATAAAAGATATATACAACTCATACAAACACATACAAAAAAACACATAAAACACATTACGGTACACAAACATGTTTACAGACATATCACTGGCTATATTCGTATGAAAATCATGTTTCGCTATGTCTTTACCATTGAACCTTAGCAATAATAAAACAAGATAGAAAGAATCCTCCAAAAGAAACCAACAACATAGAATAAAAGTATTTATACACATATTAATCTGCCAATATACTATTAATTATTTGGTTAAATTAATTAAATAGTTTTTTTTTCAGCCTAGCTGACTGAAAGTCATCTTAGCAATAGCGACGGGTCTTTGTCCGTCGCCCTTCCGACCGGCCGGCCGGCCGTCCGTTATAGCAAGACACAAATCGTAACCGCTGGACCTTAAACTTCTGACTGGAGATCTTGAAATTTAAATAAAGAAATGTCTTTGGAAACCTGAAATTAAGTCTCTGTTACTCATATCCTCTGAGCTATAGGGCTAGTAAGTAAGTACCCCCCCCCCCCTCAGAATAATAAACTTTTGATACAAATATCAAGTATTTGAATAACTAATGCTTTAATCGCCATGATTCTTTGCATTCCTATTGATCATGGAGTGTTTCATCTGATCAGTTCCTGTATTTTTTTCTGTGATTTCTTTGTAATTTATGACCTTAAAATGAAGCGGACGTCCGTTAAGAGGGCAAAAAATTGTGACTGTTGAAACTAGAATATTCTGACTTGACATCAAGGGAGATCAAAGATAAAAAACCTTCATGGAAACTTGAAATCAAGTCTCTGTTATCCATATCCTCCGAGCTATTGCGCTCGTAAGTACCCCCCAGAATAATAAAAAAAACCGTGAATCTGTTCTGTTCACTCATTTTAATCTATTTGCTAAACTTTTCGTAATAATCTTAAAATCGGTATTTAATAAAGTGAGTGATCTCCAATTTTTAAATAATTTTTGTGTTTCCCCTTTTTTTTTGGCAGCACACTCATAATCCATTGGGTCTGTGTTTGAGAGAACGTACCAGTATCGAATGAGTTTTGTATAGATTTAATCAAATAATTTTTAAATAAGAGTAGAACTTTTAAAACATTTTTGAATCCAAGTGGATAGTTTATATGTTAACATAACTTTTGTTTCTATATGCAAAATCGTACATTTGTAAACAGATTTTTAGATTTTCCAAGGGAACAGTGTTTTTTGTGCACAGAAGGCCTTAAATTGCCACCTACCCTAATAATATACTGTGGTTGGGTTCATATTGGGGTTAAAATTTCAAAGTGTCGCGAAGGTTCAATATTCGCGATCTCACCATATTAAAAAGCTACACAAAGTAACTAATTATTACTAGAAATTAGATCGAATTATATGTGCACAAATTCTCAATAAATGGACGGGAACCTCGAACGTTATTGTTTATTAATGACATTTCATTCGAAAGATATGATATAATTGAAATAGCACTCTTTGAACATACAAATTTTATTATTATTTACATTAAACATTAATATTCTACCTTCCGACTTTCCTTTCACCATGGGACCTCTTATTCACGAAGGTTTAATTTTCGCTATAATTCCCTATCGCGAATATTTCGAATTGGGTACCTTTGCGAACAATAAGGCAATCAAAGTATTCAGCTTCAGATGAAATGTAAGAAAGGTATAAAAACATCAGCAGTTTAAGCCAAGAAACATTCACCTGCCGTCTGGCCTCAGCATGACAGTGGTAACAGAAAGCTTTTTTTTTTGCATTCATTATTGATGGGATTTAAAGTGAATATCTCGCTTCCAAATTAATAGAATAAAATTAACAGTCTGTGAATAAACCTGTGATTTTCATTGTGGCCCTTTTTCATGCATGCTATGGACGCACGTTGAAGATTTATGTGCATTAAGAGTTCCGGCACAAACCAGTCACGGCTCCCGAATGTAGGAGTTTTGGGTCCGGGTTAAATATAGATTATTTTAAAAAATAAAAGTATATAAATATATATATATAAGAAGATAGATATACGTAGATAGATTTATATATATATATATATATATATATTTATATATATATATATATAGAGAGAGAGAGAGAGAGAGAGAGAGATAATTTATAAAATATAAAATATTTCGAATCTTGTTTTTCTTATTTTGGAAAATATCATTATTGTGCTGTTCATGCCACAAGGCTGCATGCTCTAAAACCGGGTCTTCAAAACAGGGTACAGAAGTTACATGAGAGTGCCCTGGGATCTGAAAATTCAAAATAAACACACGTTATGTATGATTCGCGTGTGTCTACGTTAGTGTATGTACGAATCCTGTAGCGGCGAACACAATGTCTTATGTGACGTATTTCAGGAAATACAGAATGCGGTGATATGACTCTCCGGCCTGCTATAACGGATTATATGCTTTCCTCCACCCTTGCTAAATACCGAACGCCTTCAACAGAGCCATGGCGAGGGCTATAGCAGTCGTTATTATAACAACCCGTATTATCCACGTATAATTAATTAATTTAAAAAGAAACCTGTAAAAGAAATCGTATTTAAAGCCTCTTAATGAAAAAACTTGTACGCGAGCGCAATGGAGTAGTACAGGTAGACCACATAGCGCCCTGTTTCGTTCATATTGCAACATATTAAATATTTATTCGAGATATTCGTAAACAGCTCAGAAAAATTATGAAAAACGAGATAACATTTTAATAAATTTGAATTAGATTTTGACAAATATCAGTTCTCCACACGGAAACGGATTATAAAGAAAAGAATCAACGCTAGCATTGTGCCATTGTCATGCAGTCTAACAATAAGCTGTTATTGGCCCTAAATCTGGTCAGGCTTATGGGTTTGATGGTGAAGGGAACAAACACTATGTATACCAAGGCCTATCGCTTTGAAAATATCAAGTCAACCTGTTTAACTACTAATTTACGGAGTCAAGATACATGTAAGTCTTATAGGCAATGCCAACTGTTCCAGTTTACCCTGGTACCAGATGAAAAACTATCTAACATAAAATAACATTTTGTAAGTATTGTTACGGGACCTAATATAAACAGATCACCTATGCGAGATGAACACATAATTTTGTTATGGAGATAAAAAAAAATCAGATTCTGTAACACTAGGAAGCGTGAAATGTCTAGGGGAATGAATAAAAAAGTCAGTTGTTTTTTGTTAACAAATAACCATAATTTATTCTTAAAACAACCCTAACATTACAATACACTAAATCAATACAATTATACAGTAAAACAGCAGTATAACAACAAATCAATACAATCACACAGTAAAATACACAAAGTGCTCAGTACCTGGATACCACCACCGTCACAACGATAAGTTCTTCAAATGTATACTCTCGGAGAATGACAGTCCAGTGTAGAGCTCTTGTAACAATCCAGAAAGTCCAAATGCACAAATCAAGGAGAAACTATGAAGAAAATCTATAATTGCCGCACTTGTCGGATAAGTTCCCAGAAACTGACACACGCTTCTGTGTCCGCTGGAAATCTTCTCTGCTGCTCTCTCGGCTCTAAAACACAGCCCCTTTATATACTCTTCACCCCAAGCCGAGAATTTTCCACTTCTCGAACAGTCTAAAAGATCTTACACAACACTGTAAACACGCGTTACAGGAATCATCTAGAATAATATTGCTATGTGTGTCTCTACATACCAGGGTCCACACGTGACTCACGACCAGGCGAGAAAGCCCAAGGCTAGCATGACAACGAGAGTTCAACCAGTACGGATTAAACTGCGAATGTAACGAACGGCCCGGCGAGGGTGTGACAACACGAGTTACGCCCTAGTCACACAATAAAAAAGAGCACCTGTAACAGTATTGATCTATACATAGTGTTCTTAGTGTTCTTCACAGTTTTCCAACCCCATTTTATAATATACATTTTTTAAAATATTGGTGTCACGAAACAACCGACCAAAAATTGATAGATACATGTATAACTTTATACATGTGACCAGTGACTTCGATTTTCAACAGTAGAAATGAGATTATAACTTGACTCTTGCTTCATACGATCAAGAAAGCTTACTTTATAAAATCCATCTGACACCCTCTGGCTCCTCTTTAACATAGCGCTGGTGCGTCCGCGAACGCGTACATAAATTTTGTCTATGAACACGCCGCTTTTTATCATCAGAAACGAAATGAATATAATGGAATTATATATATTATTGGAAGGAGAATCCCCGCAACTTTAAAAATAAGGCCCATAGCCTCAGCCGCCGAAGAAAAAAACAACACTGTTCTGAATATATAAAATTGTTTTTGAAAATTATCATTTTTATTAAAATTGAACACTGTTATGAATAATTAACACTGTTCTACATAAATATCACTGTTCCGCTTTAAAGAACTTTCTGAATAATGAACAATGTTCTTGAAAAATAACCCCGTTCTTAATAAATAACACTGTTCTGAATATATAAAATTGTTTTTGAATATTATCATTTTTATTAAAATTGAACACTGTTATGAATAATTAACACTGTTCTACATAAATATCACTTTTCCGCTTTAAAGAACTTTCTGAATAATGAACAATGTTCTTAAAAATAACCCCGTTCTTAATAAATAACACTGTTTTGAATATTAAACACCGTTATGAATATTAAACACCGTTATGAATAGTGAACACTGTTATGAATTTTGAACACGGTTATGAATACATAATACTGCTCTGCATTAATATCACTGTTCTGAATAGTAAACGCTGTTCTGAATGAAGAACACTGTTCTGATTAATGAACACTGTTCTTAATTAATAACCCTGTTCTTAATAATAAACTTTGTTCTGAATAATAAACGCTGTTCTGAAGGTCAAGCAAACGTATTCGAAATCTCATTATATTACCATATAACATAATTGGCTATGAAAAATTCCTGGAGGAATTACATTTTTTCCTATATATTTTACCATTAAATCATGAGGTTGTGTGATTTGTTTCAAAACTATTTGCACATCTATGAGCACTGCCAACTCGGCAGTGACGTCACATACTGGGAAATCCCCTGTGACTAAAAATTCTAGATCTCAGTAAAAGCACAGTATTTCTGCAACTGTCAGTCCCAAATTTTCAGCAGAGAATAAAAACAACATGCATAACTAGATCTGAGTTGTTGATAAGATTCAGACCATGGTGTCACATGTGTACCAGCCAATCAAATCAGGGCAATCTCTGGGATCTGGATGAAATCACTCAACAAATGCACATTGAATAGGTTTACTTAACCTGAATAAAGAACACTGTTCTGAATGAAGAATTACCCTCAGGAGGCTCCCCGGACACCAGGTTCTTCATACAGACATACGGGAGGTGAACATGACAGTCAGCGTCATACACCCCTCCTGAGTGTAGATTCAGATATTAACATGAGTCCTCCAATGATTTGTACAGCCATACCACTCCGAGAACATAAATTATCCGAAAGAACAATCACCCTTCCAGTTAAAGAAGAACGATCTTCTTGTTTCTAAGGATTACCTTTACACTGAAAATTAAACTTAAAATTCTTTGTACTAAAGGAAGACAGTAAAAACACATATTTTGATGGAATGAAATCCTCAAATATAACATGGCCCTAGGAACGACGCCATAATGAAACAGTCTATAGTACTAATCCGTTATTAAATGTGAGCGTAAATGCGTGAAAATAGCTGTTTCCATGTACGCGTATATGTGCGACATTTCAGAAGGATATAGTGATACCGTAGATCAGGTAGGTCTTCCTAAAAAAAGGACCATGGATTGACTTGATTTTATCTGAAATCCATGTGGGGACTTAATCAGGAACAACATTATGCCTAATCTTTCAAACTATCAGTTCAGTTTTGCTTCATAAAAAAAGTTTCACCCTAAAACCTTCCGTGTATGAAGTCTCAGTATCACTCATACGGCTGTTCGACACCTTGTTATGGTTCTGTTTGTGTCCACAGTGTCCACGTGTCAGCCCACAGACACAGTCCACGTGTCTCTGTGGCACAATGTGAGCCCGCGTGTATCCGGTCTTAGAGAAACCGCAAGACGCGATGTTTGAGCCAGCGTGAACATGATTTTAATATTTTCCAAAATCAGAATTTTTTACAGGTGTTGTGGCCCGACCGATGCACCCAGCCCACGCGCTGTGTTTATGTTGGCGCCTGTGATCGCGCCCAATCCACTTTTTCCAACACTCATGTACAGGAGTAAGCTAACGGTTTAAGGGCAATATTTTGGCAGGTACCTGTTTATTTCAACAAGAAAACGCTATATTTCGTGTTCCTTTAACATGGTTTATGTATGATAAGGCCCCTTTAGGCATGGGAACTGCATCTGAGTCGATTAACATACATATACGCACCAACGAATATGGCTACGAGGAAATACCACAGTTAAAAAATAGTACTGGCGAGTTTCACGCTTTTACGTTTCCCTTCCGCAAGAGGTTCCTACTCGAAACATATCTCTTCCTAAAAAGCAGCGTGGAATGGACGGGACCATTTGTCTCAACTTTCAACCAAATTTTGTTTCATTTCTTCTATTTATATTTCACATGCATATCCTTTCAAAATATTACTTATTCTGTGTCCTTTAAGTCTTTAGCACAAAAAAACACCCATATTATGTAATTTGCCATATTCCAATGCTAATTCAACATACTTGGACGGACTACACAATTCCTTCTCACTTCCCATTTACTTATGTGCCTGAAGAAGCCGCGTTGCATTGCGGGGGTCAGATTGTGACACCCATAAACCCTATACAGTCTAGTCATACTCTTGTGAGTATGAGTCTGCTCAGTGTGGATTTGACGCATATAAACATATACGCGCACATGGAAACACTGTTGTAAGAAAGTAATCCATAATGTGTCCATGGCGTCATGATCAGACATCTTTATTAGAAGTGTAGTCGGGGCCTACAAGGAAAACATCGCCGGGATCCTTATAAAATTTCTAGTGATCTACTGTTCCATACTGGACTGCAGAACCCGGGGGGAGGGGTGTCCAGGCGGTCCGCCTAACACTCTTTTTTTAGCCGCCGCAACCTTTTTTACGGATTTCAGACGACTTTTTCTTGCCTGGACCCCCCCCCCCCCCCCCCGCCCGCCCTTTTCCGGACCTGCGGACCTGTTTTTTATGGGGTTTTTTTTTGGTTATGTTTTATGATTAGTCCTCCTTGGTCAGATCCCTCCTTAACTATATCATGGATACGCCCCTGGGAAGTATTATGCTAATGAATGGCTCATAAGCTCTGCCTAGAAAATGTTATTGCAATATGTCAGAATTCGCCCCTTTTTACCTCCTGTCGTGTGTTTTCTTTTTTCTCTGTAGAACATTTTCATAAATAAACTGATTCACTCAAAATCTCCCACAATATTCAATCAAAATTATTTGAGTATTTTTTTAGGAAACCGGCGGACACCGAAGGTACCTTTACCGTTCAGATGCTATGGTGAGTAACTGAAGGGGTCTCAGCGTCATAGCAACGTCAACGTCAAGTATCTTGGATGCAGTGACATTGACGTCATTTGACGTCTCGCAGCGGTCAGACAAGCTGTTGTTAGGTACTACGGCCTTGTGGGACAATCTATATTTATAGCCATTGTCATCCTCTTTTTTTATCTTGGCCTGCTATAAGAGTACTTTTTCTGATACTATAAAAAGCATTTGAGAAGTATGTTCTTATTTGCAAGGCTGGCCTTTGCTGGATGATGGCGCTGCTGCTCTCTGGGTGACCTCGCACACCTCAATTTTCAAACTTAATTTCTTATTCGAGTCGAGTAGCGGGTTCGGAAGACCCCCTCCATTAACATCATAAGCATCACACTCATTTACATTTATCATCGGTAAGTTGGAGCGCATACAAAACGACAGACACTTTATATATTTATAAATTTTCCCAACACAAAATCTCCAAAAATTTTTAATGATTGTCATCAATCGATATTACCTTTTTTAAAATTAATTTCAGTGAACTAATATAGGATGTAGGGATATGGGTTAAAAACGTTTTAAGGCGGATCTTCATACAGAAACAGTTGTTTGTGAGGGCTTTCTAGTTGATTTTTTTTTTAATAAAAAATATTTTGGGTCAACATGCATACACCTGCAGATGATATTCAGATACTGAGGTTTCAGCTCGACTCCACGGAATTTCTTCCAGAAAACACATTCGTTGGAAATGCTCTCCCGAGAATATACTGCTGGAGTGGTTTTGATGAGGAGAACCGTGGTCATGGAGAGAGGGAATACTGCAACGTTAAAACACATGCATGGAGTATAATTTATATAATTTGCGGGTACGAAAGTTCTTCTGCTGCATTTTTTTGGTATAATTACCAGATTTAAGGTCGAAAAAGAGGGGGTGAACCCCCCACCCCCCTTTTAAACCCAAACCTGTTAAATGAAGGTAATTGACTGTAATACCGCAGTTATTAACCATTCCTACTTAGTGTACAGCTTTTGAACGATTTTTATTTCTTATTGTAGGATTATGATGTTCTGTTCATATTGCTGACCAAGGCGAAGCAAGTGCAGCTCTTTTGATCGATGCAATAACGCTCCCGAGGCAGCCGAAATCTTACGCTTCTAAAGAATCTCCTGATTTCCGCTGCCTGCTTTGACCGTTTATGATGCACTTAAACACCAGGTGGTGGGCCTGTCTGCTGAAAGACTGCTGATGTGACTAGCAGCCAACCAAATGCCAGTCAACAAAAACTCGAGAGCATCAGGCTCCGCCCAGAAACACGTGTGGGGCCATTCTCTCTGAGCCTGTGGCCTGTTCAAACGGTTGCCGGGGCGATGAGCTGTTACTCAAAACGAAATGAACAACATAAGCTCCGTGTATTCCTCGCTTGGTTTGTAAACCGTTTTGTCTTCCAGCACAGGATCTCATCTGATTGGACAAAAATACAGTGCTCCCCTCTGGTGTAGAGATTCAGGATATGAGGTCAAAACAAACAGCGCTTACGATATAGGTAGTGGGCCTATAGGTAAAGCGCTGTGTAAAGAGCGTAAGATGCAACTTGAATGATACGGTTTTCGATGGCCCTAGCAAGAAGCCAACCACTTTAGATGGTTCAAGCAAAAAATGAAACGATAAGCGATAACTCTAAAAGAACAGGAACGATTATTGATGATTCTAATAAATGACCGATTTTGATGGCTCTGACAGAGACTGATATTTTAAATAATCTAATTATCTAATTGATCACACGGGCAACATTGCAAGCAAGAATGTAATGTTTACTTTACCTCTGACACAATTCCACAAGTTGCTGTTATTTAAATAAGTTTATGGCTCTCTTGTTATAAAAATGTTATGCTACAACCACAGAATAACCACGAAAACAGTTCTGTAAAAATATTTCAAGGCAAATCCTCATTTTTGAATTGCTCATTTTTAAAGGCTCTTCGAAAAATATATCGACCTTTTCTCAACCTTTCATTTCATGCCGAAAATCGACATTTAATTTCATCGATATTTTTTATTGATACATCTACCGGTAGCAAGCCCTAGTAACAATTACAACCGTCCAAAGTATTTATATTAAAATCTAAGAAAGGAACGATGATAAGCAGGGGCGTCAATAAAGGGAGTTGGGGATGAGAGGAATATATACCCCCCACTTTTTGGCAAGGGGGGAATGGTCAATGTAATCACTCCCCCCCCCCCCCCATTATTTAGAGAATAATATTTACATATTGCAAATGAAATATATTAATAAATAATAAATTTGGTTCCTTTTATGATATGAGTGTACCATGAAATATTATATCTAAAACTGGTTTTAAATTAACTTATACTGGAAGCAGAATACCTTATATTTAAAATGTGTCATACAGACGCTTATATATATATATATATATATATATATATATATATATGAAAGAGTGTGGGTGTGTGTTTCTCTGTCATCCACCCCCCTCCCCTATCCTTGATGATAAACAATCAAATAGAATGCCAGCAGATATCTGTATATGTTTTTGATGATGTGATTGCTGCCGTATGTGACACGCATGCCGTTTTTTTAATATAATTACCATTTTGCTTAAAAATTTAAAACCCTCAAACCAACATTGAATCTTTATTTTTACTTCAGATATACTTCAAATATATATGTTTTTAGGACTTATGGTAATTAGAATAAAGATTTTAAAGGTAAAAGGAAGCAAGGTTGATAGCCGAAATTGAGGTCTCAAGTGATTTCGCGCTTTACATATGGTATTTAGCGCTTAGAACAGTCTTGCCAGCAACGACAAAATGCTGTTGCAATTATGACTATGCTTATATATTATTTCTACCGGCTTCAATGGCTCAGGGGTAGAGCGAAGGACCCAAAGCCGGGAGATCGTGGGTTCGAATCTCAGCCGAGGCGGTGAGGTTTTTCACTGTCCACCCCCACCCAGGGTGAGCGCTCTGCAGGCTTAATGGAAAGGCTGTGACCCACAGCCGTGTATCACTCACATACGAGTGCGTCTTTTGGTGGGTTCCTCGGTGCCATTACCCAGTAATGGAAATGATAACACACCAAGGACCCGCAGGTGCGGTAGACACCAGGCCTGGGTGACACCAGGATACAAAATAAAAATGATAGGAAGCGAGTGCTACCGCCCCGTCAAGTAGTCCCAAACCGAATTGGAAACTTTGCAGATGTACATACTTAGGTTAAGAAAAAGATAAGTCAGCATTAAAAAAAATGAGGCGGTTACCTCCACAAATATATATATATATATGATTAAAAATTCATAATATATTATATTCATATTGTTTTGGAGAAAAAAAAACAAATAACGAGCTAATCCTGGTGGAGTAATAAAACCCACATGAGTATACCGTCCTTGAAGTGATAATTACAGTCATTTCATTACAATCACAACAAATCTTAAGCTTAACGCACTAAACAATACGACTGAAGTAGGAACATTTTATTGTTAGCCCATTGGGTTACCAGCAGAGTCCTTATTCTGAGCGGTCTTTGGGAAAATTAGTTTAATTATCTGCTTAGTTTTACAAATTATCACAACAGTTCAAATCATCAAATGGCTTTGATGGACAGCCTGGCATGGAAGGTTAAATGGTTATTAGCAGTCTCTGAAAAATAATAGTATGCGCTTACCACCCTCCGTGTATGGCGCTTCTTCACCTGAAACAATATAAACTAATGTTCAACTGTTAAAGTTTCATTAAACACAAACACAATCGTTATGTTATAGCTACCAAGGGTCAAAACATTAAACATCATTATGATGGACAATACAATTTGATTATTGAAGAGTTGTACTGTTATTATTATATGACGTTCCAATTAAAAGGAACCATAGGAACAAATAAACCTGAGTGTTAAAACCTTGTATCTTAAGTTGATTTAAAGATAGAGCACACCTAAAATTCGCGAAACTGGATGCTCCCGAGATCTTTTACACATACGAGTAAAGGAAGAACACATGCAGCAAGATAGTGAATCCACCTTCAATGTTTCTTATTTTCCCTTTAGTGTTTACAATATATGGTTAGAATAAGACATAATCTTGAGTCTATTTTTACCCATGAGAAACCGGAACAAAATGGGGTCGAATCTAGTTCCGTAGTCATGCATCTGCATAAGAAAAGCTGGCTATAGAAAGATAAAATATCTAACTAGAAATCTACATCTAAAGAAATGCAAGCCTCCGCGATATGAGGAGTCCCTATCGTGGGATACTCCCCAACCCGTGTTTGCATTCACTTATTCGGCATATATTCCAAGGTGTTTTTCATAGAAAAGAATAAGTTTATTCAGGAAAAGGCCTCAGGCCCAAAGTTCCAAAAAAGAAATATTAACATAGTAATACAATATAAATATCAAATTGTCATTTTAACAAAACATGAACAAATAATACAATAAAAATATCCAATTATAAATCAGGTTATCAATCTGCCATCAATGGTTTAAGTTCACACTTAATAAATTAACCATGCAATGATTGTTCTCTCCTTCTAAATGAATGATATACAAATGCTGCAACACTAGCACATGGTTCCTTTAAATTAAAAAGTTTCTTTAAATTGTGTTCATTTGGTTCTAGTAAGTCAGCTCTTTAGTACTTAACCCTCAGATCTACATACATAGGACATTCAAGCATGAAGTGACTTTCATCTTCTAATACGTTAAATCCTCTATTAAAACAAAAAATACAAATTCTTTCTTCTTTTGCTGTTCCCTGATGTCTGCCAGTTTCAATGGATAATTTATGATTTTAACATCGTAATTTGGCAAGTGCCTGTCTATGACCTTTGTTAAGAACACATGAAATATACTTCTCTACTGTCAGCATTGATTTAAAAGACCCATAGAAATCCAACTTGTTACATAAGGTAATATCTTCTTGCCATTCTTGCATTGCTATATATAGTCTCTGTTTGAAATTTGTTATTAAAATGTTGCTATTTCCCAAAGACTGTGCTAACCAAACATAACCTAAGCCTGTTTTAAAAAATAATATTCTTATATGAGTTGCCCAAGTTATTTTTCCCTGTTCATCTAACTTTACCATCAAATTACATAGGTGCCTTGGGTATCTTTTGTCTGCCATTTGTAATAACTTTAACCAGTACTTAATGTATTTTATTGTATAGGTTACAAATAGAGGATACCGTCCACAATCTCCTAGTGCCGCTGAATTTGCAGTGTTTATTCCCACATTTAACGCATACTTAAAAATTTAATGTGTACTCTTTCAATTATTTCTATTTGAGTAAACCCCCCATAACTCGCTTCCATGAATCAGAATAAGTACTACCAAGGTATCAATTAGATAAAACAAGTGATTCACACTTAAATACTTACATTTTTGTGGAAATTCTTTATAACACATACAGCTTTGTTTTTTTCTTTTATTACCTGTTGTTTCTGTGTTTTAGTCCATGATAACTTGTTAGTAAAAACAATACCTAGATATTGTAATGTGGTACAACATCACGAGATGTTGAATGTGTAATCATAACCTTCGAGTTAGTTTTAGCATCCCACTTAAACATCTGCCCTTCAATGTTCAGTTTGTCTAAAGTCAGGTATGCTTTCTTGTTTTCTTTTCCAGTCTGCAGCTTAAAAGGAATCAGATTCTTTCCAGCCTCTCTAACCAAATTACTGTAATCATGGGAGACCCTGATATCACTTTCCTTTAATGACTGCCTAGCCTGTAACATCACTTTTTCTTTGTCTTTAAACTGTGTTAATTAAACAGTTATAGGCCTAGGATTACCATTCCTATTTCTAATTGGAAGTCTATGTGCTTTGTCTATAGCTAACTCTGCATCTGTATCACAGGAAATTCCCATTTTATCTTTCATTACAGATCTAATTTTCTGTTCACTTTCATCCAATGATTCCTTTCCCTTACTTTTTGGTACACCATAAAAAAATTAACACATTCACTGCCAAGCCCATGTTCACCCCCAGTGCCAGGGCCATACACAGGGACCCCAGCAGCCAGAGAGGTGCAGTGGTACCAAGACTAGGTGCTAATTACCTGATAAGAAGGTGTGACTTCGGATAACACAGGGGCAATAAAACTCGGGGGAGGTGTGAAGATGGGCACTGAGCCAAATGACCGCGATAGTAGTCGAGGCATGGCTCCGGTGGACTGGTCTCTTAGCGTCTACATGGACACCAGCATAAAGCTAACAACTGATTCAAATAAAGATCTATATTTGTAAATGATGAACCAAATGAAAATGTGTATCTTGGCGCGAATGCTGATTTGGGAAGAGTCAAATGACTGAGAGGCACTGACAAATATAGGCCTATGTCTAACCAAAATAAATATTATACCGGTACTGTATATTCGGGCACGCGCGATTTTTACATTTATGCAATATAAATATGAAAACAAAATTTGGTATCAAATCCAAAATGGTGCAGTGATTAGAACAGGTTGTACGTACGTGTGACACGGCTGACTGCGCGAGTTCGAACCTGCGCGACGTTTTTTTGACAAACATGTAATGTTGGTGCTCAAAGATTCATTTTTACGCTTTCATAACGAACACAGCGATTGCACCAATCAATATAATTATTAAAAAAATATGATTTAACTTTACACATGAAATTTTCAAACATAGTCATATACTGTTTATATATAGGCCAACCGACATGCTTGAGCCTTGACGTGCAGTTGACCTCGTCATTGTAACAGTCACACGAAACACGGAGATTATTTCAGTTTCCAAATTTACGAGCACTTGTTTGTGAAGTTACTAAAATATATATATCTATATATAAGTAAATAAGGAACAAGAAATAAGCCGAAAGAACCATTTGCAGCCGCGTTCTGATTACACTGCCGAACTACACTGTCAATCATGTGGCACACGCCCTTTGTTGTTGATTGCGCAATACCCTGTCCTCGCGGGGCAATAAACCTGAACGACCTCACGCCTCGCTATTTACATTATGTTTATACAGGGAAAACCAATCAGTTTAAATTAAACTGGTCTTACTTGGTGCCTTGTATCAGTACATATAAAACATACAATGACTAAACTATCAATACAATGCATAAAATAATACCATGACTAAAAATATAAACATGAACATATGGACTCAAATCATAAAAGCATATTAAGAGAGTTAAGAAAGTATATCAATATATACATCTATAGACAGAAGGAGTAAACTAAAATATCACATTAAATCAGTATATATATACATGCAAATATGCGAGGCGTACGAACCAATAATATTACAATAATCTCTAGCATTTATGGACCTGATCATTGTTAGATTCAGTTAAATACGTATGAAATTAATTTACAGTTGTTGTATGATCTATGAAATGATAAAAGAATGAGTGCTACATGTATAAAACGCAAATTTATGCAAATATAACATGTGTCATATAGAACATACAGTTGCTAAAATTTCCAATTTGATTCGTTTCTTAAAAGATGCACAAGTTATGGCTGACTTAGATTCATTGGATAAACTATTCCATACTTTTGGCCCCATATATAGTAAATATTTTTTCAGATAGTTTGTTCTAGGTTTAGGAACGACTATCTTAAGTTCACAACTAAGGTGCGATCTATTACACCTCGGCCTCCCAACCGGGTTTGTCGTAAATAAGTGGCCAAAACATGTTCTAATATGAAACTAGCTACATATTTTTACGATCCTCCTTTTCGTTTGATTCAAAGTAGTATTCTTACAAGGAATCGACTTCAAACTGAAGCGCGTCGTGAAGTTATTTCACGGCAATGGACCGGATCCGTGGTTTTTGTCACCATCTACACACCTTTCCTGCTTTCGAATGATGCAGCGCACTGTTGAATAACAAATAATTCATTTTCATACTGCGAGACTATTTTATAAATGTATTACTCCTCATCTGCAAAGAATGTATTGAAAAATTTATGAGAATTCCTGCTGAAAATGGATTATAAATATATGACGTGTATACACGTGCTTGGCACTGGGGGAATCATAATTAACGACGTGTATACACGTCATTGGCAGCGAATGTGTTAAATTGTCCCTTCTTGATTGGTTTTCTAGTTTTTCACATTTGATTTTTAACGATCATTTTCAGCTTCAACCGATGTCACTCTGTTTTTCAAACCATTAGTTCCCTTTGAACCGAGTCAAGTCGATGTGTCAGAGAAAGTACGTGCTCCCTCAGGTTACCTATGGCGTCACCATCTCCTTGTCTTGCCCCAGCAGTCAAGGGATTGGATGCACACTGTTGAGTTTAAGTGATAGGCTGACCATGGTTAAACTTTGTGCCTGACTCGCCCGCATGGCTCTCATCTCGAACGATACGCATGCTTTGGTCGCCGCTTTCAGATCTATTTAGTCTAGCTTGAGTTTGCGTTCTATGTTGGTTTTGTGTACCTGTATTACCTTGGTTTGATTTTGGTGCCACTGGTGGGGTTCCGGGATTCATCTCTACATCACCACTACACAGTAGGAAGAGGGCGATAACTAGGGAAATCACCTTGTAAACACGTTCCGGTGAGCCATAGACTGTCAACGTTGGCACCTTCCACCTTTGTTCCTTTCGTGGACCTGGTTCGTACAGCCCTATACGTGCCCTGTTGATATCCAGGCTGACCCCCATTGTTCACAGTCTCGTTTCTGACCCAACAATTAAAAAATAATTTAGCAACAAAACTAAATTTTGTAAACAAACTTTGACAATTTATTCAGAGCTCAAAAATCACCGTCCAACACCTGTAACACCAGGTGTTTTCCATACATAGGTGACTGTACATTTGTGAATATTCTTTGATGGCTAATCGTTTACATTTTATTATAGGTTTTTGAGTTTTGAGTCAGCACAAAAAATGAAAAACATAAAACTTTTGATTATGAAAGTAAAAGTAAAACATTACGAAAAGGAAATGTTATCGAATTTTTTTTATAAAACTTTCTTACAAGAAAAGTCTGAGCGGCTGTAGCACAAGATCAGTAAAGGGCTTCTATTGAAAATCAAAGTAAAATATATGGATGCGCAGTGCCTTAGAAGCAACTTAATATTTATTATTTATTTATGTTTTGCCTAAGATGTGATTTTCCTTAACATTATGCTTTATTGTTGGTCTATAAATCCATATTAAATTAAAAGTCTTTAAAATTAAAAGCCTTTGTTGTAAAGTAGAATTGCTTACCTTTGCCTTTGGTCACTGATGTCCCGAAAACAAAGAGCACGCCAAGAAGACATACGAGAGATCGGGGCACAGACGCATGGTAAATTGTCGAGGATTCGCTCAAACTATGCAAACCTGGTGGTCACTGATGTGCTACTGTGGTACAACTATGTGCTGTCTTCTTGGCTTTATATAGACGTTTTTGCACAGAGTTATAGATTGCTAATGGTAATATTTGTGGTCAGTAAAGGTCATTCCAACATTTCAAATATTAAATTACTCTTTGAAGGTCTATTTTGACAAAAGGCTTTCTTGTCGGAATACTTGGAAAATTGTATTGACAATTAGGGAGGCCAAGGCCACAAAACAATGGTCCTACAGCGTTAACAAACAATCAGACCAAGCTGCTAATATTGGCCTGCTACTTATGACCTCGATAGAGACTAAGAAATGTGATTACTGATGGTCCCTGAAAAAGTAATCTTAGAGTTCATCTTATTCCCTGTGTTGTAAATACTACATAACACTGTCAGACAAGGACGGTATATATATATATATATAAAGTATTTTTCGTAATTCTTAAATCCATCAATTGAGGATCTGACATAAAAAATAGAGAGATCTTCTTGGTTATATTTTATGAATAACTCAATATGCAAATTTGATTGCCGCCCAGTATCCCTTCTTTTCCTTGATTTGTTGTATGGAAGTTTCTCTATCTAATAAAGGTGAATTTTTAAATAAACAAGTGTACTATGTTGTTATATTTTACTGAAAGAGTTCACATTTCATGTATTTTAGCAAATGTTTTTGCTAACGAATGGCGTTTGTGAAAGACTGGGCTGTCGGCAAGTAGTTTCTAGTGGTTCTTATCTGACATATGATAAAAACGTTCCTGATTTGACCAACTCGGCGTGTTTATAAGTAACAGTTGACCCCTAAATGGGCATTCGTGAAACTGGGTTTGTTCTAATCACAGACTAAGACACCGGTCACAATTTTATCCCCATGAGTAAATAATGTGATTTCTTCGATCAATCATATGAAGGCTATATAATCAAAACAGTTGACTCTCGAGTAGGTTTGCCCATATTATGATATATTTCAGTAATAATTAAAATTATAATTCATAATTCATGCACAAAATATTTATCATCACTCATCAGGTAACCAATTGGCCTTCATTTACAAGTTTTAAAGTTCTAAAATTCTGTGATAATGTACCTCCTTATAAATGACCATCATACATGATTAGATCAAACCACAGTCCAACATGCGTCTCCAGCATGCTGTCTACTTATCACACCAGAAATAAACCATTGATTGGTGGAACCAGCTAGAGCCCGAAGCCGTGTTAGGCACACATATGCGGCTGGCTTGGACTGAAAGACGGCTGACTTTAATAGTAAGCCGAAGTTCGCGGTTCGACTCACCTTGCAACATGTCGGCTGGCTAAAATTGACCTGAAAGCCTAGCTATTCATTTGTTGCAAATTATCCGTTTTATTTAGATATGTTACCTATATTACGCGTGGCATATTGCATCCTCTTTACATTTAATTAGTTTTTTTATTAAATATCCAGTAAAGTTTATCTCGGCTGGCTGCGGCGCAAAATGCCGGCGGCACCGGGTTCTAAGCCAGCTGTGAATTTAAACATAATTGTTGGTTAGGAGTTAATGATTGACACTTTTGAACATGAGCTAACGGTTTTATTCTCATAATCAACGTGTTTGTTCTGCAGCTTGCATTGACTATAAAATCGATGTGTTATGACCCTGACCCGTTGAAAATTTAGGGTGCTTTGAAAAATGGTCCAATTTGAAGGTTTTCGTCAAGAACGCGGGGTGTGTACTTTTGTTAGTTTTGGAGAAACTTATTTCACATATTCATAAAAGATGCATATTCTCGGGCAAACTCGCGTCCAAAAAATTTCCAAAGATGAACATATACGGGATATCGCCAATGCAGTGTCTCGTGTAGATGGAGGAGAAAAACGACCGGCCGGCTCAGCAGGAAGCGTTTTTTTTCAGCGAGGCACTCAGTAGCACGATCTAAACATATTTTCTCCTCTTGGTTACCTTATATACGCTATGAACTCTATTAAGTCAATAAGATCATTGAAAAAATTCGAGGTCCAAGATTTTCCTAAAACAAAATCAAGTAAACTTGCTTTTTTTGTGTATTTCCCCCTATATCATCCTGCAAGGTAGTTGAATCAGGCTCAAATTTAAATGCAAACTTTGCCGACCGCAGCAATTTCTCATGTCTGTTATTCTTCCTGTTATAAATATAATATATAATATAAATACCAGCAGAATCGACAATCAAAACAGTGTCCATTGCAGACACGGACTTGTAGAATAAATAGGCAGGTCAGGCTGGACGTTAGGGAGCGCCAGGTGCTTGCCTGCTGTTCTCAGGTAGGTATAGTCATTTACCTATACTCAAAAACGAGAGCATCGGTATTAGTGATATCATATTCCGTATTGTTGAATAAGTATTTTGGAATAATGGCCGCCTCATATCTTTAAAAAATGTACACATACCAGTAACCAAGTCGGTCTGGATAGTGCTGATGTTAGGTATACAAGCTGGCCATCCATGCCCCTTTATGCGTCAGATTTCTACACACACACACACACACACATAAATTAGGATTTAACAAAGAAATATTAATGGGACCGTTCCACATACCAGATATTGTGTCGAGATACATTAATCCTCTACGGCAACGTAGGTTAGATTACATTTTTTGTTTCATCTGATTTAAATGCTGTTATTCATAATGTTGAAATAATAGCGGCAATTTTGACTGACAATTCTGCAGTGACAACCATGTTAAATATAGAACCCAATCGTTCACAAGGTCTTCCTTATTGGAAGTTTAATGTTTCCCTGTTACGCAATGCAGACTATATTGAACGTCTGAAAGGTTATATCTCAGATCTGCGAGAAAATATAGGAAAAGAAATGGATGAAACGGAGATAAAAGAGAGATAAAAGAGCAAATTATACCCTAGGAAATGAACAACCGAAAATTCCATTTAACATTAACTTCCCGAACACTTTAAGCAGAGGAAATAGGGTTTTGAGAGGGTGTTGTAAGTAAAGACGAAATTTTAGTAGGCTTGAAAGAAATGAAAAATAATAAAACCCCGAGTAATGATGATTTGCCTAAAGAATTTTACATCACATTTTTCGAGGTACTAGGGGTTCGATCTTGTTAACTGTTTAAAATGGGGGAAGATAAAAGGGTCACTTATAAATAGTCCGCGGCACGCGGTGATAACACTTGTGGGAAAAAAACAGGTAAAGCTAACAGATATACAGCTTCATGGAGGCCTATAAGTTTAGTTAATGTCGATTGTAGAGTCCTAAATAAAATTCTAGTTAAACGTTTTCAATAGCTATTGCCAAAAATGATAGGCGATGATCAAACAGCCTTAATTAAAGGTGGAAAAATATCAGACACAACCCGTCTTATAAGTTTATTGTTTCTTGGTAAATAAACAGGTAATTCTCTTTGCAAAAGATTTTGCAGCAGCATTTGTCTCTATAGATTATAGTTTTTATTTAGTGTGATACATAAATGAGGTTTCAGAAAAAGCTTTATTCTTTGGGTCAAGTTATTGCATAAAGGTTTAACAGTTGTGTAATTAATAACGGTTACACGACAGGATATTTCGATCAAGAGAGGGGAACCCGATTGGGAGACCTTATCGCTCCTTATTTACTTATACTTGTAATTGAGGTTTTGGCAAAAACGATAAGAGAATCCCTTGCAGTTAAAGGTATTCAAATAGGTAACTTTGTCATAAAACAGTGCTTATTTAACGATGACACGACATTTTTTCTGAGAAACGTCGATTAAAAAAAAAGCCGTATGTAAAATTGTAGAACGATTTAAAGGAGTGATCCCCAGTAGAAATAAATTTCAATAAATGTGAGGCAGCATGGCTGGGGCGGAAAACAAATTCGTTTAAGATTTATAGCCAGTTAAAAAGGGTCAAAATATATGGGGATATATTTTTCTTTTTGTTAGGATCTATGCAACCTGCTTAATTTTGAAAATGTTTATAATAAGATCCGAGTACTATTCAATATATGGAAACCAAGAGCCTTGACAATTTTTGGCAGAAATGTAATTGCAAAAACTTTCGGAGTGTCTAAGTTACTATATAATATGTACACGATTGACCAACCGTTCGGTTATATGAAGAAGATAAAAAAATTGTATCGTTAATTTCATATAGGTAAAATATGTGGTTCTTATCGGTGCGCAGAAAAACAGAGTCTTTAATTTACCGGATATTGAAATTGTTTTAGAAAGTCAGAGGGTTACATGAATAACTAGACTGAAACAAAGTTTAAAAAAGCACAATTTACAGCAATACATGTTCACTATTTCTACAGCATAGGTGACATGGAAAACATGGTTTCGAATTTTGATGACAGCAATATTCCGAGAAAAAATCCTAAATTCTATGATATTTAATTCAAAGTATGGGAAATGTTAAGCTCAAGTGAGCCACTAATATAGAAGTTAGTTTGCTTCGTCACGTATGGAATAAATAATACATAAAAGTTGACCGTAAACCAGTTTATTTTAAGAACCTGGATAATTTAAGAATAAAATATTTTCACCATCTCTATCGTGTCAAGGACGGTAAAAACATTTATATTTAGATCCGTCGAGTATTGCCTACCAAAAAAAATATTTTTATTCACTGGGGCCCAGTCCGACGGGTAATACGTCCAAAATGGAAGGCATTGCTACTGAGTAGCAATACTTCTTCCAATTTGGATGTACATTTGCTTGAGGGAAGATTAATGCCATTGAAAGATACTATAATTAACTAGTCAAAAACATATTTGAAACTGATTTATAAAAATATAATATACAAAAAAATAATGCTGATCCAGTGAATAAATAAAAATAATTTTTTTAAATCCGGAGTTTGACTGGAGAATAGCATCTCTGCATGTACACAATGTAACTTCCGATATGTATATACGTGAGTTCCATTTTAGAACACTGCACGATCTATTAGCTGTTAATGAGAAGCTTTTCAAATGGAGGGTTATTGATCATGATAGATGTTCTTAGAGTGCAACTGATTAAGATAGTGTAATTCATCTTTTCTGTGAATGTCGATTCGCAACTTTACTATATCGTCAGATTATATTGTGGGAGAAGACAGCTGGTATAAAAATGCCAATACTCTGTATATAATCTTTTCAGGTTGTTCTAAAAGTATAGAACAAAAAAGGTAATTGATGTATTAATTTTGATGTATTCCTTTATTATATTTAAATATCGTGATGCAGGAGTAGTACCATAATTTGGAGTGTACATAAAGCATATAAAGAAAGTTGAAAGTATGGAGCGCATGATTGCTGAGAAAAATGGTAGACTGCAACACAGCATGATAAGTGGAACGGTTTAAATCAATGGAAAATTACTTATAGTTCATCTTCCTTCTATGCATCCTTTTCTTTCGCTCAACAATTATTACTTGGAAAAATAGGATGACATTTGAGTTATCTCTATGTTCTATGTGTCAGTATTGAGCAAAATAATAAATTTATTGATTAAATACTTGTATGCCAATAATGCAATAAAAAGGGAAACCGATTCTGAGAAATTCTGAAGCATGGGAAAAAATCCTTTAAGTTGAAAATGGAATGCAATCTTTATTTATTTATTTTTTTACTTATTACAGCATTTGTGTTACTTTCTCAACAATTGATAAATTGATTGTCATAAAATTCTGTATGCTAATTATGAGACTAACAGTAAGCAGTTATATGTCTGCGTATTAGCAAAGAAATGCTAGATTAAGAAAAAATTAATGCCAGATTGAAATTAAGTCCAGTAATCAGACATTTTCCAGTAATAAGAACTTGCAAAGTGTACACAAGATTTGGTCAAATACACCTTGATTGGTATGATTACCAGTAAAGTTCGAATAAATGCATTGATTTTCCAATAATGCATGCACAATTTGTCATGCATATTCACCTTAGATAGTTTAATCTATTTCATGAGGTTTCAATTTAAAATTGTTTTAAACCTTATTTTGGAACATTTATTGGTTAATGTAAGGCTTAGAAGTATCAGTCATGGCATAGTATAGGTTATATATAAGTATATATTTTCCCTTGGACAGTCAAGTAGTGTGCGTTATCCAGACGGATTTTTTGCGGCATGCAACAAAATTCCAACGAGAGTTTTGCCCATAATATCGGCGTCCTATCTTCTTCTCAGCTGAGGGTCATGACCCATGGGTTGCTTGCTTTTCAAGCACTGGTACACACTACAGATCAGCACATGGGTAGCACGACAACATCCTGGACCAGAACACGAACAGCATGGAGACATTCAATAGGTTTACAACTAAATAATAAGGTCGCACTACCTTGAGTTGGACAAGAAGACTGCTGTTTCTTTTTGTTTTATTTCTAAACAACAGGGAAATGTTGTCCAGGTGTTTTAATAAAACATACATTCATACACAAGGACAAATCAAATACGTCAGGGAAATGTTTTTAAGATTATAATAACACATACACTCGTACACACGGGCAAATCAAATACGTCAGGGAAATGTGTTCAGGTGTTTTACTAACTCATACACTAGTACACACGGGCAAATCAAATACTTCAGGGTAATGTTGTTTATGTGTTTCACTCATACATACACTCGTACCCACGGGCAAATCACATACGTCAGGGAAATATTGTTCATGTGTTTTACTGACACATACGCTCATAAACAAGGGCAAATCAAATACGTCAGGGAAATGTTTCTCGGGTGGTTTACTGACACATATACTCATATACACTGGCAAATCAAATATGCTCCCTTATAAAATACACAAAGTTAAATAAACAAAATGTCCTTTCATAAAAGAAATCATTACACCAAATAGCAGTTTGATAAGTTTATTCATTACTGAAGTTTATTGACATTCATTCCACACGGCTGCTCCAAAGCCGGATCTTCAAAACAGGGTACAGAAGTTGCATGAGAGTGCCCTGGTATCTGCAACAAAAAAACAAAACACACGTTACGTATGATTCGTGAGTGTCTACGTAAGTGTATGTACGATTCCTTTTGCGACGAACACAATACCTGATGTGACGTACTTCGCCGGAATAGGAATATAAAGATGCGGTGATATGATTCTCGGACGTCCAATAATGCCTTTTATCCTTATGCAACACGAGGACAAGTGCCAGATATTGTTGAAAGCAATCAATCTGATACAAATCGTAACAATGGAATGTATCTCGTGATTCGGATAAGGTCCCGAAACAGAAATTCAATGTTCTGACTTATAACAAGAACAAATTTAGAAAACGATTGTTACATTCACTGCCGGGTATAGTGCATGTTGCACCTGGCGTTTGGTGTCAAGTGCCATTCGGGTACAGGTCGTTGGGTACAGGTATACTGACCTAATTTGTAAAAGTCATAAAGATTTCATAAACAATTTGTCATAAAGAGATTTAATTCTTTTGTCAACCTGCGAATTGAAGTTTGAATAATCCCCTAGCTACTGGCAGTTTTCCTCTGTGACTCATATATGCACACGGATCATCCTCTTGAGAACGAATGTTTTGTTTTCCTCAGTTCTTGCAGTTCTTGGCTTGCGATTCCAAACTTCCAATTAACTGAACCATTTCAGTGAAAATTCATTTTCGATGTGTGCCCTTTTCCACAAAGAAACATTTGATCAATTCCTAGTCGGCAGAGCTAAAAACAGTTCTGTGCACAACAAGGTATCGAACTTAACTGAGCAGAATGTTATTTTGTTTTTTACATAAATGGATGAATCTAGTCACCCTGGAGTAAAATGCCATCATACCTGAACACGATGTCCTATACCTTGATGATACATTAAAAGACACCATTTCTCATAAGCTTTTAATTTTAAACCTTGTGCAGGACCCTATTATATATGTCTCAGGGTATATTTTAGCGAAAAGTAGAATCTATTTAAGCAAATATAAATGGAAAATATGCAGTTGTAATTCTCGAGTTGTGCACTTCTAAGTTTGGCAGCCCAACAATTTTCTCGAAATATACAGTGATTGTGCATTTTACCTTTTGAAACCTTTTTAAGTAAATGAAAAAAATATAATGTCCGGATATTTGTTCCAACAGAAAATCAGGCTTGGCATGTTAATTTTGTGAGAGTACTATGAGGAGATCGTAACGTCACTAGGCGCAGCTGTCGACAGTACCGGTCTTCTCCAAGACACACGGGCTCCGTGTCTGGAGGCGATATCTGGTTCCTGTACAGTCTGTTGTGCTCTTCGCTTGCGCCCCCCGAGTTCTATCCCCGGCGAAGCTTTGAGGGGTGGGTAATAGTTGCCCGTCCAAGTCCGGTGGTTTTCTCTAGCTGTTTCGGTTTCCTCTACATTTACAAACTACCGAGCCAGGGAGAGTACCTGGTATTTGTTATTATAACAACCTACACAATTCTTGTAAACTAAACAAAGGTTATATTTAAATTAAATCTGTTATAGACATCATTTTTCCATTTCATGACAATTGAAACTTGTATAAGAACGTAATGGCGCAGTAGAGGCACATAGCGTGGGTTATTCATATACACATTATATAAACTGTGTATGTGAGCATCTCGAAAATAGCTTAGAAGATTTATGGAGTACGAGATGGGGCCCTTTAAACAGATTGATAATTTGGAATTAGATTTTGTTAAATATCGGTAAACAGACACACTACCAGTGCCATGCAGTCTGAGTAAAAACCTTAAGCCCCTACAAAGTTTTTGAAGGACATGCCAGTCACATACGTTAGACTCGGACGATAATTATGCGCTTTCCGATGGTCACCCTAAATTCATGAACGAAATATATTGGACGTTTTTATACGCAAGTCTTCATTCATTGGTCAGCCTTTCCTTATGACCTCGTAACCATTAGTGAAGTATTTATTTAAATAAGATCAGCTTTTGTGGGAGCTTAACTGGTAAGGCTTCCATGGTATATAGTGAATGAACACTTTATGCACCGAGGCCTACACCAACTATACTTATAAGCTATACCAACTGTCCCAGTTTAGCCTAGTTTGAGATGCTGTTGTGAATAAAGAATACTGGTATGAATGAAGAACGCTGATGTGAATAAAGATTACTGATCTGAATAAAGAACACAGTTCTGAATAAAGGTCACCTTTCTGAATCAAGAAACCTATTTTCAGTAATGGCTGTGTTCTGAATGAAGGACACTTTCCTGATTGAAGGACACTTTTCTGAACGAAGGACCCTTTTCTGAATCATGAACACTTACCGCCAAGTGCTGCTACAGGCTCACCATACACTTTCTCGACATCGGTTGGGCTCTCTTTCTTCTGCATACAGACATAAGGCTCGGCATGCTGACAGTCGAAGTCAAGCACAATTCCGCTGGGTACATTTAGACGTTTACATTCCGTCTCCGATGATTTGTACAGCCATACGTTAATGACTCCATAGTAACTGAAAAGTACAATCAACATTCAAATGAAAATAGGACCTGTACTGTGATCGACAATCAAATATGGAATGAAGTGACTGTAAGAAATTAAAAAAAAATGGGATTAAAATCCCTGGTATTTAAATTTTGACAACCCGGTCACATTAAAAAAAAAACAACATGGCCTTAAGGAAGGCGCAAAGGCAGGTATCACAGTATTGTGTTCTCGGGACTAAATACTTCTGTAAAAACTTATTACTTTAACATTACTAATTATGTATCATTTCATAGGTCTGGAGGTCTTCATTTGAAATATGACCCTGACAAGGTTATGAATTAATTTTATACATGGGAAATTACAATTCGTACCGAAAACATGAGAAAACATGCCAACGTTGCTTGCTTTTAATCAAACATCCCTTTCTTTGTCCCTTTTTCATCAAACTGTAACGTTTCTAATAGGTAAATTACAAGCCGTGGCAACAATACTCAGAGGCGCTCATAATAAGGCTGGTAAGCCTACTTGAGTCGTGAAACAAGCAATATCGAGGAATGCACCGCAGTGGTCATTCATCATGTTGCTGTTATGTTGCGGTAAACAGCCCATAATATAAACTTTACGCTACGAATGGTGACACAAAAGAACGCATGCGAACTCGCACCCCAACTTAAACTCTGTCTCCATGGTTACAAGTCATTTCCTGTATCGCATACAAGTTGGCTGCAGCCAGTAACCCGTGCGAGCCATGCTTGTATTCATGCGGTCAGAAAGTCAATGAACGTGCGGAGGGGTTCACCAATATGCTGAGTTAAACGGAACTTCTCTCGCTCATGTTAGGTGTTGTTAGAAAGTATACTAAAATAGCTAACGATTGGTTTGGTGTATATCAAGTGCTAGCGTAATTGTAAGTCATGAGGCGCTGTCATAAATGACGAAAATATTTGTATCTTCTTCGAGCCTTAGGGTGCGTTTCTCGCTGAAGGATGTAACAGCACTCTGAAAACAGTTAACATGCAAAAAAAGAGGTTAAATGCTATCCACAAAAAGTGTCTGATGTCACTAGTATTTTAGTATTTTTGTTTGCGTTGCCAGATACCAATTAGAAAGTAAAGCATTTGAGAATCCTCACTACACAGGGCGATATTTTAATATTAAACTTTATATGAAAATTGCCATAGATTCCGTCCCCTTTTTAAGTTAATTAATTTTAATAAGTTGATGAAAGTTATGAATGTTCATAATTATTTCTCAAAGAAGTAATCAGCAGTGATCCTCTATAACACAAAGTATTTTACTGAAAATATTTAATAACCATTGGTATCTTAGCACAGGGTCTTGTCTGTACATTCCTTCTCCTCAGGTAACTAGAAAACTGACAGGTCAGTAAGGGCCCCGCAAAAGATGCAGTCATTATAAATTGAAGTACTGTAAATTTGGTGTACTTTGGTAGCATGGGCTGAAAGAGTGATATTTGAAAATTAAAGAACCTGTAAAGAACAGCTGACATGTATAAACTGGAAGAAAAGATATGGTAAAGTGAAAATGTTCAAAGCTAACAAAATAATGATATAAAAGAACAGCATGCATTTTTAGTTTTTGTATTTCTGTAATACCTGTTCCAATTATTCTTGGTTGAAGAGTTGGCTGGGCTATGTCAAATATTTTTCCAGTATTTGTATGTTGAATTTGCCTTATTATATGTGAGGCTTGAGTCTGTACATGAACCTTGTAGTATTAGAGAGAGTCAGCTGTTGGTTTGTAGTGATAAAATGGTCATTCTCTTGAACTGAGATTCAGCTGTTCTTAGGCTTTGGTCTACAGATGCGCTGTGATGTGTAGAATGGCTATATATGAATATCAATTTAAATTTGTTGATGGTCACTATAATAGGTCCAAATTCCTTGAGATGTTGGAAGTGGAGATAGATTTGTCCAAACATGGTCTAAATGAGAGCCACTGTGGTGCGTTGGGCCGGTGTATCCTTTTCTGAGGAATCTTCAAATTGTCTGTACAAAATATGCTGTGAAAATGTAATGCCGCTGTACACGAGTGTTTCGAAAAAGATTCATCCCTTTCTGGCCTGCAGAAGGAGACACCAGCAACTGAACACCAAACTGTGTATTAATTTTTTTTCCTTCTGACCCAAATATCAATAAGCTTCTCCCTTAGGCCATGGGTGATACATCCTATGTTTGAATCCTATCCCTCATATTTTAGGGGAGTTATTATGCAGAAACGAATTTGATTGTTCATTAAATTCTTTGCGGGTTATTGCATTTACATCATTTGAGAATTATCGCCTCTGTCAAGGTCATCCATCTTCGAACTTGACCTAGCCCTTCATAACAAACATTACTAGTGCAAGTTCAGTGAGTGTTAGTCAAATTATTTGCGAGCTATTTGGTTAACATCATTTTAGCATTATCACCTCTGTGACCTTGAAAATCCATCAAGGTAATCCATCTTCAAACATGATGTAGTTCATCAAAAGGTCCATCACTGGCGTGAGTCTGGGGACCTTGTATGAAATTCATTTTACGAGTTATTGTGTTAACAATGTGTGTCCTTTTGCATGCATATTTGCTAAGAGAGTGCAACCTTACTATGTGTTCAGTAATGTTTTTAACCGCATAACTTACAGAAAAATGGCTGGCTATGACCATATATCATGCCTCGTAGCTGTTGACATGAGGATCTGTACTACTCTCAAGGTGAAACAAGCAATTATGGTTACAATTATGATTTCTGCTCTGCTGAAAGAGGGACCTAAAATTTAACACCAAACTGTGAATAACTTTTTTTACCTTTCACCTCCGGACCCTAAACCTGATAGGGATCTTCCATTATTGATGGTTAATACATATTTCAGGTTTGAACTCAATCCGTCAATCCTAACTGGAGTTATCATCCGTAAATGAATTTGTGGACGGACGGACATTCAGACGGACGGACGGACAGACAGACAGACAGACGGACAGGTCGATTACTATAGGGCACCCGCTTTTCAAGCGGGGCCCTAATGAAGTAATGACCATTTGACTTTTTTTTCAAAAGATTATAACTTATAAAGATTATAAAAGTATAAAAGATTATAAAAAAATTCTGAGGTGGCATTGATGAAATAACCCTGAATTGAAGAAGTTATAGCTTTTTAGGCAACATTGGAAATAAGAGCCAGTAATTAGTATCTAGGTTTGTGGGTTTCCAAATAAATGCCAAAAATTATCAAAGCAATGACTTTTTTTCACTTTTGCAAATATATATGATATTTCAATTGGATTTTGTTCTAGAAAATATATTAAGCTCTGGAAATTTCAGCTTCGTATTCTACAGAAGATTAGCTTTCAGATGATAGTTAGATTATGGGTGTGCAAACACCTTCATCATTCAGTCCCATGTGAAACAATCGAAAAAACTAGATACTGTGCTACATGCCGATGATGAAACCGTCTACTGTTTCAACGATTAAGCCGTGTCTCAATGTGTGCGTAAATGCGTGCAGGGTTACTGGGAACTACAGCGTTAAAGACCTTGGGTGCAGTGACATTGATGCGATTATGACGTCTCGCAAGTGTCAAGCCAAGCTGTTATTGGCTGCTACGGCTTTGTGAAACTGTTTTTATCGTATGGATACTCTTTCTTCTCTATAAATCTATCTATTGATAAAATAAAAAAGCAATTGACGAGTGTATCATTATCGGCTAGGCTAGCCTTTACTGGTGGAAGCTTTTCACTTTATTTCTTAGTCGAGTTGAGGTAGCTTAGCGAAGAACAACCTACCCTACCCCACATCTCTAGTTACGTCACATTACTCATAAAGATCTCAGTCGATATTTATATCAGTCTGTTCGAGCCCGTATAAAACGACAGACACTTTAAATCTTTATAAGTTATTCATAACACAACATGTATTATCAATCGATATTACATATTGTTTTTAATTAATTTCAATTAATTAATGTGGGATGAAGGGATATGACTGAATCATATGACTCTAAGTCATCTGAGCTATAGCGATCACACTTTATCCGTCGTCCGTCCGGCCGTCCGGTTGTCTGTCCGTTAACAGGGCACATATTGTAACCGCTGGACATGGAATCTTCTAACTTTACATCCCAAGAGGTCCATGAAAAATCTCCTTGGAAACCTCAAATTAGGTCTCTGTTACCAATATTCTTTAAGATATGGGGCTCCGAAGTACCCCCCAGAATAATGAAAAATTTGATACAAAAGCTCAAGTGTCTGAAGAACAAATGCATTGATCACCAGGATTCTTTCTATGGATATTGATAATGGAGTGTTTCATCAGTTTCTGCAGACTGGTGGTGCCACCTGTATTTTTTTCGATTTTTTACGATTTTTTTTTTCTCTATTTTTGAGACCTTAAAAGATGCGGTCATCTGTTATTAGGGCACAAATCGTAACGACTGGACCTAGAATCTTCTGTCTTGACATCCATGGAGGTCCATGAAAATTCCCTGGAAACCTTTAATTAGGTATCTGTTACCCATATTTTCCGAGCTATGGGGCTCAGAGGTATCCCCAGCATAATTGAAAATTTGATACCAAAGTAGGACACAAATCATAACCATTGGACCCAGAATCTTCTAACTAAACATCCTGAGAGTTCCTTAAAAGTTCTCTCAACAGCTGAAAGTGGGTCACTGTGACCTATATTCTGGTTTTTGGGTATGTTTGTGCACCCAAGAAATAATGCAAAAAACACACAAATTGCCAGATTCCTCAGGAAAGGCTGGTTGGACTGTCATCAAATTTGGTGTGCCTATTGGTCTTGATAATCTTAAGCTAATATGCATGAACGATGATGCCACCTATATTATTATCTTAATTAGTTGCCTGTGCAAGGATATATTGTCAGCATGTCAGTTTGTTGAGCGTCATGACCCATGGGTCACTTGTTAAATGCAGTCTCAACCAATGCAGGTACGGGCAACATGCAATTACCTGGCAGCTTCTTTGATGATATCGAGATACTGAGTTTGCAGATCGACCCCACGGAGGTCCTCCCAGAATATGCAGTCGTTGGAAATGCTGTCCTGAGAATATTCGGCTGGGGTGGTTTTGATGAGTACAACGGTCGACGAAGTGAGAGGGAATACTGCAACGTAAAAAAATACGTAATATATGAGTAGTATATATATAGTTCCAGGATTTTGGAATGGAAAGGTCAAGCCCAGGAAGACTGAAAGAAAACCTAAAAAATGGCCTCTGGTCCGGGAAAGAGGGGTCACTATCGCAAAATAAGATTTGAAACCCTAAAAAAGGATGTTTCGGCTCCAGACCCCCCCCCCCCCCTCTGGATCCGCCACTGATATATAGCCTGGCCTAACGACTACCACCATCCAACTAACGACCGCCATATCATGGTACAATTTTTTGTCCTTTTATCGGACCTCACTTAGACGAAAATTCGAAAATGCGACCACTTTATCAAGGTCTCATTTTATGTTGTTATTGCCTGCCTATCTCAAATATTTTGTAAATAATCTAAAGATAGGCCATATAGTGCGAAAATCACTAGGACAATGTCAGATAACTAATAATAATTTAAGTAAATGACCAAGAAAAGTAAGAAATGTAACCGAAATCTTCACTAATAGCAATTCAAGCGCCTGTGATATAATACAAGGCTATTTTAATCCGTACACGAGAATTATTCGATTTTCGATGACTCTGACACCAACGTCTCTTACAGTAATGGAACGATTATCGATGGCACCGTCAAGAATTGAAATATTCTGGTATTTAACAAGTTGATTGACTTTACACATTATCTGTAAAATATATATACACACACATATATATTAACATATATATATATGCATATATATACATATATATATGCATATATATATATTGTCTTTATATTCCGTCCCCTCAGGTTATGAAGAAATGACCAATTTGACTTTTTTTTTAAAGATTATAACTTAAACATTTCTGAGGTGACATTGATGAAATAACCAAGAATTGAAGAAGTTATACTTTTTTAGGACATCATTGGAAATAAGAGCTAGTAATTAGTATCTAGGTTTGTGGGTTTCCTAATAAATGCCAAAAATTATCAAATTAATAACTTTTTTTCACTTTTGCGAATATATTAGTTGATTGACTTTACACATTGACTGTAACATATATATATGTTGTTTGTACATTCCGTCCCCTCAGGAAAGAAATTAAGATAAGGAAGCGGTTTATAACAAAGGAAGTGGGCCACCGACAAGGGTTCGAATCCCGGATATGCCCTATGTTTCTCCTGATAGTAGGTGATTCCTGGCTTTATATCTCCGATCATACTATTGCCATTATTATTCGATTACTTATAGATTTGATGTTTTTGACGGCGTCGGTCTGTATGTTTGTCTGTCAGCAACATAACTCAAGACGTTATAAATGGGGTTTCATGAATTTTTTACGGTTTGAAACCACCTCCTCAGCTTGAAAAAAAATTGTTTGAAAACGCTTTGGATTGCCGTCTGAACGCTCTAAAAACGTTTTCAAAACTATTTGAAAAAGGTTTTCATTTACCGTGTGAAAGTGTATAATAAGTGTGACTGTCATGCAAACGCTCAAGAATGGCATGGACCCAGTTTTCAAGCAGCAACTCGGTCACAGCGCAAACGCGAATGCTTGTATCAGGAGTTCTGACATTGACCCAATGTAGGCTTACACAACACGCATTACCCAAATCGGTTTGAAAACTTTTGTATGTGTGAAAGGAGTATAAGTTATATAATAGGGTCTTTAAAATCTTTGGTTTTACACGTAAAGGGCTTGGAATTATCCGGAAGTTTATATAATTATTCCGTCATTAGAACGAATTTCACGATTTTCCTCGTGGATTCAGTGGATTCTATCAGTTGAACTCGATGTGACAGTCTCTTTCACAAAATATTTAATCAGAGTTCAGCGGGAAAATACTAAATACTATGAGTTAACATTTATATTACTCCTTTTTTAATCTTCGACGGTTTCCAGGTCATCAATTTTATACTTTTAAAATACAATATAAACCAAAAGAACGAACAGTCAGCCGTCATTAAAATATAGCAACTCAGAGAAAAACAGATTTTTTGTAATGAAAGCTTATCACTCATTTTACATTTCTTTTTATTTTTATTTGTTAATTATTCATTAATTACAACATCTGCCAGGGTAGCCTTTATCAGAATAAAATTTTGTTTTCAGAATGGCCCTGTAATACATTGAGAATTCGCATCAAATGCAAAGTCTAATAGGTGCATTAAACTTAAATGATATCATATAATCAGCGGAAATTAGGCGAAAACGCAGTGGCGTATGAGCACATAAAGCTAAAGTTATAAAGTTATAAAGCTGCGGTACAAATAGATCGTAGATTATGTAGTGAAACGTATGCCGCAAAGTTCCTAAATACATAAAACGAAGATTTGTTAAAAATACGTTAAAACCACCACACCGTACAACTGAAAAAGGTTATATGATGTCAGACGCGGATCCAGGGGTTTTAATGGATGCTCCCGACCAAACAATTTTTTTCAGCCGACTACTTGTGAAATATGCGTCAAAAGTACCTCAGAATACCCTAAAATACACTATTTACAATACTCTTTCACATCGTTTGATACTAGGCATTATAAATCTTAGTATGGCTGACCCCGGCCCCAACTTTTCCCATGATTCACTCGCTTATACCTGCCATTGTTTCATGTGCGTTTTATCTGTATACATTCATACTATATTTACTTGAAATATACTCACTACATGGGTATCGCTTGCAATTAGAACTAACAATTTTTTTATGATTTGATCAAGCATGCAGAGAAATAAATAAACAGCATGCACATTTCATGTCTATACACCTATTCGTTATTTAATCATATTTAACCAGTTACAATATTTTTTTTTTTTAATTTACGCCACTGATAATGCCTTTCAATTGATATACTGAGAAGTCGGGAGATTGATTTTTAGCCTTCTAGATGACCAAAATATTCTGTGGGAAGGGTATGAAACCCTACATCAGTACATGGTAATATTACATATTATATAAATATAATTTTTTAATATTTATTATATAAATTTTACATAATATATACATAGTATATATACATATAATATAATTCATTAATATAATATAATTGTATAATTATATAATTAAAAATATAATATGTTTACATAATATATATATGAGAATAATATAAGTTTACATGAGAACAAAGCAATTATAGATTTACTAATTTTTTAAAAAGAAAAATCCGAATGGCCAAAAATAGGTATGTGTAATGTAAATCAACGTAACAATTATTGAAGGGGGTCGAAGTGACCCGAGATGCATTAGAAACCAACCTTTAACGTATTATTTTTATTTACTGTTTGCCTATTGCAAGACCTAATTTTCATAAATACTATCCAGAACTCAGAATGAGAACTATATGGCTTTAAAATCAGAAACCTTTGCTGTAACGTAGTTTTGCTTACCTTTGTCTTCAGTCGCAAATATTCCGGTTACACAGAGCATGCCAACAAGACACACAACAGATCCGCGCAGACGCATGGTGAGTTGCTGAGGATTCACTCAAAATATGCAAACCTGATGGAAACTGAGGTTCTTCTTTTGTACAACTATGTGCTGGCTTCCTGGCTTTATATAGACCCCATGCATTGATTTATAAATTGCTAAGGGCAATATTTGTGGTCAGTGAAGGACACCTAAACATTTCAAATATTGAATAAATCTTTGAACGTCTCCTTTGATGGGGCGCTTTCATGATTTTATTATAGGTATGCAATCTCTGTTTAGAAATACCTCCTAAAGACAAGCCAGTTAGTGACATTCAATTGATCGCCATCTGTCGGAACACTAGGGGCATTGTGATGACAGTTAAGAACACCAAGGCCACAAAACAATGGTCTCTCTCTCTTTCACAAACAAACCTTATCGAGCTGCATGGGCCCGGTGTGGTCCCAAATTGACCTGTAACTTTTGACCTCGATGGAGACTATGAAATGTGCTCCTTATAATTCGTCTAATTTCCTATATTGTACATACTACATAACACTTTATCAGAAAAGGGCTTTGGGACGGTATCCGGCAACATAATTAAGATAATTTTACAGTTTTTACGGATGTTTGATTTACCCCAGAAATTATATATATACAAAATAGTAAGAGGAATATAAGCAGTAAGAAAATATACAATTATAAAAAAGTTTCGTTCCTACCGTTCTTTTATCCACCAAGGATCTAAAATAAAAAAGAAGGGGTTCTGCTTAGCTTTCTTTCACAAATAACTATATGTGCAAACTGCTGTTTGGTATTCATTCATTTTTGTCGATTTGTTGCATGCAAATTTCCCTATCTATAATAAAAGGATAAAGTTAAAATTTTAAATCTACCGGTTTATACCAGTACATATTGTAATGTGTTGTATATTATATTTGGCTGAACAACGAATTTTAAGAATTTTTTATGGTAACGAATGGCGTCTGTGAGAGACCGGCCTATCAGCGCGGAGTTTGCCGTGGATCTTACCTGACAGATGATTACAACGTCTCTGATTTTACCAAATCAGTGATATTCTAACGTACAGTTTTATTCTTGTCACAGACTGATAAAGTCAAAAAGTCAAAAAGTCTTTTTATGCCTACGAGTAAATAATGTTATTTCCTATTAAAATGAAGATTATATACACCAAATAGTTGACTCTCATATAGGTTTGCAGATATTTTTATATATTTCTGTAATAATTGTAATTATTTTTCATAATTCATGCACAAATATGGATTAGCAATCAGTTACCGAATTGGCCTTTCATTTTCAAGTTTTTAAAGTTTTCTGTGATTATACCTCCTTATAATTGACCAGTAAACATAATACAATCAAACCACAGTCCCGCAAGCGTGTCCTGCATGCTGTCTACTTGCCACACTAGAAAAAGCCATGGACTGGGGAAACAGTTTATAGTGACACTAACCTTAAAGCCAGCTAGAGCCCGAAGCCGTGTTTGCCACACAAATGAGGCTGGATTGGACAGAAAGACGGCTGACTTTAATAGTAAGCCGAGTTTCGTGCTCGACTCTCCTTGTAACATGTCGGCTGGCTAAAACTGACCTGAAAGCCTAGCTATTCATTTGTTGCAAACTATCCGTTTATTTAAACAAGTTATCTATATTACGTATGGCATATTGCATCAACTTTACATTTAATTAGTTTGTGAATAAATATCGAGTATAGTTTATCTCGGCTGACTGCGGCGCAAAATGGCGGCGGCACCATGCTCTAAAGCCAGCTGTGAATCTAACCATAATTGTTGATTAAGAGTTAATGATTGACACTTTTGAATATGAGCTAACGGTTTTATTCTCATAATCAACGTGTTTGTTCTGCATCTTGCATTGACTATAAAATCGATGTGTTATGACCCTGACCCGTTGAAAATTTAGGGTGTTTTGAAAAATGGTCCAATTTGAAGGTTTTCTTCAAGAACTCGTGGTGTGTACTTTTGTTGGTTTAGGAGAAAATTATTTCACATTTTCATAAAAGATGCATATTCTTGGGCGAGCTCGCGTAAAAAAATTTCCGAAGATGAACATATACTGAATATCGCCAATGCAGTGTCTCATGTAGATTGAGGTCAAAAAAGACTGGCTGGCTCAGCAGGAAGCGTTTTTTTTTTTTCAACGAGACACTCATAAGCACGATCAAAACTGATTAACTCCTCTTGGTTACCTTATATACGCTATGAACTCTATTAAGTTAATAAGATCATTGAATAAATTCGAGGTCCAAGATTTTCCTAAAACAAAATCAAGGAAACTTGCAATTTCTTTGTGTAATTTCCCCTATATCATCCTGCAAGGTAGTTGAATCAGGCTCAAATTTAAATGCAAACTTTGCCGACTGCAGCAATTTCTAATGTCTGTTACTCTTCCTGTAATATTTTAACACAGTATCATAAATATAATATATATACTAAATACAAGCAGGATCGGCAAATCAAAACAGTGTTCATTGCAGACACGGATTTGTAGAATAAATGGGCAGGTCAGGCTGGACGTTAGGGGGCGCCAGGTGCTTGCCTGCTGTTCTCAGGTAGGTATAGTCATTTATCTATACCCACACACGAGAGCATCGGTATTAGTGATATCATATTCCGTATTGTTGAATAAGTATTTTGGAATAATGGCCGCCTCATATCTTTAAAAAATGTATAAAAAAGCTAGGTAGCATGTTTAATATTAAACCAGGACTTGTCAACTATCATAAAAAAAATTATTACCAAAATCGCTACCACTGTAGCCAAGATTTGTGACTATTAGGACTAGAAAGCGAGTAAACATACCAGTAACCGAGTCGGTCTGGATAGTGCTGATGCTAGGTATACTAGTTGGCCATCCATGCCCCTTCATGCGTCAGATTTCTACACACACAAATTAGGAATTAACAAAGAAATATTAATGGAACCGTTTCAGATACCAGATATTGTGTCGAGATACATTAATCCTCTACGGCAACGTAGATTAGATTATATTTTTTGTTACATCTGATTTAAATGCTGTCATACATAATGTTGAAATAATAGCGGCAATTTTGACTGAGATTTCTGCAGTGACAACCATGTTAAATACAGAACCCAGTCGTTCACACGGTCTTTCTTATTGGAAGTTTAATGTTTCCCTGTTACAGATGCATACAAAATTGAACGTCTGAAAGGTTATATCTCAGATCTGCGAGAAAATATAGGAAAAGAAATGGATGAATAGAGATAAAAGGGAGATAAAAGAGCAAATTATATCCTAGGAAATGAACATTCCGACATTAATTTCCCAAACAGTTTCAGCAGAGGAAACAGAGTTTTGAGAGGGTCTTGTAAGTAAAGACGAAATTTTAGTAGGCTTAAAAGAAATGAAAAATAAAACCCCGGGTAACAATGATTTGCTTAAAGAATTTAACGTCACATTTTTCGACGTACTAGGGGACGATCTTGTTAACTGTTTAAATGGGGGGAATATAAAAGTGTCACTTATAAATAGTCCGTGGCAAGCGGTCGTAACACGTTTGGAAAAAACAGGTAAAGATAATAGATATATATCTTCTTGGAGGCCTATGTCGATGGTGGAGTCCTAAGTAAAATTCTAGTTAAACGTTTCCAGTCGCTATTGCCAAAAATGATAGGAGTTCTCAAACGGCTTCAATTAAAGGTCGAAAAATATCAGACACAACCCGTCTTATAAGTTTATTGTTTCTCGGTTAATAAACAGGTAATTATCTTTGCAAAAGATTCTGCAGCTGCACTTAATTCTATAGATAATAGTTTTTATTTAGTGTGATACATAAATGAGGTTTCAGAAAAAGCTTTATTCTTTGGGTCAAGTTATTGCATAAAGGTTTAAACAGTTGTGTAATTAATAACGGTTACACGACAGGATATTTCGATCAAGAGAGGGGAACCCGATTGGGAGACCTTATCGCTCCTTATTTACTTATACTTGTAATTGAGGTTTTGGCAAAAACGATAAGAGAATCCCATGCAGTTAAAGGTATTCAAATAGGTAACTTTGTCATAAAACAGTGCTTATTTGCCGATGACACGACATTTTTCTGAGAAACGTCGATTTAAAAAAAGCCGTATGTAAAATTTTAGAACGATTTAAAGGAGTGATCCCCAGTAGAAATAAATTTCAATAAATGTGAGGCAGCATGGCTGGGGCGGAAAACAAATTCGTTTAAGATTTATAGCCAGTTAAAAAGGGTCAAAATATATGTTGATATATTTTTCTTTTTGATAGGATCTATGCAACTTGCTTAATTTTGAAAATATTTATAATAAGATCCGAGTACTATTCAATATATGGAAACCAAGAGCCTTGACAATTTTTGGCAGAAATGTAATTGCCAAAACTTTCGGAGTGTCTAAGTTACTATATAATATGTACACGATTGATCAACCGTTCGGTTATATAAAGAAGATAAAAAATTGTATCGTTAATTTCATATAGCTAAAATATGTGGTTCTTATCGGTGCGCAGAAAAACGGAGTCTTTAATTTACCGGATATTGAAATTGTTTTAGAAAGTCAGAGGGTTACATGAATAACTAGACTGAAACAAAGTTGAAAAATGCACAATTTACAGCAATACATGTTCACTATTTCTACAGCATAGGTGACATGGAAAACATGGTTTCGAATTTTGATGACAGCAATATTCCGAGAAAAATTCCTAAATTCTATGATAATTAATTCAAAGAATGGGAAATGTTAGGCTCAAGTGAGCCACTAATATAGAAGATAGTTTGCTTCGTCACGTATGCAATAAATAATACATAAAAGTTGACCGTAAACCATTTTATTTTAAGAACCTGGATAATTTAGTATAAAACATTTTCACCATCTCTATCGTGTCAAGGACGGTAAAAACATTTATATTTAGATCCGTCGAGTATTGCCTACCAAAAAAAAATATTTTTATTCACTGGGGCCCAGTCCGACGGGTAATACGTCCAAAATAGAAGGCATTGCTACTGAGTAGCAATACTTCTTCCAATTTGGATGGACATTTGCTTGAGGGCAGATTAATGCCCTTGAAAGATACTATAATTAACTAGTCAAAAACATATTTGAAACTGATTTATAAAAATATAATATACAAAAAAATAATGCTGATCCAGTGAATAAATAAAAATAAATTTGTTAAATCCGGAGTTTGACTGGAGAATAGCATCTCTGCATGTACACAATGTAACTTCCGATATGTATATACGTGAGTTCCATTTTAGAACACTGCACGATCTATTAGCTGTGAATGAGAAGCTTTCCAAATGGAGGGTTATTGATCATGATAGATGTTCTTATAGTGCAACTGATAAAGAAAGTGTAATTCATCTTTTCTGTGAATGTCGATTCGCAACTTTACTATATCGTCAGATTATATTGTGGGAGAAGACAGCTGGTATAAAAATGCCAATACTCTGCATATAATCTTTTTAGGTTGTTCTAAAAGTATAGAACAAAAAAGGTAATTGATGTATTAATTTTGATGTATTCCTTTATTATATTTAAATATCGTGATGCAGGAGTAGTACCATAATTTGGAGTGTACATAAAGCATATAAAGAAAGTTGAAGGTATGGAGCGCATGATTGCTGAGAAAAATGGTAGACTGCAACACAGCATGATAAGTGGAACGGTTTAAATCAATGGAAAATTACTTATAGTTCATCTTCCTTCTATGCATCCTTTTTCTTTCGCTCAACAATTATTACTTGGAAAAATAGGATGACATTTGAGTTATCTCTATGTTCTATGTGTCAGTATTGAGCAAAATAATAAATTTATTGATTAAATACTTGTATGCCAGTAATGCAAAAAAAAGGGAAACCGATTCTGAGAAATTCTGAAGCATGGGAAAAAAATCCTTAAAGTTGAAAATGGAATGCAATCTTTATTTATTTATTTTTTTACTTATTACAGCATTTGTGTTACTTTCTCAACAACTGATAAATTGATTGTCATAAAATTCTGTATGCTAATTATGAGACTAACAGTAAGCAGTTATATGTCTGCGTATTAGCAAAGAAATGCTAGATTAAGAAAAAATTAATGCCAGATTGAAATTAAGTCCAGTAATCAGACATTTTCCAGTAATAAGAACTTGCAAAGTGTACACAAGATTTGGTCAAATACACCTTGATGGATATGATTACTAGTAAAGTTCGAATAAACGCATTGATTTTCCAATAATGCATGCACAATTTGTCATGCATATTCACCTTAGATAGTTTAATCTATTTCATGAGGTTTCAATTTAAATTGTTTTAAACCTTATTTTGGAACATTTATTGGTTAGTGTTAGGTTAGAAGTATCAGTCATGGCATAGTATAAGTTATTATTGTTTCATATATTTTGCCTTGGACAGTCGTGTGCGTTATCCAGACGGATTTTTTGCGGCTTGCACCAAATTCCAACGAAAGTTTTGCCCATAATATCGGCGTCCTTCCTTCTTCTCAGCTGAGGGTCATGACCCATGGGTTGCTTGCTTTTCAAGCATTGGTACGCACTACAGATCAGCACATGGGTAGCACGACAACATCCTGGACCAGAACACGAACAGCATGGAGACATTCAATAGGTTTACAACTAAATAATAAGGTCGCACTACCTTGAGTTGGACAAGAAGACTGCGGTTTCTTTTTGTTTTATTTCTAAACAACAGGGAAATGTTGTCCAGGTGTTTTAATAAAACATACATTCATACACAAGCACAAATCAAATACGTCAGGGAAATGTTTTTAAGATTATAATAACACATACACTCGTACACACGGGCAAATCAAATACGTCAGGGAAATGTTGTTCAGGTGTTTTACTAACTCATACAGTCGTACACACGGGCAAATCAAATACTTCAGGGTAATGTTGTTTATGTGTTTTACTCATACATACACTCGTACCCACGGGCAAATCACATACGTCAGGGAAATATTGTTCATGTGTTTTACTAACACATACGCTCATAAACAAGGGCAAATCAAATAGGTCAGGGAAATGTTTCTCGGGTGGTTTACTGACACATACACTCATATACACTGGCAAATCAAATATGCTCCCTTATAAAATACACAAAGTTAAATAAACAAAATGTCCTTTCATAAAAGAAATCATTACACCAAATAGCAGTTTGATAAGTTTATTCATTACTGAAGTTTATTGACATTCATTCCACACGGCTGCTCCAAAGCCGGATCTTCAAAACAGGGTACAGAAGTTGCATGAGAGTGCCCTGGTATCTGCAACAACAACAAAAAACACACGTTACGTATGATTCGTGAGTGTCTACGTAAGTGTATGTACGATTCCTTTTGCGACGAACACAATACCTGATGTGACGTACTACGCCGGAATAGGAATATAAAGATGCGGTGATATGATTCTCGGACGTCCAATAATGCCTCTTATCCTTATGCAACACGAGGACAAGTGCCAGATATTGTTGAAAGCAATCTGATACAAATCGTAACAATGGAATGTTTCTCGTGATTCGGAATAGGTCCCGAAACAGAAGTTCAATGTTCTGACTTATAACAAGAACAAATTTAGATAACGATTGTTACATTCACTGCCGGGTATAGTGCATGTTGCACCTGGCGTTTGGTGTCAAGTGCCATTCGGGTACAGGTCGTTGGGTACTGGTATACTGACCTAATTTGTAAAAGTCATAAAGATTTCATAAACAATTTGTCATAAAGAGATTTAATTCTTTTGTCAACCTGCGAATTGAAGTTTGACTTATCCCCTAGCTACTGGCAGTTTTCATCTGTGACTCATATATGCACACGGATTATCCTCTTGAGAACGAATGTTTTGTTTTCCTCAGTTCTTGCAGTTCTTGGCTTGCGATTCCCAACTTCCAATTAACTGAACCATTTCAGTGAAAATTCATTTTCGATGTGTGCCCTTTTCCACAAAGAAACATTTGATCAATTCCTAGTCGGCAGAGCTAAAAACAGTTCTGTGCACAACAAGGTATCGAACTTAACTGAGCAGAATGTTATTTTGTTTTTTACATAAATGGATGAATCTAGTCACCCTGGAGTAAAAGGCCATCATACCTGAACACGATGTCCTATACCTTGATGATACATTAAAAGACACCATTTCTCATAAGCTTTTAATGTTAAAACTTTGTGCAGGACCCTATTATATATGTCTCAGGGTATATTTTAGCAAAAGTAGACTCTATTTAAGCAAATATAAATGGAAAATATGCAGTTGTAATTCTCGAGTTGTGCACTTCTAAGTTTGGCAGCCCTACAATTTTCTCGAAATATACAGTGACTGTGCATCTTTACCTTTTGAAACCTTTTTTAAGTAAATGAAAAAAAATATAATGTCCGGATATTTGTTCCAACAGAAAATCAGGCTTGGCATGTTAATTTTGTGAGAGTACTATGAGGAGATCGTAACGTCAATAGGCGCAGCTGTCGACAGTGTGTCCTCTCCAAGACACACGGGCTCCGTGTCTGGAGGCGATATCTGGTTCCTGTACAGTCTGTTGCGCTCTCCGCTTGCGCCCCCCCCCCCCCGAGTTCTATCCTCGGCGAAGCTTTGAGGGGTGGGTAATAGTTGCCCGTCCAAGTCCGATGGTTTTCTCCAGCTGTTTCGGTTTCCTCTACATTTACAAACTACCGAGCCAGGGAGAGTACCTGGTATTAGTTATTATAACAACCTACACAATTCTTGTAAACTAAACAAAGGTTATTTTTAAATTAAATCTGTTATAGACATCATTTTTCCATTTCATGACAATTGAAACTTGTATAAGAACGTAATGGCGCAGTAGAGGCACATTGCGTGGGTTATTCATATACACATTATATAAACTGTGTTTGTGAGCATCTCGAAAATAGCTTAGAAGATTTATGGAGTACGAGATGGGGCCCTTTAAACAGATTGATAATTTGGAATAAGATTTTGTTAAATATCGGTAAACAGACACACTACCAGTGCCATGCAGTCTGAGTAAAAAACCTTAAGCCCCTACAAAGTTTTTTTAAATAAGATCAGCTTTTGTGGGAGCTTAACTGGTAAGGCTTCCATGGTATATAGTGAATGAACACTTTATGTACCGAGGCCTATCATTTCAGAAACATCTTGTAAACCGAGTGAAAATACATTTATAGCTACACCAACTATACTTATAAGCTATACCAACTGTCCCAGTTTAGCCTAGTTTGAGATGCTGTTGTGAATAAAGAATACTGGTATGAATGAAGAACGCTGATATGAATAAAGATTACTGATCTGAATAAAGAACACAGTTCTGAATAAAGGTCACCTTTCTGAATCAAGAAACCTATTTTCAGTAATGGCTGTGTTCTGAATGAAGGACACTTTCCTGAATGAAGGACACTTTTCTGAATGAAGGACACTTTTCTGAATCATGAACACTTACCGCCAAGTGCTGCTACAGGCTCACCATACACTTTCTCGACATCGGTTGGGCTCTCTTTCTTCTGCATACAGACATAAGGCTCGGCATGCTGACAGTCGAAGTCAAGCACAATTCCGCTGGGTACATTTAGACGTTTACATTCCGTCTCCGATGATTTGTACAGCCATACGTTAATGACTCCATAGTAACTGAAAAGTACAATCAACATTCAAATGAAAATAGGACCTGTACTGTGATCGACAATCAAATATGGAATGAAGTGACTGTAAGAAATTTTAAAAAAATGGGCTTAAAATCCCTGGTATTTAAATTTTGACAACCCGGTCACATTAAAAAAAAAACATGGCCTTAAGGAAGGCGTAAAGGCAGATATCACAGTATTGTGTTCTCGGGACTAAATACTTCTGTAAAAACTTATTACTTTAACATTACTAATTATGCATCATTTCATAGGTCTGGAGGTCTTCATTTGAAATATGACCCTGACAAGGTTATGAATTAATTTTATACATGAGAAATTACAATACGTACCGAAAACATGAGAAAACATGCCAACGTTGCTTGTTTTTAATCAAACATTCCTTTCTTTGTCCCTTTTTCATCAAACTGTAACGTTTCTAATAGGTAAATTACAAGCCGTGGCAACAATACTCAGAGGCGCTCATAATAAGGCTGGTAAGCCTACTTGAGTCGTGAAACAAGCAATATCGAGGAATGCACCGCAGTGGTCATTCATCATGTTGCTGTTATGTTGCGGAAAACAGCCCATAATATAAACTTTACGCTACGAATGGTGACACAAAAGAACGCATGCGAACTCGCACCCCCAACTTAAACTCTGTCTCCATGGTTACAAGTCATTTCCTGTATCGCATACAAGTTGGCTGCAGCCAGTAACCCGTGCGAGCCATGCTTGTATTCATGCGGTCAGAAATTCAATGAACGTGCGGAGGGGTTCACCAATATGCTGAGTTAAACGGAACTTCTCTCGCTCATGTTAGGTGTTGTTAGAAAGTATACTAAAATAGCTAACGATTGGTTTGGTGTATATCAAGTGCTAGCGTAATTGTAAGTCATGAGGCGCTGTCATAAATGACGAAAATATTTGTATCTTCTTCGAGCCTTAGGGTGTTTCTCGCTGAAGGATGTAACAGCACTCTGAAAACAGTTAACATGAAAAAAAAGAGGTTAAATGCTGTCCACAAAAAATGTCTGATGTCACTAGTATTTTATGTTTGCGTTGCCAGATACCAATTAGAAAGTAAAGCATTTGAGAATCCTCACTACACAGGGCGATATATTTAATATCAAACTTTATATGAAAATTGCCATAGATTCCGTCCCCTTTTTAAGTTAATTAATTTTAATAAGTTGATGAAAGTTATGAATGTTCATAATTATTTCTCAAAGAAGTAATCAGCAGTGATCCTCTATAACACAAAGTATTTTACTGAAAATGTTTAATAACCTTTGGTATCTTAGCACAGGGTTTTGTCTGTACATTCCTTCTCCTCAGGTAACTAGAAAACTGACAGGTCAGTAAGGGCCCCGCAAAAGATGCAGTCATTATAAATTGAATTACTGTAAATTTGGTGTACTTTAGTAGCATGGGCTGAAAGATTGATATTTGAAAATTAAAGAACCTGTAAAGAACAGCTGACATGTATAAACTGGAAGAAAAGATATGGTAAAGTGAAAATGTTCAAAGCTAACAAAATAATGATATAAATGAACAGCATGCATTTTTAGTTTTTGTATTTCTGTAATACCTGTTCCAATTATTCTTGGTTGAAGAGTTGGCTGGGCTGTGTCAAATATTTTTCCAGTATTTGTATGTTGAATTTGCCTTATTATATGTGAGGCTTGAGTCTGTACATGAACCTTGTAGTATTAGAGAGAGTCAGCTGTTGGTTTGTAGTGATAAAATGGTGATTCTCTTGAACTGAGATTCAGCTGTTCTTGGGCTTTGGTCTACAGATGCGCTGTGATGTGTAGAATGGCTACATATGAATATCAATTTAAATTTGTTGATGGTCACTATAATAGGTCCAAATTCCTTGAGATGTTGGAAGTGGAGATAGATTTGTCCAAACATGGTCTAAATGAGAGCCACTGTGGTGCGTTGGGCCGGTGTATCCTTTTCTGAGGAATCTTCAAATTGTCTGTACAAAATATGCTGTGAAAATGTAATGCCGCTGTACACGAGTGACTCGAAAAAGATTCATCCCTTTCTGGCCTGCAGAAGGAGACACCAGCAACTGAACACCAAACTGTGTATTAATTTTTTTTCCTTCTGACCCAAATATCAATAAGCTTCTCCCTTAGGCCATGGGTGATACATCCTATGTTTGAATCCTATCCCTCATATTTTAGGGGAGTTATTATGCAGAAACGAATTTGATTGTTCATTAAATTCTTTGCGGGTTATTGCATTTACATCATTTGAGAATTATCGCCTCTGTCAAGGTCATCCATCTTCGAACCTGACCTAGCCCTTCATAACAAACATTACTAGTGCAAGTTCAGTGAGTGTTAGTCAAATTATTTGCGAGCTATTTAGTTAACATCATTTTAGCATTATCACCTCTGTGACCTTGAAAATCCATCAAGGTCATCCATCTTCAAACATGATATAGTTCATCAAAAGGTCCATCACTGGCGTGAGTCTGGGGACCTTGTATGAAATTCATTTTACGAGTTATTGTGTTAACAATGTGTGTCCTTTTGCATGCATATTTGCTAAGAGAGTGCAACCTTACTATGTGTTCAGTAATGTTTTTTACCGCATAACTTACAGAAAAATGGCTGGCTTTGACCATATATCATGCCTCGTAGCTGTTGACATGAGGACCTGTCCTACTCTCAAGGTGAAACAAACAATTATGGTTACAATTATGATTTCTGCTCTGCTGAAAGAGGGACCTAAAATTTAACACCAAACTGTGAATAACTTTTTTTACCTTTCACCTCCGGACCCTAAACCTGATAGGGATCTTCCATTATTGATGGTTAATACATATTTCAGGTTTGAACTCAATCCGTCAATCCTAACTGGAGTTATCATCCGTAAATGAATTTGTGGACGGACGGACATACAGACGGACGGACGGACAGACAGACAGACAGACGGACAGGTCGATTACTATAGGGCACCCGCTTTTCAAGCGGGGCCCTAATGAAGTAATGACCATTTGACTTTTTTTTCAAAAGATTATAACTTATAAAGATTATAAAAGTATAAAAGATTATAAAAAATTCTGAGGTGGCATTGATGAAATAACCCTGAATTGAAGAAGTTATAGCTTTTTAGGTAACATTGGAAATAAGAGCTAGTAATTAGTATCTAGGTTTGTGGGTTTCCAAATAAATGCCAAAAATTATCAAATTAATGACTTTTTTTCACTTTTGCAAATATATATGATATTTCAATTGGATTTTGTTCTAAAAATTATATTAAGCTCTGGAAATTTCAGCTTCGTATTCTACAGAAGATTAGCTTTCAAATGATAGTTAGATTATGGGTTTGCAAACACCTTCATCAGTCAGTCCCATGTGAAACAATCGAAAAAACTAGATACTGTGCTACATGCCGATGATGAAACCGTCTACTGTTTCAACGATTATGCCGTGTCTCAATGTGTGCGTAAATGCGTGCAGGGTTACTGGGAACTACAGCGTTAAAGACCTTGGGTGCAGTGACATTGATGCGATTATGACGTCTCGCAAGTGTCAAGCCAAGCTGTTATTGGCTGCTACGGCTTTGTGAAACTATTTTTATACGATGGATACTCTTTCTTCTCTATAAATCTATCTATTGATAAAATAAAAAAGCAATTGACGAGTGTATCATTATCGGCTAGGCTAGCCTTTACTGGTGGAAGCTTTTCACTTTATTTCTTAGTCGAGTTGAGGTAGCTTAGCTAAGAACAACCTACCCTACCCCACATCTCTAGTTACGTCACATTACTCATAAAGATCTAAATCGATATTTATATCAGTCTGTTCGAGCCCGTATAAAACGACAGACACTTTTAATCTTTATAAGTTATTCATAACACAACATGTATTATCAATCGATATTACATATTGTTTTTAATTAATTTCAATTAATTAATGTGGGATGAAGGGATATGACTGAATCACGTTGACTCTAAGTCATCTGAGCTATAGCGATCACACTTTATCCGTCGTCCGTCCGGCCGTCCGGTCGTCTGTCTGTTAACAGGGCACATATTGTAACCGCTGGACATGGAATCTTCTAACTTTACATCCCAAGAGGTCCATGAAAAATCTCCTTGGAAACCTCGAATTAGGTCTCTGTTACCAATATTCTTTAAGCTATGGGGCTCCGAAGTACCCCCCAGAATAATGAAAAATTTGATACAAAAGCTCAAGTGTCTGAAGAACAAATGCATTGATCACCATGACTCTTTGCATGGATATTGTTAATGGAGTGTTTCATCAGTTTCTGCAGACTGGTGGTGCCACCTGTATTTTTTTCGATTTTTTACGATTTTTTTTCTCTATTTTTGAGACCTTAAAAGATGCGGTCATCTGTTATTAGGGCACAAATCGTAACAACTGGACCTAGAATCTTCTGTCTTGACATCCAAGGAGGTCCATAAAAATTCCCTGGAAACCTTTAATTAGGTATCTGTTACCCATATTTTCCGAGCTATGGGGCTTAGAGGTATCCCCAGCATAATTGAAAATTTGATACCAAAGTAGGACACAAATCATAACCATTGGACCCAGAATCTTCTAACTAAACATCCTGAGAGTTCCTTAAAAGTTCTCTCAACAGCTGAAATTGGGTCACTGTGACCTATATTCTGGTTTTTGGGTATGTTTGTGCACCCAAGAAATAATGCAAAAAACACACAAATTGCCAGATTCCTCAGGAAAGGCTGGTTGGACTATCATCAAATTTGGTGTGCCTATTGGTCTTGATGATCTTAAGCTAATATGCATGAACGATGATGCCGCCTATATTATTATCTTAATTAGTTGCCTGTGCAAGGATATATTGTCAGGATGTCAGTTTGTTGAGCGTCATGACCCATGGGTCACTTGTTAAATGCAGTCTCAACCAATGCAGGTATGGTCAAAATGCAATTACCTGGCAGCTTCTTTGATGATATCCAGATACTGAGTTTGCAGATCGACCCCACGGAGGTCCTCCCAGAATATGCAGTCGTTGGAAATGCTGTCCTGAGAATATTCGGCTGGGGTGGTTTTGATGAGTACAACGGTCGACGAAGTGAGAGGGAATACTGCAACGTAAAAAAAAATACGTAATATATGAGTAGTATATATATAGTTCCAGGATTTTGGAATGGAAAGGTCAAGCCCAGGAAGACTGAAAGAAAACCTAAAAAATGGCCTCTGGTCCGGGAAAGACGGGTCAGGATCGCAAAATAAGGTTTGAAACCCTAAAAAAGGTTGTTTCGGCTCCAGACCCCCCCCCCCCCCCGGGATCCGCCACTGATATATAGCCTGGCCTAACGACTACCACCATCCAACTAACGACCGCCATCTCATGGTACAATTTTATGTCCTTTTTCGGACCTCACTTAGACGAAAATTCGAAAATGCGACCACTTTATCAAGGTCTCATTTTATGTTGTTATTGCCTGCCTATCTCAAATATTTTGTAAATAATCTAAAGATAGGCCATATAGTGCGAAAATCACTAGGACAATGTCAGATAACTAATAATAATTTAAGTAAATGACCAAGAAAAGTAAGAAATGTAACCGAAATCTACACTAATAGCAATTTAAGCGCCTGTGGTATAATACAAGGCTATTTTGATCCGTGCACGAGAATTATTCGATTTTCGATGACTCTGACACAAACGTCTCTTACAGTAATGGAATTATCGATGGCACCGTCAAGAATTGAAATATTCAGGTATTTAACAAGTTGATTGACTTTACACATTATCTGTAAATATATATACACACACATATATATTAACATATATATATGCATATATATATATATACATATATATATTTATATATATATGTTTTCTTTATATTCCGTCCCCTCAGGTTATGAAGAAATGACCAATTTGACTTTTTTTTTAAAGATTATAACTTAAACATTTCTGAGGTGACATTGATGAAATAACCAAGAATTGAAGAAGTTATACTTTTTTAGGACATCATTGGAAATAAGAGCTAGAAATTAGTATCTAGGTTTGTGGGTTTCCTAATAAATGCCAAAAATTATCAAATTAATCACTTTTTTTCACTTTTGCGAATATATTAGTTGATTGACTTTACACATTGACTGTAACATATATATATGTTGTTTGTACATTCCGTCCCCTCAGGAAAGAAATTAAGATAAGGAAGCGGTTTATAACAAAGGAAGTTGGCCACCGACAAGGGTTCGAATCCCGGATAGGCCCAATGTTTCTCCTGATAGTAGGTGATTCCTGGCTTTATATCTCCGATCATACTATTGCCATTATTATTCGATTACTTATAGATTTGATGTTTTTGACGGCGTCGGTCTGTATGTTTGTCTGTCAGCAACATAACTCAAGACGTTATAAATGGGGTTTCATGAATTTTTTACGGTTTGAAACCACCTCCTCAGCTTGAAAAAAAATTGTTTGAAAACGCTTTGGATTGCCGTCTTAACGTTCTAAAAACGTTTTCAAAACGATTTGAAAAAGGTTTTCATTTACCGTGTGAAAGTGTATAATAAGTGTGACTGTCATGCAAACGCTCAAGAATGGCATGGACCCAGTTTTCAAGCAGCAACTCGGTCACAGCGCAAACGCGAATGCTTGTGTCAGGAGTTGTGACATTGACCCAATGTAGGCTTACACAACACGCATTACCCAAATCGGTTTGAAAACTTTTGTATGTGTGAAAGGAGTATAAGTTATATAACAGGGTCTTCTAAAATCTTTGGTTTTACACGTAAAGGGCTTGGAATTATCCGGAAGTTTATATAATTATTCCGTCATTAGAACGAATTTCACGATTTTCCTCGTGGCTTCAGTGGATTCTATCAGTTGAACTCGATGTGACAGTCTCTTTCACAAAATATTTAATCAGAGTTCAGCGGGAAAATACTAAATACTATGAGTTAATATTTATATTACTCCTTCTTTTTTAATCTTGGACGGTTTCCAGGTCATCAATTTTATACTTTTAAAATACAATATAAACCAAAATAACGAACAGTCAGCCGTCATTAAAATATAGCAACTCAGAGAAAAAAGATTTTTTGTAATGAAAGCTTATCACTCATTTTACATTTTTTAAAAATTTTTATTTGTTAATTATTCATTAATTACAACATCTGCCAGGGTAGCCTTTATCAGAATAAAATTTTGTTTTCAGAATGGCCCTGTGATACATTGAGAATTCGCATCAAATGCAAAGTCTAATAGGTGCATTAAACTTAAATGATATCATATAATCAGCGGAAATTAAGCGAAAACGCAGTGGCGTATAAGCACATAAAGCTAAAGTTATAAAGCTGAGGTCCAAATAGATCGTAGATTATGTAGTAAAACGTATGCCGCAAAGTTCCTAAATACATAAAACGAAGATTTGTTAAAAATACGTTAAAACCACCATACCGTACAACTGAAAAAGGTTATATGATGTCAGACGCAGATCCAGGGGTTAAAATGGATGCTCCCGACCAAACAATTTTTTTCAGCCGACTACTTGTGAAATATGCATCAAATTTACTTCAGAATACCCTAAAATACACTATTTACCATACTCTTTGACATCGTTTGATACTAGGTATTATAAATCTGAGTATGGCTGACCCCGGCCCCAGCTTTTCCCATGATTCACTCGCTTATCCCTGCCATTGTTTTATGTGCGTTTTATCTGTATACATTCATACTATATTAAGGTAAAAGATACTGACTGCATGGGTATCACTTGCAATCAGAAGTAACAAATTTTTTTATGATTTGATCAAGCATGCAGAGAAATAAATAAACAGCATGCACATTTCATGTCTATACACCTTTTCGTTATTTAATCATATTTAACCAGTCACAATTATTTTTTTTAATTTACGCCACTGATAATGCCTTTCAGTTTGATATACTGAGAAGTCGGGGGATTGATTTTCAGCCTTCTAGATGACTAAAATATTTTGTGGGAAGGGTATTAAACCCTACATCAGTGCATGGCCATATTATATATTATACATATATATAATTATTGAATATTTATTATATAAATTTTACATAATATATACATAGTATATAATAATAAATTTAATATAATTAATTAATATTATATAATTAATATTATATAATTATATAATTATATAATTATATAATTATATAATTAAAAATATAATATGTTTACATGATATATATATGAGAATAATATAAGTTTACATAAGAACAAAGCAATTATAGATTTACTTTATTTTTTAAAAAAGAAAAATCCGAATGGCTAAAAATAGGTATATGTAATGTAAATCAACGTACCAATTATTGAAGGGGGGGGTCGAAGTGACCCGAGATGCATAAGAAACCAACCTTTAACGTATTATTTTTATTTACTGATTGCCCATTGCAAAACCTAATTTTCATAAATACTATGCCTTTCGTTTGGTCAAGAACTCAGTATGAGAACTATATGGCTTTACAATCAGAAACCTTTGCGGTAACGTAGTTTTGCTTACCTTTGTCTTCGGTCGCAAATATTCCGGTTACACAGAGCATGCCAACAAGACACACAAGAGATCCGCCCAGGCGCATGGTGAGTTGCTGAGGATTCACTCAAAATATGCAAACCTGATGGAAACTGAGGTTCTTCTTTTGTACAACTATGTGCTGGCTTCCTGGCTTTATATAGACCCCATGCATTGATTTATAAATTGCTAAGGGCAATATTTGTGGTCAGTGAAGGACCCTAAACATTTCAAATATTGAATAAATCTTTGAAGGTCTATTTTGATGGAGCACTTTCATGATTTTATTATGGCTATGCAAACTCTGTTTAGAAATACCTCCGAAAGACAAGCCAGTCCGTGACATTCAATTGATCGCCATCTGTCGGAACACTAGGGGCATTGTGATGACAGTTAAGAAGACCAAGGCCACAAAACAATGGTCTCTCTCTCTTTCACAAACAAATCTTATCGAGCTGCATGGGCCAGGTGTGGTCCCACATTGACCTGTAACTTTTGACCTCGATGGAGACTATGAAATGTGCCCCTCATAGTTCGTCTAATTTCCTGTTTTGTACATACTAAATAACACTTTATCAGAAAAGGGCTTTGGGACGGTATCCGGCAACCTAATTAAGATAATTTTACAGTTTTTACGGATGTTGATTTACGCCAGAATTTATATATATACAAAATAGTAAGAGAAACATTAGCAGTAAGAAAATAAACAATTATATAAGAGTTTTGTTCCCGCCATTCTTTTATCCGCCAAGGATCTAAAATAAAAAAGAAGTGTTCTGCTTAGCTTTATTTTACGAATAACTATATATCCAAATTTGACGCTAACTGCTGCTTTTTATTCATTCATTTTGTCGATTTGTTGCATGCAAATTTCCTAATCCATAATAAAAGAATAAAGTTGAAATTTCAAATCTACCGGTTTATACCGGCACATATTGTAATGTGTTGTATATAATATTTGGCTGAACAACGAATTTTAAGAATTTTTTATGGTAACGAATGGCGTCTGTGAGAGACCGGCCAATCAGCTCGGAGTTTGCCGTGGATCTTACCTGACAGATGATTACAATGTCCCTGATTTTACCAAATCAGTGATATTCTAACGTAAAGTTTTATTCTTGTCACAGACTAATAAAACACTTTTAAGCCCACGAGTAAATAATGTTATTTCCTCCTAAAATGAAGGGTATATACACCAAATAGTTAACTCTCATATAGGTTTGCAGATATTTTTATATATTTCAATAAAAATTGAAATTATTTTTCATGTTTCATGCATAAATTATTTATCATTACCCATCAGTTACCCAATTTGCCTTCATTTACAAGTTTGTTAAGTTCTCAATTTTCCTAAGAATATACCTCTTTATAATTAACCATCAAACAGGGTCCAATTAAACCACATGTCCCACATGCGACTCATATAACGCTGTCTTATAATACTGTCACATAGGAAAAAAAGTGGGGTGATGAAACAGTTAATAGAAACATTAACCTAAAAGCCAGGTTAGAAATCAGTAGCAGAATTGTTGATTTAGGGTTAATGATTGACACTTTTGAACTTCAGCTGACGGTCATTTCTGTTTGACATTCCAACTCACCAGTGTTTGTTCAGCATCTTGAATTGACTATAACAATCGACGTGTTATGACCCTTAATCAATGGAAATTTAGGATGTTATGAAACATGGTCCGATTTGAAGGTCAACTTTAGAAAACAGGGTATGTGGTTTTGTTAGTTTTGGAAAAACTTATTTTACATTTTCATAAACGTTGTATATATTCTTTGGCGCACTTTATACCAGAGTAAATTGCACACAGTCGAGATACAACTGTCTATTGATCGGGAATTTGGTGGATTATCCCAAGGCAGAGTAGTACGTCTTTTAAAAGTCTTGATTTTTGAGATTTTAAAAATCAGTACTTAAAGTTCATGATTTTTTTTAGAAAATTTCAAAAGTCATGATTTTTATTTTCGTACTGTCTCAAAATATTTTGTGTCAATTTTTTTTTATATTTATCAAAGACTGAACGTGATATACATGAAAACCACATAAACCAGACTACACCTTGACATTTCTCTCCTTAATGCTGCTCCAACTCAGGCCGGCATCCTTTCTTCTCTAACCCCCCCCCCCCCCCCCCCCCCCCCATTGCCGTCATGATATTCTTACGAATACTTTCGTAAAATTATGCCAGGGCAGTATTCATTCAGCTTAATGTGGGTTCAAGATAAACAGTTTCAAGAATTGAGTGTTGTTCGTAAGATACCAAGCGAACCAATATCTAAGCTTTTATGCTGTGGGGTAATCTCGGCAATAGCAAGTTTGGCGCCAATGCAGTTTGACATCACAGGGGAGAAGCTTCAAAAAGTACGTATATGAGACTTATAAAAATGGTAGGTATTTCACTGTCGTTTGCAATAAACAAAAATAATCACTAAAGCCTTTGAGTTTAAGATGTTAAATCATATATAAAATGCTTTTTAGATATTTTTCATTGATGAAAGACAGTCGTGTATTGAAAATTGCAGTTTAAAAAATTAAGATTTTAAAATGAAAGAAAAGTAGAATATGCAAAAAGGTATATATAGGGTGTATCTAAAACCCGGAGATCTCCGGCCGGAGATCAAAATAGTACCCGGAGATCGCGATATCTCAAATAATAAGGCAACAACTCGTATTAAATGTTCCCCTTGACACTTCTAAATGACATCTGCTTCTAATATGATACTTGATTTGCAAGTGCACAAAGTATTTATTCAGTTATCCACGAAAACCTCACCCGGAGACCACCCGGAGATCGTCCGGAGACCGCCATCTTGCCCGGAGATCCGCCAATGAGTGCTTCCAACTGATTCCCACTCGCCACAACAGATGCCGCCACACACATGTACGACTTCCCCGCTCTGATATGTTATATCGTTTACGAGTCTAATTGATTGGAACTGTCACTTTAATGCGTATTGTTTAAAAAACGGTTTAATACATGTATCATACTTTTCATAATCATATATTTTCTTAACCAATTTTCTATTTTTTAAAAGATTGTAATATGTTTATAACTAATTATATTTTTTTGCATATTACACTGAATATTTTCTTTTAGTATAAATTTAATAGTAAAATATGTGTTCATATATAAATTAGTTTAATTTGATATATTATAGAAATTCTCGTAACCTCAACTTTTCTTAATTTTTAAATGGTATAAAGGGTATGCCTTCAAGAAATATATAAATTATAAAACATATAAAACAGTATGTCAAATATGTGGTTGACTTAATATTCAAATATCGAAATTATAAAACATATGATAACTATCTTAAACTTGCGGTTTACTTATTCCGCACTAAGACCAGAATTTAACCGGTTTAAAATATAAATAAAAAAAAGGAAAGCTCGAGGATACCCCCATCAAAGTTAATTGATTACTAAATTATGGATTCTCTTCCCGGCGCGCCTGGGCTTTCAGGCAGGTGCTGGTGTGTACTCAGTTATTACGGGCAAACCTCATTAACGGTGCAGTTCATCCAGAGACAGGACCAAATTGCCTATTTAAATCATAAACTAATTAAACTCATTAATTTCCGTTGCGCACCGTTGAATGCAAACGACTTCATTTATGTAGTAATATTGTTTATGTACGGAGACTGACGACCAATAGACCTCGGCAGGGTTATTAATCTTTTGTAGCTATTTGAAGTACTGTAATCCTATTATCCTATGATCGTACGGCCCACTAACGAAACCCCTTAGTTTGAAAATATGAGCATTTTCACTTTCTTGCTTTCTGTAGTTATATAAATAGTGTAACCTCTCTCTCTCTCCCTCTCTTCAACACACAATCTTAATACGCTTCCCTTTATGTCCTACCATCTCTCATTCTCTTTCTCTCTTCCCCCCCCTCTCTCTCTCTCTCTCTCTCTCTCTCACCCACACACACACACTTACAGTATAAATATGTTTACCTAAATCTCCTACCATCACACTTTCTCCTCTCTTTTTCTCTCTCTATCTCTCTCTCTCTCTCTTTCTTTCCTTCCTTTCACTCTCTCTCTCTCTCTCTCTCTCTCAATTGGCATTGCCCCTCTGTTACCTAATTAATTTCACATTATGTAATATATCACACAATTTTACTAAAGTTAATAGAAGACAAATTAATACATATATGGAATAATATTAAAGTAGGGCAATCTAAAATACTATTGCCACCGTTCTGCCAAATGTTCCAATTTTGCATTGTTGGAACCCATTAAAAACGACTTAAAAAGGTTTGTTCAAAAACACGATGAATACGCGAAATGGTCAGAATACAAAGTAGATTTGATCAATATTCTGCATAATGCTTCCCCGTCGGACTTCGAAGGAAATTGTGAGAATCTTTCCCTGAAATGGCATGAAACTGTAAGAGAATATTTTGATAAGCAACTAAAATCAGATTTGATGAAATACGCATATAGGCCTATTTTAGAAGAGTGTAACGTGTATGACAGTGCCCCCGGAATTGCCAACTACGGAGCTGAATCGTTTAATGCTGTAATTAAACGTCTAAGAAATTGGAAAGAAGCACCAACAGACACCTTGACGTTGTGCTTTTATTGTCTTCAAAATTATTATCTGAAAGAAATTTTGCGGGGTTATTGTAATTTAGGTTCCTATCATTTTAAGTCAGAATATATGCATTTATTAGAAAACCCTGAGGATCAACCATTTCCCAAGGATACTTGCGCCCCGGGACTAATAGTTCAAAAGGTAAAAAACAATATAAACCAGTTTATGTCTGATCCCCCGTCACCTCAATCAGATTTGTTGCATGCTGATGCGGAGACAAAAGAGGAGAACATAAAATTGGAATTCGTTAGAAAGAATCCGACACAAATTGAAAAGGCACAAGATATAATAAATAACGGGAAAATAGAATTAGTTGCGAAATTTGGTACTTTCATTGTTGAGGGCAACAATGACAATAAATATGCCGTAACTCTGTTCCCAAAAGAAAAATGTCAGTGCGCAGCAACAAATATTTGCTACCATATTCTTACAGCCAAGAATTTTATATGTATGGATGTAATCGATCAAAAACGCAAACTAAATGTTTCACTAATGTGTCGGCGTATAGTAAGAAAAGGGTGGCTAGAAAAACGGGTAGAAAACAGCCGAGAAAATCAGATTTCGTGTACGAATTTGAAGCTGCTCCCGATACCGATGTTTCCATGATAACCTTGCCTATATAGAGATAGAACATATAATGTTACAGTTAAAAAACACCGAAATCAATTTTGAAAAATTCAGAACGGAAACGAGTGAGAATTAGACTTTGGCGAGAGTAATAGTAACAGTAAAGAAAAAAGTAAAGACGACAGTTCATCCTCGCTTCCAACTCCTAATTGTAGTCCAGTAGGGATGCCGGAAAGCATTATCGATACACAATCTTTTGAAATGAGTGCATCCTCCAATCCAAAACAGACCACAAATAAAATAACCCAGGAAAATTGTGAGACCTCTAACGAATGTAATCGCCCGCTAAGCGAAATTCGTAAAGTAATCCCCGAAGATAACACCAACAAAAACAAAAAAAAAAAAGAAATCGACTCTCGCTAAAACGAAAAAAAATTGCCGACATTAGAAACAACTTTTCAGTCAAAAAGAGAAAGGCAAATGAACCTTCTTGGTGAAACCCTCATGACGGACTTCGGATAAGGAATAATAAATTTTTATTTGGTTTGGCTACGCTTTTGCTTCTTTGGTTTTATAGTAGTAAAAGTTTTCCTGTCTTAAGTAGTGGAAGAGAGTAGTTGTATACAGTAGTAGAATTTATTACTGAGTAGAATTTATATCACTTTCGAGATAGGGGAGGGGTTTCTAGAAATTTCAGTTTCTTAAAGTAAAATTAATTAAGCTGATGATTTTAAAAGGAAAAGGATATATAAAATCGGTGGGGTTATTCGATTTATAGACACTGCTAAATTTGTTAAAAAAAATTTTTCGAGGGGAATTTCGACTTTTCCGTTGTTACGTAGTTAGTTGCATTTAGTAGAGCTCGTAGTGGTAGAGATAGTTAAAAAAAATAAAATTCGAGGGGAATTTTGACCTTTCCGTTTTTTATGTAATTAGTTGCATTTAGTAGAGCTCGTAGTGGTACAGATAAGAAAAAAAAAAAAGAGGTCATTCTGTCAACTGCCTCAACGGGGCACTGACCGGGCAATAGCCATTGATGTAACTTTCACACAGATATATCAATGTCTGGCAAAAGTTTGACATTTATTACGGGAAAAAATTAATAAATAAACATAAATAATAATACTTAATAATATAGTTTTTTATTTTAACAGTTTATATAATATATAAATATATATATATATATATATATATATATATCAATATTGTATAAAAAAACATATCAATTAAATATCAATATATTATCATCATTTTATTTAATATCGTTAATATCGGAAAATAAAATTTATACATTCAAGTTAGAAACAATACATATTTTAGTGACAGTTCCAATCGATTAGACTCGTAAACGATATCACATATCAGAGCGGGGAATTAAGACATGTATGTGGCGGCATCTGTTGTGGCGAGTGGGAATCAGTGGGAAGCACTCATTGGCGGATCTCCGGGCAAGATGACGGTCTCCGGACGATCTCCGGGTCGTCTCCGGGTGAAGTTTCCATGGATAACTGAATAAATACTTTGTGCACTTGCAAATTAAGTATCATATTCGATGTTGATGTTATTTAGAAGTGTCAAGGGGAACGTTTAATACGAATTGCTGCCTTATTAATTAAGATATCGCGATCTCCAGGTTTTATTTTGATCTCCGGCCGGAGATCTCCGGGTTTTAGATACACCCGTATATATAATAGAATGTTGCTTTTATAGTCATTAAGATGGCATCATTGATATATCCAGTAAGAGATTTCAATGCTCCCATTTTCCGGGAGTCTACCGAGTTTTAATGCCAAATCCGTGCATTCCCGGGCCTTCTATTGCATCGCGATTTAATAATGCCCGTAATCCAAGCACTTGTGCGTCTCTTAAGTACTTAACTAGACTAAAAAATTGGATTAATTTTATATATACTTGTACGAAAGTCTAATCCAAAATGCAAATGAGGTTTCATGTGTGCACGTGTAAAATTTCTTAGCCTGACCTTCCACATGGTTTGGCGGGAAACCATTGCCGCTTACACCTGTATTCACTGATTCGGCCCATGCTCCTGTTAGTTGAACTGACGGGACGTTGTGAATACACTGACCGGTCTGATCAATAAATCGCAAAACCATGAGTTAAAATAAATATTTAAGGTTTAATAATAAAAAAATAATGAAAGGAAAAGAGCCACGGTCTACTTCAATGGAATGAGTAAACAAAACCAAGGGCACCAAAGTTTTCCCGCCTTATTACTCCCCGGTAACTTCGGTGGTGTTTCCCGGTGCAAAAATTGTTGCACGCTTCTAAATGATATGAATTATTTAACTAATCTTACAGCTCGCATTATTTCCAAGCCAAGTCCCGACACAGCGTGATACGGCAAGGTATATAGTGACAGAACTTGAAGGTTTTGGAACCGGCCAAACACACATATATGTCTGGTTTTACTGTGTTTTTATGAAACAATAATTGAGAACATATTATTTTTCATAATTATGTAGATAGGGTCATGATAATTTTAATATTTCACTGGTAATCAGAATAAGCGTTATTTGAGTGATAATAGAGGAATTTAATGCCGACATGAGCTCAGTTCAAAGTGATAGCTTCACAATCATCTTATCAGTAGCTAATGTCACTGGATATCTTAAAGAAAGTTAAATTAATTACCTTAATCAAGATCTTTCGTATTCCTTCCATTTTTCAAACTTACAACATTACATTGATTAATTTAAAATAGAAATAAAAAGTAATAGGTAAAAATTAAGCGACCGAAATAATTTTGATTTCTTACACGTCAGTATGTAGTATTCAGATGAAGTAGTTTAATAGGCACTTGTGTATGAAACAGGCCAAATATAATAACTAAATAAGTATTAATTAAGCTACTGAAATCACCTTTATGGTTTTTTTTTACACTTTTTTAGTATTCAAATCAAGTAGTTTAAATTTCAGGCCGTCACGCCTGGGGTTGAGCCAGCATGGTGAACGGACGTGTTTCAACAGCTATCGCTAAGTTGGTTATCATGACGGGCAGTGTCATATAACGACCTCATTTTCTGACCAAAGAGAAGACCATGAGATAAGTACTTTCATTTACTCCTCTGGTAAGCACCATGGCATCAGAACAAATATAAATTAACGAAGACATACCGAACATTCCACGTTCAGATACACAAAAGCGTACACACATGTCTGACAGTTCACTGTCGACCGGTACACCACATCCAACGGACAAAAGGGTAAAGTCTGTTATTGAGCTGAATCCAGTACTCCTTACTTTAGAAAGCATGGATGCAACAGCACCATTAACAGTTAATGTGCTTATAAAACTCTTAAACAGAGAGTCTGAATACAAGACTAGTGTTTTCCAAGAGCACTTAAAATGGCAAGATGAACTGATCAAAAACTGATCAGTACAGTCGCAGAAATTCAGTACGAATCTCCTACCTAACAGAGTTTCAAGGTGAAGACATTGAAACTAGGGTTCACGACCTCTTTACAAACACTTTGAAAACCAATATTAGTTGGCCTGACTATTGCCGTGTGCATCGAGTCGGTAGGGTCCCTGATAAAACGGACAAAAGGCCTAGAGAAGTAATGGCCAAGTTTACAAAATACAATGCAAAACGCAAGGTTCTTAGTGCACGCAACTAGGCCGCACTACAAAGGGGAGGGTAAAGATCTTTGCTAACGAGGATTTACTTAAGCAACGAGCTGGAGTCGCCTACGAAGCAAGACGGCTGAGACGTGAAAAACGGATCGCGGCACCTGGACATTTGACGGCTTCATCAACATAAGGATGCTTGATAAAGCATCAAAGTCGTGACTCAGCTCTCCGAGCTAGATACCCTCTTCGCCTTAACAATATAAAGAAGTAAATAAACCAGACCAAACCTCACTTATGCGTAGGACGCGTTTATGAACAATTTATTTTGGTCTTGGACACGAACTATTAGGGGGGAGGGGGGGGGGGGTCGTCATTGTGTGTATGGCATGACGTACAAGTCTTGAATATGCCTCTTTTGATACATGTACACTTTGATCTAGGTTATATATACATAGTACTAACATAATACTTATCTCATATTAATATCACTTGTTTCATTATGAAATAGCATGACCAGATAACAAAAACAAATTTCTCTTTCGACACCTACTGTGGACGGTAGTCCGCACATTCAAATAGGAGTCCTATCTTTATCACATAATGCAAATGTATATGTTTTTTTATTATGTGAATGTAACTTGTGATGTAACTGTATATGTCCAAGGTAGGGATGTGGATCACTTTGCTCTACGTGATTTCCTGGCCCCACGAAAGGACAGGTCACTATTGCAGTATAATTACTGGGATTAAAGGGCACGAACACTGATACTTCTGGCATTCATGGAGATAACAGTACAAATATTGTTTTATGGGTACTTCTACTGAACAGTATCGAGTCATGATAGGTTCTTTTCGTATAAAAAAATGTGTTCGTGTCTTAGTGAGAGGGGCTGCGTGTATCAGATCACTCGTGAAGGCCTGGTCAGCTGATTACCATACTATACAGTTTGTGAAGTTGCTTCTTGCTCAATATGTTGATATTCACCCTAACCCTGGCCCCACCATGCCTGATCACCATTTAATGACCATCACAGATGGCTCACAATAAGTCATGTAAACATAAGATGTCTCCTGGCTCATCGTAAAGTATGTGAGTTAAAATATTTATGTGATGTTAAAGGTATCAGTGTCCTGCCACTATCGGAAACTTGGCTCATCTCGTCAGTGGAGAATAGTTTAATAAATATAAAACAGTTTGGGAACCACTGAGATGTGAAAGTACCAAGCATTGTGGGGGAGTAGCCGATAATGTTAAAGATACCCATGCGTATAGCAGGAGAGAGGATTTAGAAAGGGCAGGGATTGAGAGTTAGTGGGTTCAGGTTAACATTAATAGACATAAGATATTAATAGGTACATACTATAGGCCACCAGGCCAACCAGCAGATGCTTGCAGGATTTTTTAGATTTGTTCTCCGAAAGTGTGGAGATGGCTTTACAAGAGAGACCATATGCTCTCTTCATCACTAGCGATTTTAACGATCGATGTAACCAGTGGGAACCAACATACTGTAATAGTGACTTAGGCAATGATTTGGTCGAATTTGTTGCCGCAAATGGTCTGGTGCAACTAGTTAATCAACCGACTAGAATTACAGAATATTCTTCCTCATTACAGGATGTCATAATAACTGATTCTCCAGGAAGAGTACGACTATTGGAGATACTAAGTCCCCTGTCATATTGCGGTCATAACACACTGATATGGACAGTTTCTTTAAAATATAAAAAGCCGCCCCTGTATGAGCGACAGGTGTACTATTACGACAAAGCTGATCTTATCAGACTAAAAAATTCCCTCCAAACTGCTCCATGGGAGGTAGCTTTTGATGCTTTCAGACATAAAAGATTATTATAATGTCATACTAAAAACTACAATAAATGACCATATTCCAAGTCGTGAGATTTACGTAAAATCAAAAGACAAACCATGAATGAAAAGCTATTTTAAATGACTCATAAGAAAACGCAATCGGCTATGGAAAAAATAAATAAAAACGAAAAAAGACGAGCACTATTTTGTTTACATAAGATGTAGAAACTCGGTAGTATACGAAAATCGTAAATGCTACCAGCGTTTTATGGTTAATATAAATAATAAACATAACGAATTCGATACAGATTCCAAGCTTTGGTGGACAATGGCACGCAGGCTTTACGGCGAGAAGTTATACACAATTTATACCACATTATGGCAATATAATAACCGATGCATCTGAAAAAGCAGAAATATTCAATGACTATTTTGCCTCGCAATGTAACGTGGTTTCAGATTGCACGGACCTTCCTGATATCGAAAGTATTGGATGCCCGAAAATTACATCTATTTTTATCACTAAGACTGAAGTTTTCCATGCAGTGTCAAAAGTAAAACTGAATAAAGCGACTGGACCTGGGGGAATAAGTAACTTTGTTATTAAACATACAGCAGACATTCGAAGTATTCCATTTTGTAAACTTTTCAATCATTGTATAAGACAGGGAGTGTTTCCTGAGGATTGGAAAAAGGCAAATGTATAACCAGTTTACGAAAAAGGAGAACAAAATAACATTGAGAACTATCGACTCATATCGCTTTTAAATAATATATCAAAGGTTCTAGAACGGTATGTATATAATAGATTATATGATTATCTGGTTAAAAATGCGCTTCTCTCGCCATATAATTCAGGATATAAAAAAATGATTCTGCAGTATACTTATTAATTTCATATACAGTGGTTTTGAGAAAGGCTGCGACACTAGACTTGTCTGCCTCGATGCCTCGCGGGCTTTTGATAGGGTGTGGCACAAAGGTCCTATACACAAGCTTAAATTAATGGGTATAGAGGGCGCCTTACTTAACTTCTTAAACAGGTATCTGAGCGGACGGGAAAATTGCGTCATACTATATGGAATATTGTCTAGCTACTCGGATATTAAGTCAGGAGTGCCCCAAGATTCGATCTTGGGGTCTCTTTTGTTTTTAGTATACGTTAATGACATATATAAAGGACTAGAAAATAACTTGAGAATGTATACCGATGATACTTGTTTGTATGCAACAGTTACTAATCCAGACGTTACTGCCTTATCCTTAAACAGGGACCTAGAAAGAATAAACCAGTGGGCACAAGTGTGGAAACTAATGTTTAATCCTAATAAAACTAGCGTGATATGTTTTTCTAATAAAACCGCTAAAGACACCCCCAACCTCTGTGTTTTTATGATATTAAATTAAATGAGACTAACAGTGTAAAACATTTAGGAGTCACACTGAAATACAACCTGTCTTGGGCGGATCATATTAATCGTATATGCATTAAAGCATCTAAGCGATTGGGAATTTTAAAATATTATAAATATAATCTGTAATTATACATAAGAAAGGTTATATAAGGCAATGGTCAGACCAGTCCTAGAGTACGGATCACAACTATTTAATAGTTGTTCTACGAAACTTGCAAATAAACTTGACAACATACAGAGAAGAGCAACATTGATATGTAATGGTGCTATGACTTCAACCAGCTCACAAAAATTAATTGAGGAACTAAAATGGCCTAATCTGAAAAACAGACGTGAATTTCAAATTATTCTAACTTTTCAACGAATGTTGATGGTTTGGCTCCATCTTATTTTTAGTAACCTGGTACCCAATACCACCTCTACAATAGTACCCTACAACCTTCGCGGTAAGGAGGACCTTCGTCCACCCTTATTTAAAAAAGAACAAAGCAAAAGTTCATTTCTTCCAGCTGCTTGCCTTCTATGGAACAACCTACCTTTAAATTTTTCGGATAATTCAGAATATAGACTCCTTTAAAAATGTATTGAAAAAAACATATTCCACGAAGAACGCACTGGGAAGAATATGTATGTCATTAAACAAAGGAAAATAGAAATAATAATCAACAGGCTAAGATTCGGAGTTTGTCAATTAAATAAATATCTTTTTGATATAGGAAAATCAGATAATCCTCGCTGTGGGTGTAGAATGGCAGATGAAACCGTAGAACACTACATGCTATATTGCATCACGTATAATAATTGCAGATCAAGCTTATATAACGGAATTAAAAAGATACTATCTAAAGGAAATTTACAGGCCGACTTATTTAATAACCATGGACCGAGAAAAAAACTGAACGAAAACTGTTATTAAACGCATTATTGTATGATGATAATTTCCTACTAATGCAATTAAAGATAAAGTATCAATATTAATCCAGAAGTTTATACTGAACACGGGGAGATTTTAGACGAAATGCTTAGTGATCAATCAATTAATCAAAGATTATTGTTTACAAATTGTTTATATATCCCTCCTTTTGTCTTCAGTGTTTGTGTTTTGTGAAACATATCGCATTTATAACTGATATTTTCTGTATTATGTTAATGACCAGTTTTTTTTTGTTTTTTTATAATGCTTGTTTCACTGTGATTATTGTTTTGAATAATGGGTATTGTATATGTTTTGTATTTATTATAATCTATGTATTTAAATGCATTTGTTTTTTGCAGACAGGAGAACATGTTTTTATTAGCCATAACGGCTACTATGTAATCCTGTTAAAAAAATAAATATGTTTAAATTAATATACATGCTTGGGTGTGAAACAGTAATAGTACTAACATTGATGTGTGTGGTGAAACATTGACGTAAATTGTGCAATTCTAGCTATCCCCAATTAAACAGTGCATGCTTGTCTTCTGATACCATATACCACCCTGATTGTACTCTTGGGCTGATGCATCTCTGTGTTTGAAAGTAATTTATTTGACAGTTTTGAAAGCTATTCAAATGTTATATTTCATTCTCAATAATAAGTTTTTAAACACTGATGATTCATACACTTTGCAAGATCGAACTTTTATATCAGACTGTTTTTACTTAATCATCCCGTGTGCTCATTTTAATGGTTTAATATCATAAACAAGACGCCTATTCAAAAATTTTTTTAACAAATGAGAGGAAAATAAAAAATTAAATAATGACTCTTAAATATATTTAACTATATATGTATTCTTTTAGCTGTATTCATCATATCTAAATAAGAATGGATGATCTGCATCGACAGTTTCCTAAATATAACATTCACAGGTGTAAGTGACGAGGAAAAGGTCATGATTTTTTTGTCGCAGGTCCTGAAAAAGTCATGAAATTTTAATTTGCCCGAAGTTTATTTATTATTATAATATTGTGAAGGGTGTCCTGTACCAGAATAAGAATTCTGTTATAAGCAGGGCCCTCTTCCAAGATATATAAGATATTATGAACAATGGAACATGATAATAAAAATACATAAAAGTACATGTACAATGCGAAATATAAAAGACATAATGAGACTGTAAAATCATTACAAAGGAATGATAATATCATAAAATTAATAAAAGGGACGGTACTAACAGCGGTAAGAGCAACGATTACATCTAGAACAATTTCGTGCTGTGATAAGATTATGACATCATTGTAAAATCGGAGAAGTACGAACGTGATAATTTTTTTAAATGCTGCAAATTAGAAGCAAACTTAATGTATCGAGGAAGGGAGTTCCATAGAGTACTGCCTGCATAAAAAGAGGTAGCCTTGAAGGCTTCAATACGCGGTTTCGGAAGGATACAGTTTTTGTTTTCGGTTAACCGCGTCGAATAATTATGAATGCCCTTCGCCATATGAAAATTCTTACATAAATATGAAGGGGCTAAATCATTTATGCATTTATAGGTTAAAATAGATAGGAGGTACAAATATCGCTGTTCAATTGTCATTAAGCCTATTTCTTTCACTAAATCTAAACTTCTTTGAGTTGGGTCGTAATTTTTTGTTATTATCCTAGCCGCACGACACTGCATTCGTTGTATTGCGGCACGGAATGTGCTGGGACAGCTGCCCCATACTGTTAGGCTATAATCTATTGAGGGTTGAACAAAGGCGTGATATATAGTGACTAAAAACTTCTGTGGTAGAAATTTGCTGAGCCGATGTAAAAGTCCAATTTTGCAACATAGCTTTTTAAAAACGGTAGAAGTGTGAGATTTCCATGTGAGATGGGCGTCAATGATCAAGCCAAGGTGAGAAAATTCATCGACATTCGGGACAATATCTTTATCGATAATTATTTGTAATGAATTTGATTGTTTGCGTTGCTTGGAACTCACAAGCATAGTTGCTCATTTTGTGGCGTTTGCAATTAGTTTGTTTTTATTAAGCCATTTAGTAACTTGGTCTACAGCAGCCTGTAACTTATGTTGTGCTGATTCGCGATCGATGCCGTCTGCGTATAGCGTGATGTCGTCAGCATAAATCGAGCATTTTGCGTCTGTTACATTATCGGGCAAGTCATTAAGATATAGTAGGAAAAGAATGGGTCCAAGTACAGTGCCTTGTGGTACACCTGTATCGATGGTTTTCACCTCAGAATTATAGTTATTGAAGCAGACAAACTGCTTTCGGTCGTATAAATAATTATAAAACCAGGTGTGCGAGTTTCCATTTACGCCATACTGTTTTAATTTACCCAATAATATATAGTGATTTAGGGAATCAAAACCTTTTTTGAGGTCGAGAAAGCATATGGAGTTTACACGTCCGCAGTTCATAACTGTCAGCCAATTATCAACTATTCTATGTAATGCAGTTTGGGTAGAGTTGTTTGCAAGAAAGGCAGTTTGTTCAGGAGATATCAAGCGTTTGTGGTTTAAGTAATTAAGGAGATGACGTTTAATGTGCTTCTCTAAGATTTTAATCACATGGCTGGTGATCGAAATTGGCCGGTAATTGTTAGTATCAGAAAGTTTCCCTTTACCCTTATAAATGGGTACCACCCTTGCACACTTCCAGTCAGGAGGAACTATTCCTGTACTGAGTGATAAGTTAAGAATATGTGTCAGCGATGGCGCTAAGATGACCGCGGCCTCTCCAAGTAAGAACCCCGGCATATTTAGGACATCAATTCCATGTTTATTCTTAAATGCGACTAGAAGTTTCACGACATCCTGTTGGCTCATTTGAGGGATTGAAAACCGAGAATCAGTAAAATCAGGTTGGTCCTGCACAACATCTTTGGTAAATGCTTTGGTTAAAGTTTTTCCAACTGAGGCAAAGAAGTCATTCAGGTCATCCGCAGTTAGATCTGGACTATCTTGACCCCGGCTAACTGGATTGATCACGTGTTTTAAAGACTGCCAAATCTCCTTGGGAGATTTTGATGACTGTGCCTTGTGTCTATAATAGGAACGTTTCAGTTGACGGATCATGCAAGTGACCCGATTACGTAACCGCCTGAACTGTGCCCACAGCTGTGGATCATTATTTGACACAGCAGATTTACGAATGCGTTCTCGGTTATATATTAGTGTATGAACCCTGCAAGGTAAAACTAAAAAAATCTAACATGAACCTACTGTTGAATAAGAATTTTGGGACATTATCGGCCTCATTTCTTTAAAAAATTGTATGAAACTGTTAGGTATAATGTTTAACATAAAGATAATCAGGACCAAAATATTACAAAGGAACCGCTAATGCCATAGCCTAGTATTTATCACTTTAGGGCTGAAAAGCGCGTATGGGTGTTACCGGTAACCTATAGTTGGCCTGGAAGCTAATGCTAGGTATTGGTTGGCCATCTGTGTATGTTACCTGGAAAAAAACCTTAGGAAATAGCATTATACATATAAAACTATCACATTTTATTACATTTACTTATATTATATAAACAAATGGGAGCGTCATATCAGGTAGCAATAATGTTGTTTTAAAAAAAAGTTAACATTTTTAAGAAGTTCCCCTAGTATATTTACATTATCCTAGGAGCGCACATAGGAAGTCACGTTCTAACTTAAAACACTCACATATGTAACAATTTAATATTATTTTCCACCCAGATAAGCGCACAACTAGTTTAAACATTAAAACATCTAGAAATCTAAAAAATACGAATATATATATATATATATATATATATATATATATATATATGTTATATAGATGTTGAAATAATGCATTTTTTATTGTTCAGCGAGAAACATCTGCTAGAGTGATCTATGGTATGGAAACAGCTGTATAACATGTGGTTGCACTCATCAGGTAATACATATATATATATATATATATATATAATCACGTTACACCACGCAGGTTGCGTTTCGTCAAACACAACCGATTCCTCCATAATGTGATGTAGCGTACAAATGTAACCTTCCAAAGTAAATTAAAACTAGTAAAACAGCAGAAGCTGACAAATGCCAAAAGAACAGTGTTTATGGGTGGTAACAGGAACAAGTATGAAATATCTGTTCTCACATGGATGTATATGTAAATATGTATCTTGTTCCAGTTGTAAATTTGACCTAGAGATGTATGTTGTACTTTTGCAAGTCTAGTAATTGAAGTGATATAGATATGTATGACGATAAACATATGTTTATTTACTTTTTAGAAATGGTGCTCGGCAGGCAAAAAGATGATTAAAATTCATAAAAATTAATATATTGCAGATGGCACAACCAGCAGTTGGTCAAACTTATTAATCTTTGAACTTGGCCGAGATTTTGTTGATATGCATCTGCATTGAAGAATACAGTCCCTGTGTTGAATCCTTTTTTAGATATCCCGCTCACAACTTTACAAGGTTAAAGTTGACGGACGGACGGACGGAAGGCTTGGGTGACGACAATGGCGCATCAGCCTTTATAGAATGAGGACTATAAACACTATAGATAGGAGCATATTGTATGATGCTGTTATACGTTCTGAGAACACATGTAACTTAAACTTCCCAGTATGTGCATTATATCCCACGCAATTTTTAGCCGTTATCCAAGCACATGAGTTCTGAGAGGAAGCTTTGTTCCTTACGCAGTTGGTACATCAATTGTCCTTGTGTTGACCTTGGTGCACCTCAAGGTCACGATTCTATATTAAAATTCAATGTAAAGCTAGAATAATTATCTCTAAAGCGCCTGCAGTTGAGGCCTCCTCAGGACACGTAACGATTGAGTTTTAGTATACACCCTATACAGCCTTAAGCCTATAATTTACAATTTAACAGGGGCCAGAAAACGGAAGCTGGAGTATCTCATGTTCACAAAGTTCAAGCCAAATGCAAGACTACCTTTCTAATACGGACATTTGCATACCGTGTCTGTGTATGGCCGAAGAAACAAATACTTTATGAACTGTCTATTTTATCAGAGACAATGTAAAATATACACAAAAATGAAACAAAGCAGTGTTTAGCCTACCCCAAACTGATATAATACAATCCTTTCGCAGTGGTCGCATAACATTCGGCCGAATCAACTTCGGTTTACCACTGCTTTTCATAGCACTGTTTGCTTGGTTTCGTATTCAAAGAAGTTGGCAAAGGCACATGAGTGTTCCGACCAATGATAGCTGTAGATTATGGGTCTAACTCAATTTTAAACCAGAAATAATCCGTAACACTTCGTACAATATCATTTTTTTTAACTATTTTTTTTTTTTCATAAAAAACAATAAGACGCAAGTTTAGAACACAGCACCTGTCACAACAAATGCACGACCAGGCAGGCCTGTATATGATTATGTGAGCACTGTCTGTTTAAAAATAGACAGGTTCTGTCTGCTGCATCGTGATCACCGACGTTGACGGTAGTTCTTTACTTTGAGAATCACTCTCCCTGTCCAAAACCTTCGTTTTTACCCCAGCCACACCGGCAGTGACGTAAAACAAACTTTCAATGTGACCGGCTGTGGCGGGCGTATTTAACGTTTGTTTGCTTGTCGTTGGCTCATCGTCAGTACAATGAACACGGGCGATTAAAGATTTTGTTGCGGCTTTGTTGCACCTAAGTTTTTCCTTGAGTTTGCGATATTCCAGCATTTCCAGTTCGTGAAAATATTTGGAAACTTGCTTGTCATCGTCCGAGTCGCTGAACCGCCGTGCTCCGGTACCGATCAGAAAAACGATGGCCACCGCATACACTAGAAGCACCGCGATAATATATAAACATGCTCCTGTAGGATCATAATCTCCCATTGTCGGGTCTTCAACTGTCGCATTAACAGAAGGGACTATAACCTGAGTAACTGAGGCGTTACTGTATTCAAACCCTTTCTGTACATCCGTCAGACGCAAGGTGGCAGCAGTTGTAGTAGACCGCGTGACATTACCCATGTTCCAGATTAACAAATAACGTTCCATATAATCATAGTCAGAAATTGTTTAACAGAGAGCACATTCATCCCCTAAGTTGCATTTTAACGTCAAATATGAAAAATTGCCACAGTGTTCACCATACGATTACTTTGCCGTGTCAGGAACCCTGTCCCTAACGACATCTCCCGCACACTGCGGTTTCACCATATGTTATAGAACATTATTGTTTTAGAATGATAATTGTCCACATGAATGTCAACGTGAATAGTGGCTTATGATACCCCGTGTGAATAATTATTACATACCAGCAGAATGTATACAATAAGTGGCAGCCATTCATATCAAGGTTGTATTTTATTGTTATAGGTTAATTAGGTTTGTGCCAGACCAGTTTATATATTTTATGTGTTTCATATATAATATCAATTTGTGTGCGTGTGTGTTTATACATATTAGTGTGTGTGTGTGTGTATATATATATATATATATATATATATATTCAAACACACACACACACACACATATATATATATATATATATATATAAAGAGAGAGATGCATAGATAGATACATGATAGATAGATGGATTTAGAAATGGTGTCATATTGGTTTAAATTGAGCTTTAAAAATATATGTAAACTACAGGAGTAAAGAAAGGGTTGACAGTTGGGTTATAGAGTGATGCACCGATCCTCTGAGACATTTCAGTGGATGACGAAATAAAGTCGGAAAATAGAAAAGAAGATGCACACTTCTACATATAGAAAGACAGTAACTTATGATAACATAACCTGCCAGAGGCGAGGTAAATTGTAAATGGTAAAAGTTCAGTTCTTTAATAACTTTGAATTAAAAAAAGTGAAATATGCATAGGTGTCATCTAACTGAAGCAGATTTTTAGCTCAGCTGACTAAATGTCATCTGAGCTATAGTCATGGTCCTTTGTCCGTCGTACGTCCGTGAACAGGGCAAGTTTTGAAACCGCTGGACGGAATTCGGCATACAGTTAGATGTCCCCTAAATCTCCTAGCATACCGAAATTTGGGTCACTAGAACTTCGTTATTTAGAGATATTAAGGAAAATGTTTCAATTAAAAAACCTATTGTTACACTACAAGACTGCCTAATATCAAAACCACTGTTTTTGATCATATTTAAAATACATATTTCTCTATATATTTCCGATGTATATGCAAGAAATTAGGTCAGTATTGTGTAATTTCTTGAAGCTACGGACCTAAACATAATGCACTTTGTACAAAATCAGGAAATATATTTACTCACTTAAAATGAGAATTATTGAAACAAGAGACTTTTTTATCAGCTATATATAACTTAAATCAAGATTAAATGGTATACCCAAAATTAGATCTGAATTTTGCCATTTTTATAAGTTATTAGCATAAATATAAAATCAGAACCTTTAAGCCAAAATTTTACCATGGCACATTTTTTTAACGGTAAGTGCTGTGGATTAAATTTTCATAGCCTGTTTACATAAGCATCTAATTAAAATCTGAAATTTGAAACCAATTGATAAAAAAAATGTAGATTAGATTAAAGTTATCAAGCACCATGTCAAGTATTGTTTACATCAGGCAAGTGGTATCCAGTATGCCAGAGCTTGCTCTCAGCTCGCCAGGCTGTTATGTAATTGCTCCACTCAGTGTAGACGGGGATGTATTTCCGTAGGGATTTGATGCACAAGTTGTAAATATGACTGATTTAGCATATGAACTGATGGAAAATGTTAGGTAACAAATTTTCATGTCCCTCTAACACCAAAAATCCATCATGGCCGCCTTCACCCTTGGGGAATTATTGAGTGTTGGGGATATAGTGCACTTGCACGTGTAACGGAACAACGTTTTCTTAGGTTTTAGATAAGATAGTGCGTGCTTTCATTTTATTTGCATTTAAGCTGATAAATGAATGCAGGTTATATTTATTTTTATGAACCCTGTGACCCCAAGGAATCCAAGATGGCCACCACTGCAGTCTTAACATAGAGATAATGCTTTTAAACTGTTATTGCTATATAATGTTATTATATTGTTGCTTATAACTGAATGATATTGGATTGATTTTCTACGTTTTTGAATGTGTTCTCTCGGTTGCAACTAAAAGGGAGCTTTAATGAACTCTGTGACCCCAGGGAACCCAAAAGGGCCGCCATGGCAATCTTAACACCGAGATAATGATGAAACATAATAATATTAGATAAATCGATCAATCTATACTTTTTTAATGTATTCTGTTAATTGCAATTGACCAGATATGTCTGAAGCTCACAGAGGGTACGCAAGGTCAAAGTCAAATGTATGTACTAATATTTTAAAGCATAAAAATATCTTCGGCACTACACTGTCATATGTTATGTGATATGGTGATCAAAAGGAAATAGACCTTATGAAATTGATGCTCGTTATCTCTATTTTATATTACTGATTCCCTCATAGTAGTACTACATGGTCTAGCTGCCTATACCATTTTACAACAAAACAAACATTTAGAGTCAATTTGTGTGGTTATATGGAATAACACAAGATTCCAAAAGCCTTGTTGGTGGTCTTGATACAGAAATATTCATATCATTAAACTATTCCAAGTACCTTGTAGAACATGCGGATCAGTAGAAACCGTTGTCTTGATATTTTATATTTCTATATAGTTTATCTGAATATCAGCTGAAACAGGTCGATTTGTTAAAACTTTTAGATAAAGTACTTCTAAAAGCTAAAAAGAGACAAATAATGCACACAAAAAACTAATCAGCCATATTTGATTAGCAGAAAAGAAGGCACATCTGCATATGTAAAATGGCATACGAGTACGCATTATTCCTAAAGGAAAGTTTGCACATTACGGGAATACAGATATGTCTACGGTGCACTTGTTGGATAAAACGGACCATGTAGACCGGGCATAAAGGCCAACACCACGGATGGAATCTTTATATATATATATGTGTGTGTGTGTGTGTGTGTGTGTGTGTATTTTTTTGGCGGTAGCCGCCTCCATTTTTAATGCAAACTTAACTACATAAATGTACATCTGCAGATTTCTATTCCGGTTTGGGACTAGGTGACAAGGCAGTTTCACATGCTTCCTCTCATTTTATATCCTGGCGTTCACCGAGCCCCAGTGACTACTGCACCTGCGGGTACTTGGTGCGAAATCATCCCCATTGCTGGTTCACAACACTGAGGATCCCCAGAAGGCGCACTTGTTTGGGAGTTAAGTACGGCCGTTTGGCACGAATTTCCCATTAGGCTTGGATGGAGTCACTGTCGAGTGTGCATCAACCAGGGGATGCAAATGCCATAATAATGTAAACCATCAGCTTTTTTCCAGTGGTGAAAACTGCCCCCCCCCCCCTTGGGTGCCAACACCTCTCATGTTATTTGGTTCTTTTCCAATTTATTCCTGTTTTTTTTTTTCAGATTTCATTTTTCTTCTCCGGCAATTAAATTATTTATTGAAATTGACGTATGTGTAATTTGCTCCGTAAAGATAACATCTAAATATTTGTAAATTTAGGAAGGGGGTCTTTCCTTAATTGCATTCTGCGTGGTTCAGGGCGCCCAGTCTTGGTTGGTGTCACCTGTGACTCTTACATGTGCTCTGCCTAGACTGCAGAAGGCATTAAATTTGCAAAGTTAAACATAGTCTTCAACATGCATCAATTATTTTACCACGAAAATTTGTTGATATTTTGTGACTTGTTAATTTGGAAACACATGAATCAACATGTCACATACACTGAATGTATGGACCGTGCAGTTTATTTCCAAGTTTAACTTGTAAAAATATATATTAAAGCCAAGCCCCACTAAGATGTAACCACATTATCCAAAGACATTTAAATGGAATAATAGTTGTGGAGCAGAAAATCCTAGTATTTCTTATGTGAATGCCTCAAAACATTTCTCTTCAAATTGCATATTTAAAACTTTCTCCCTATACGGGAGGCATTATTTATATTAAGTTTTTCATATCGTGTGCACAGAGAAACGTTGGGTAGAGCATAATATTATATGAGGTTTTCATCATGCGATTATACTACCGTGTTATTACAGTTGTTTTGATTCTTGAATTGACAATGATTTCAACAATTTTTTTTAATTTCAGTGTCTTTAATCCCCCGATATTACCAACGATATTACCAAAGTGTATGTATTAAAAAGTATGATCATGCAGTAGAGTGTTTCTAAACTAAGGAGGGAACCTTCACCAGAGAGCTTCCATTGTTTCTCGAATTCAAGAAGAGCGGCGCAGATTGCCCAAAGTAACACTTAATCTCTTACATAGCATCATCAGCCTCCGTAGTTGCATGGTCAACGGTTTCACCAAAGAATTTATATAATAGAACTGTAGCAGAAAAATAAGCATTTCCGATGTTCCCACTGACTGTCTTTCAGGCATTGCTGTGCCTTAGGATTTAAATATGATACATAATTTCAATCATGTTCAAGATCAATCCACATATTCACCCATATTCACCCATGATTCTGCCCATCTCAATGTTATTTGAACACGTTGTAAGTGGATCTTATAACGAGCTGCTGTCGCATTCTGGTTATCTAAGCATGCGCATCTTCTTGTCGATGCAGACCTGATAGTAATCCTGATATTACAATCCATGGTAGTGGTATCTCAATCTTGAGGTGCTTGGTGCCGATTATCCGACATTAACCTACAGATGCCATTTTTACATGTACACACATTATTTTTACGGACCGAATCAGTATGACCCTGTGCACGTGCAGATGTGTTGTCTTCTTTTGTCTGGGCAGCATATTTTTCTGTTATACTATTTCCATCATTCTGTGACAATTACAATAATAGCTGACCGATTACCGCCTTTATTCAGGTTAACTCAAAAGATATTCAGACAAGGATTTTTAATGCTCCTCGAAGTGTACCAGGCGTCTGGAATAGTTAACAGGCCATAGGTTTTACCTGTATTAGGATCAACAAGGCTGTTTTAATATTTTTTTCTAAGCGCACAAATTGATTTCAAAATGTTTGTTTCGCGTTAATACTGTTGACGATTAATACTAAGCAATTAATCAGCAGAGAATCAGCAATATGTGAAATATGTAACACGCACATCAATTGCATGTTTAAAGGGGCCAAATCGCCTTTATAACCTAAAGGTAATCCCTTGTAGATTTTATTCAAAATAGGCCAAAAAACGTTGATACCATGCACACAGGCTGCTTGTTTTGTTGATATCAACGTGTTTATAATATGCGATAGCCCGCCAAAATAAAACAAACTCAACAATGGCATCTGACAGCAAGTCGGATAGACGAGAGTTTTGCAAATGGCGTTTTGTAACAAATAACCTTTTTGTGTCTCTGCAAATACGCCACATACCATACTAGATTACATTTTTTCCCCTTTTGTCACATTGCTTATTTACAAACATGTTATTGATCAGCAAGTTCATACATCCTTCACAGAGGTATTATAAGAACTTTCCAAAACAATAATTACCTTTAGATCATTAATATATACACATAGAAGCCAGAAATCACAAATTCTCTTTCAAACTGAAGGTGAATGGGCACCTTTAAGGTCCATTTGAAAACCATATGACAGTATCTTAGTGCAATGTATTTTTATATCGTCCCTATGATATATTATTGTGCCAAGACAATTATTAATACTGTTGACCATTTGAAAACCATATTACATTATATATGACAGCGTAGTACCCAAGATGTCTATTGTTATTCTTAAGATCGAAGGTTGGTAAATAAGTTTGACCTTGACCTTGAATACCGCCTCTAAACTTTGGACAGCTCCTGGAGTAGTTTGTATTACCAGTACACATTCAAACTATTATAAATCGATCCAATATAATTCATTTTGATGCGATAGTTACAATATCAAAGCAGTATCTAGCCTTTTTTATTATGATGGCGGCCATCTTGGATTTTTGGGGGTCAGGGGGTTGATAAAATTTGTTACCTAACATTTTCCATCAGCTTACACCTTAATGAAGTGGAAAAAAGTGCTATCTCCATTTGGGCATTCAATTCCTATGGGACTGGGATTTTGCTACATGAGCGACTACACTAACTCCCCTCTGTCTAGGTGAGCCAAGTCTGGCTTTCTGTAGTAACTATCACAGATAGCCTCTCTCTGACTCTCTATCTCCCCCCTACCCCCGCCCTCCACCCCATTCATTTGACAGACCTGTACAATAAACAAGATGAATCTTAAAATTTCACATTTTTTTCAGCAACTAGCAGTAACCACAGAGCCCCCCCCCCCCTTCAATAAACAGGACTAATAACAAGATGAATCTTATAATTTCAATGTTAAATTCCCTTTTTATGGAAACTTGAACAATTTCAAAATTTCTTTACACAAAAAAGTTTTCAGAATTTGAATCATCAAATATTCAAATGTGATAAAATATTAGGATCTAATGTAAGTGCTCATTCACACATTGAAATTTATAAAGATATAATTACTTTGTAGCATTTCATTCATATCTCTTAAAGTTGGCTAGGCCTTGATATGAATAACACTTTTATACTTAGTTAATCAGGAATATTGGACAAACTTTCGTGGGATTAATTTTTGGTTCATATGGCCATATATTTAACTATTTTGAACTTAATTACATTCACACATTTTTTGTTTATGAAACGTATCCTTTCATACAACACTTAGGCCCATTTTTTCCTTATTGCATCATTACATGGTTTCAGCCCACACATATTACACAGTGCAATTTATTACACTCTGCAAATGCGATTTATGCCTAATTTGCTTGTTTTAACATGCTTATTAAATTTTGTTTATGCTCATTTCATTTTTTTACAGCATTTTATTTCAGTTACTCAATTGATGTTGATTAATAAACTTTAGCTCATGTCCATTATTGTATAATTTACAAGGTTTAATTTTAGCACGGCCATTTCCTCTTAGCTTATCAAATGCTGATATATATGAACAAGTGACCCATGGGTAATGACGCTCAGCCGACTGACATGTTGATATCATGTTCTTGCACAGGCAACTAATTAAGTTATTGTAGGTGGTATCATCATTCATGCATATTAGCATTAGTGCATCAAGAGTCACAGTGACCTAATTTCAGATTTCTGAGAACTTTTGAGGACCTCTCAGGACGTAGAGGTTCAGGATTCTAGGCTTTATGGTTACGATTTGTGCCCTGTTAATGGACGACCAGACAGACGATCAATGCATTAGTTATTCAGATACCGGAGCTTTGGTATCAAATTTTAATTTTTTTTTTTTTTTTTTTTTTTTGGGGGGGGGGGGGGGGGTACTTTTAAGCCCCATAACTCCGAAGATATGGGTAACAGAGAACTAATTTCAGGTTTTTAAGGAGATTTTTCATGAAGCCTCCTTGTATGTCCAGATAGAAGATTCTAGGTCCAACGGTTACGATTTAAGCCCTGTTAACGGACGTCCGCATCTTAGAAGGTCTCATAAATGGAGAAAAAATGCTTTAAAGTTATATGAAAAACAGGTGGCGCCACCAGTCGGCAGAAAATGATGTAACACTCCATGATATTTCTACATACAAAGAATCATGGCGAACCATGCAGTAGTTGTTCAGATACTGGAGCTTTTGCATCAAATTTTTAATTATTCGGGGGGGGGGGAGGGGTTGGGTTATTTACAATTTGTGCAATGTCGGACTTTTTGGGTGCTCATAATTTTCGGCCCTCAGCTCATATAATATATAGGTCATCATGACTTGATTTCAAGTTTCCAAGGAGATTAGCCTAGGACCTCCCTTGATGTACAGTTTCTAGGTCTAACAGTTACGGTTTATGCCCTGTTAATAACCAAACTGCTTTCGTTTGAAGGTCTCAAAATAAAGAAAAAAATGCGTACAAATTAGAAAAAAAATAAACGTGGCGCGACCAGTCTTCAGGGACTGCTGAAACTGTCCATGACCAATATGCATGGAAAGAATCACGGCAATCAATAAATTACTTATTCAGATAGGGGAGCTTTTGTATATTTTTTTTAATATTCTGGGGTGCACAGGCCAATAACAAAGGGAATAGACGTCACCGTGACCTAATGTGAGTTGTCCTGGGAGATTTTTCATGGACTTACCTGGAAGTCAAATTAGAAGATTCTAGGTCCAACGGTTACAATTTATGCCCTGTTAACGGCCGGCTGGTCGGACAAAGAATGATCGCTATAGCCCTAGCTAAGATGACTTTCAGTCAGCTGAGCTAAAAAATTGATTAAAAAGTTTAATTATCAATACTCGAACCCTATCTGAGGAAAAGGGGCACATTTACATGTTTCAGGGCTCATACACATTTAGCAATCAAAAGTTCATGTTTTTTCATGAGTTAGGACAAAAAATCACGACCTTTCCCCATAACTTTGATATGTAATTGTTATGAAGCGATGCAGATCATCGGCATTCATTTACTTATGCATAATTTTTTAATGATCACGCTGGCTAAACATCGCGCCTTTCGGGTTCTCTGGTACCGTATACAAGGCCTGGCTCGCACTGTGCGTGTCATTTCAGCTGAGACCCCTGGACCTTTCGTACAGATCTATTGCGACAGGTTCTACAATGAATTAACATTCGGCCGATGGACCGTAAGGTCCACTCAGCAGAGATATATCAGAGGACATGAAGGTCCATGTATGTACTAGTTGTTTTAGTCCTTGTATAGGATCTGTAGCGCATGCGCAAAATCGGACCTCCGGTCCCGCGGCCTTTTTATGGTAAACAGACAAGTGGACTGTGTTTACTCACCACGCAGGACCATAACAAGGTGTTAAACACTTAAACTACCGTATGGGAGGTACTGTGCTGGGATGGTTTTGCTGGGGAAACTTTCATGTAAAGCAAAACTGAACTGATAGTGAAAAAGAAAATTCAAAATATTGTTCATGATAATGTCCTTTTAAGAATAATTTTCTTAAAACATACAAGCAGTATTAGGGACCTACTTGTACTGATTTCCATTAAGTCCAGTATATTAATTACCTTTATTAATGATTATTTGAGAATTAACGTCTTACTTTTAAGATTTTGTGTCATTCATGGAGCTTTTAATCGGATGACTTGTCAACAGCACTTACATTCCACGATGTTTGATGGGCACAATAATTATATCTGATCTAATTTGCATTATTTTACGCGTATGACGCATCTTCCTCGGTACCAGTATACTCAGACACCTAGATATGAAAAGTGTACTTTAATTGTACTATGTCACATTCTGAAATACAGACTCTCAAACGATTCAAAGATTTAAACTAATTCAAAGAGAGACACTGACAAATTTTATGTATTTTTAATGTATCATAGATAAATAACGAGTGTGGCTTTGTGACAAAAATGCCATAAATATCACGCATCTATTTTCTTTACGCACAGGTCTCATACGAATTCAGTGCCAGGTAAGATATCGCTCTTCATTTACTCGGCAACCTTTATCCTGGAACTATTATACGGTTTCCTTTGTATAAAAAATATCCCGATAAAATATGCGGATAGGGGTACTGAAACATACTGCATGTTTTCTGTTTGGGAGAGTCGCCCAAATTATGCAAATTTTTCACTAGTCAGGTGATAGACTGTTTACACTGCCAATGGCAACATGATTTGTTGCTCGCAACTGCTCTGCTTATTCATTGAATGAATATGCGATTAAGGTCACACAGAGCTCACGGTAAGGTCAATTGTTGAGCTGTTTATAGTCATGCAAACGGGAATTACAGCAATACTATCAAATAAATCATACTAGTATAAAATTAATAAAAAGTATAACACATTTAATACTTAAAGTGCACCATTTGTATCCCAATGCCGACATATAATGACAATATCATACACTCTTGTGCGTTACATTTACAGGTGACAGCATAACACGCCCATGCATAAAAAGGCCTTCAATTAACGTCATACTTCCATTTTCCAATATATTTTTCAATTTTTACTTGAAAATGAAACTAATGTGATGTAAAATACTAAAGAATAAAAATATATTTTTCCACTGCATGTTCAAATGCAAAATGAACAAGCCAAAAAACAATCTGGACTTCATTGGAATAAAGAGATGTTAGTCCTGATTAATAACAAATGGTTTTAGTGAAAGAAACAACTGTAAAATAGTAGTTTATCTTTCCTCTATCCTGAAATGGGACCAAGCGCACTGCCATGTTCATATTTTGTTGACCAGCTACAGTACCTGGGTAAAATCACCACTGTCCCTTCAGATTAAATTTACCCTATTGCCTTGCAAGTGATGATATTTTTATATTATAAAAGTAGAGTTTTGTATGTTGTTCACATACTATTCACATCTGATGACCAAATTTATCCTGACATGTTCATCCATTTATAATACATTTATATAATAGTCTTTGAGCCCATGAAATAAATTTTAAATCATCCGTGAATAGATACAAAATTAAAAATTAAAGGAGCATTTATCAGCTGTATGTTGAAGATAAATCATCTCTTAGAAGATAAATTGATGCCAATGGTTGGTAATAAATCTCATCCTGCATTAAAAAGGCTGATAAATCAAAATGACATAGATCTTGCCTTAGCATGAAGAACTAATTTCAGATTGAGCAACTTATAAATAACATACTGCTGACAATGACCATGTACATGTGTTTCATTTAAAAGCAACAGCTTCACAGTTACATATTCCGGAGTTGGGAATTTCTGAACTTTATAGATTCTCCAGGGACAGGGTAAACATACATAAATTGATGGTTATGACTAATCATGTTAGCAAATGCTTAACCAGTTAACACTGTATTCACATAAGTATGGAAAATATGAAACACTGAATAATATATCACCACGGTTAACTAAAAATGGACGCACATTCAAGGATACAGACCTTTCATTGTGGACTGAAACAACACAGAGCTTGGATTGCTTGGTTATTTGATAACAGAGACACTTCCGAAGTCACCTTAAGAAGGTTTATTTTTTTTAGAAATCTGCACCCTTGTGAAAAATGATAATATGTGGTCATCAGCTGTTCTTTTTCTTTAATTTTGCAATCTGTGTTTAAGATACTTATTTTTAATTTGACTCTTATTAGCATCCTGGACAATCAAGATACCTTGATTTTATAAACAACATATACTAACTAGAATACGGGTAGTCGACAAGCGACTACGTGTATCCGCCAAAATCAGAGTAGGACGGGTGAAGTGAGGCATGGATTGAGTGGCAAGGGGAAAAAGAGTTACATGTGTTACATATTAGAATAGATCTGTGCAACGTAATCATGATTGTAGGTGGCGCCACCTGTTATTTGAACGAGAAACCATCCAAGATGTATACACATGCAAAATTTCAGGTGGAAAAGTCAAACCACTGCAGAGATATGAGTGCTTTTAACCCGAGGCAGACAAACAGATGGACGCTGTGCAAAAATTGCTGCAGGTGGCGCCATCATTTTTGTGTACGTTATAAAGCAATTTACATTTGTGTAAATTTTTTTTCCTGATTGGTCAACCAGTTCCAGACATAAAAGCATTAATGTCTGCAGCGTGAACGTGAACGTAGGTGGTGCCACCTGTCATAAAATCAAGAAAGCTATACGGAATGTATACGCATGTCGAATTTGAGGTAATTTGGTCAAACCACTGCAGAGATGAGTGATTTTAACCCAAGGCAGACAAACAGATGGACGCTGTGCAAAAATGGCTGCAGGTGGCGTCACCATTTTTGTGTATGTTATAAAGCTATCCAAGGGCTACATTTGTGTAAAATTTTTTCCCTGATTGGTCAAGCAAGTCCACAGATACGAGCATGGATGTCTACAGCGTGAATGTGAAAGTAGGTGGCGCCACCTGTCATCAAATCAAGAAAGCTATGCGGGATGTATACGCATACCGAATTTCAGGTAATTTGGTCAAACCACTGCAGAGATATGAGTGATTTTAACCCAAGGCAGATTAACAGATGGACACATGGTTGCAGGTGGCGCCACCTTTTTTTGTGTATGTTATAAAGCTATCCAAGGGCTACAATTGTGTAAAAAAATTTTCCTGATCCGTCAAACAGTTCCCGAGATATGTGGGTTTATGTGTGGAAACAGACACACAAACGGACGCTGGGCAGAGAGGAAAGGTCAGAGGTCAAGGCCACTTGGTTAGGCACCAGTTGACATGTGACCCGATCATTTGTGTAAGTTTTGGAAAAATCCGTCCAGTAGTCTCAGAGGAGTTGTCCGGAAACGAACGCGGTGGCAGCAGCGGCGGAACCCGGTCAAAAACATAGTATCCGCAAAACTTCGTTTTGGCGGATACAATAACAAATAAATAACATCTGTATACACTGTATATATACTGATACATACAAGGGTTAACAAAGGTCTTATCATGTACAAAACAAGCAAATTTGTGGAATTTATGTCCCCTTCTTCCTTCTCTTGTTGTCCCCTACTTGCCCTATTAATGTTTAGTTTTCATTGCCCCCGGATGATGTCTCTACATGTCATAATTTTTTGTTGTGAATTGGGAACAAAAGGGGAGTTTTTTGTTTTTTTTTAGCTGCTGATCATAAATTTTCAGACAGACACTCCAAAACCTGTCTTAACCAAGGTATGCATGAGAGCAAACACTGAAATAAATTTGAATGAAACAGGATAATATTTAGGAAAGTTATTGCATGGAAATGAAAAACTGTCAGACAGACAATCTGACAGACAGACAAACCCAAATCCATGTCCCCTGCTCCGGGGACACGGGGGACAAATTTATTTTTTAAATCTGACCTGCTAAAATACTGAAAGACATACTGATGGATTCACTGAAAATATGGGCTATCTAGGACTTGAGCATGGATTCCATTAAAGTTAGAGCTACAAGTACAGTGTAAGGCAACTACTCCTGCCTGACTAGTGTTTCATAAAATTTCCTTGAAACTAATGTAACATCCATATGTTGAACCAGGTTCTTTTTATAATATTTGGAAATATGTAATGCAGTACATTATATTTTCTTTGGCCTTATCTGTATTAATATCTATAATCTATGTTTACATGAACATACACTCATCCAAATTCAATATAAAGTACCACCAACAAGCCAATGCATTGACCTACCCTTTAAAGAAATTTAAACAAAAGGGGCTTTACTCTGGCCGTAAGTAAATAATCTACATACCAAAACAAGCACAAAAGGTTTGATTTCTGTTATTTGATAAACAACTTGAAAAGTGTAAATCCAGTGTAAGTGTTTACAAAATTTAAAGAGACACTCTAACAATATATATGCATATCCATTCTGACTAGGATTGATGTTATCAACTGTTCCTTTGCTAGTTATCTTTTTTCTCCTGGATAGTGACCATTTTTCTGTCCCGTGGAGTGAAGTATTCCTGTGAGGTGACACAGCGGAATGCAAAGATTTGTGGGAAGACAAACAAGCCGGCGTTGATGAGCCAAAATACAGAGCTGACCCTTGGATCCATGGAGGCCCTCAGTATGTACGGTGTACGATAATGGACGGCTCCACCAATATGAGAAAACTGACCCTGTCAAAGTGAAACAAAATAAAATATGTATATTACAAAACTTAATGGCTTGCTACAGTAAAATTTCTATTAAATATAATATTGTTAGATTTTCCCACTGAGAAAACAAGACAAGTAATTTAATTATATGTCCATCAAAATGGCTAAAATGCTGTTCAATCTAGAATGATTTTTGTAATTAATATTTAGGTATATTCATGCTTAATGCAAGTCACTACAGAACAACTACCTAGGGAGACAGAGAACGCTCCACACGCAACTGGCCCCCATATGCCCCTTTTCCAGATAGGGTGTCCAGTGTATATACATGTATAGGGTTTACATGTGTTACAGATGGTTGAATATCCTACAATATCAAAAATTCAGGATATTCCCACTGACAGGCAATATACTGTCATCATCATATATATGTAGCATGAAAATAATTATGGAAATACCATAATCAAATTCTGTGTATGAAGTAATGTCAGTATGGGTCCATATGTATAATTCTACATTTAAATAATACAGATATGCGCAGAACTGTGATACACATAATTGCTGCATTCAAATAGTTAAATTGGAAAAAAATTTGGGTTTCACATATGAGCTGCTATTGATTTGGTAGCCATGAATACATGACATAGCAGGCACATATATTGGACTGGATAGCCCAGAAGAGTCATGACACAGGTCATACAGAAAAATGCGTTGCAACAGCAACCATTGCATAGATATCATGGTAAACAGCAGGTAATCTTAAAATTGTGCTACAAGTGATGCATTCATCCAAATGTATACATGAAAACTGACAAACCAAAATTTAAAATCATCTCTTTGGTAGCAACTCATTTCTTGTGTCACATACAAGTTGGCTATCATCCCCCAGGAACCCGAGCGAAACATGCTTCTATTCATGCAGTCAGAAACTCAACAAACATGCAAGGGGATATACCAATGTGCTGAGTTATAACAGATTTCTTTCTCACACATGGTAGATGTTGTTTGAGTGTTATGAACATATCTAACAATTGGTCTGGTTTACTTTAAGTGACAGAGCACCTACAGGCCATGAGGCTTTCTCAACAAGTGACCCATGGGTCATGACGCTCAGCTGACTGGGAAGAGATTCGCAAAAGGAAATTTTATCATCTGAATGGTAGTATATACCCATTCAACTGAAGCATCAAACAGATTAACCAACAGGCCAAGATTGTGTCTGTATTTATATATCTCAAAAATAGAGAAAAAATGCGTAAACTTTAAAAAAATACAGATGGCTCCACCAGTCTGCAGAAACTAATAACAACACTTGATGGTCAATATCCCTGCAAAGAATCATGGTGATCTCTGCATTAGTTGTTCAGATACTTCAGCTTTTGTGTAAAATTTTCCATTATTCTGAGGGATACTTCAGAGTCCTATAGCTTGAAGGATATGGTAACAGAGACTTAATTTCAGGTTTCCACAGACACTTTTCATGGGCCTCCTTGCAAGACAAAGAATGAAGATTCTTGGTCCAGTTGTTACAATTTGTGCCACGTTAACAGATAACAGCATCCTTAAAGGTCTCAAAAATAGAGAAAAAAAAAATTAAATATGATTCTTGGCATACATATTGATCATGAGGTGTTCCATCAGTTTCTGCAGACTGGGTGTGCCACCTCTATTTTTTTTTCAAATTTTTACGAATTTTTTTCTCTGTTTTCAGATACTTCAGCTTTTGTATCAAATTTCCCATTATTCTGAGCTGTACTTTGGAGTACAATAGCTCAAAGGATATGGGTAACAGAGACCTAATTTCAGGTTTCCATAGAGACTTTTCATGGGTCTCCCTGTGTGTCAAGAATGAAGATTCTAGGTCCAGTCGTTATGATTTGTACCCTGTTGACAGATAACTACATACTTAAAGGTCTCAAAAATAGAGAAAAAAAATTTGAAAAAATAAAGGTGGTGCCACCAGTCTGCAGGAACTGATGGAACACCTCTTGATCAATATGTATGCCAAAAATCATGACCATCAGTAGTGTTGTAGTTATTGAGATGTTGCAGTTTTTTATCAAATTTTCCATTATTCTGGGGGGAGGGGGGTAAATGGGAGCCCCACAGCTCAAAGGATATGGATAACAGAGACCTTATTTCTGGTTTCCATGGAGACTTTTCATAGGTCTCTCACTGTGTCAAGAATGGAGATACTCCATCCAGTCTTTACGATTTGTGCCTTGTTAACAAATGTTCACATTTTTAAAGGTTTAAAAATGGAGAAAAAAAGCAATAAAAAATTGAAAAATACAAGTGGCACCACCAGTCTGCAGGAACTGATGGAGCATCTCATGATCAATATGTATGCGAAAAATCATGACCATCAGTAACGTAGTTAATGAGATATTGAAGTTTTTGTATGAAATTTTTTACTATTCTGGGGGGTACACTGGGGCCCCCATAGCTCAAAGGATATGGGTAACAGAGACCTAATTTCTGGTTTCCAAGGAGATTTTTCATGGACCTCTCAGAATGTCAAGTTAAGAGTTTCTAGGTCCAGCAGTTACGATTTGTGCCAGGTTAACGGACGGACAGACAGACAGAGGGACGATGGACAAAGGGTGATCGCTTTAGCTCAGATGACTTACCGTCAGCTGAGCTAAAAATGATGAAAATATCTGCCTCCTCATCAAGTTTACAGTATGTTTTTCATTGTACAGAGTGTGATACCCTGACATTTCACTAGACAGATTCAGATGGGCAGAATCCTGCTAGTGCTTTGGCTACATTTATGATATGTATTAAATCTCAATCATCTTTAAATGAGGATGGTTTCTTTAATCCATATCAATCCATGGGCCGCTTAGTTTCTTTCCACTTTTAACAGCTTCATGTATGCTATTTTTACAAAGTATTTTCCCATGACATACCTGTGGCTGCTATGATTTAAAGTTACCAGCAATTGGTTATGCTATTGACAATAAGACCTGGTCATGTGACCTCACCTGAGCAGCAGCTCCAGCGTGCAGTAGTGCCCAGTCAGGCATCCAGCTACATCCAGGGTACAGCAGGCCATACATAGCCATGATGTAGTAAGGCACGTAGTAAAACAGGTATATCAACATCTGAAAAATAAATAAGCTCAATCCCAAAATGTTTGACAATTAAGACTTTAAGGCATAATATGCCAGTAGCATATTTTTTTACCTCTGATCTTAAATATGCATGAATTTGCTGAGAATGTAATTCAGGTTAGAAACTTTAATGGTTAATACTTGTCAGATTTTTGGTAAGTCAGGGTGGGGCCACCAAAGTATGGTGACCTCTGAACTCTTTAAAAATGCATGGATATTGCTGGAAATAAACTTAGATGAGATATTTTATTGATTAACATTTCTGCTGAGATTTATAAAAATCCATCATAATCCTTGTAAGTTATCGCCGTGACACCACAAAGTAGCCTAGAAACCCCTGACCTAATAAAATATGCATGGAATTTGTCCATAATCGACTCAGACGAGATAATCTATTTGTAATTAGTTATGGTGGGTTCAATGAAAATCCATCAAAGCTCCTGTAAGTTATAGCCGCAACACTAAAAGTTAGGGGACAGCTGGACGGTGGGTATACCATAATATGTCCAGTTATAGACAGGCATATAAAAAGTGTTTTTTAAACATCTTTGAATTGATTATGTTGTTATAATGTTACCAATTACACTCCTCACCATGCTGTATGTTATCTTAGGCCATATCCACACTAGTAAGTAATCTGGATCGTGAATCAGTTTGAACTGTCCACACTAGGTCACTAATCCGCATCAGTTCAGTTTACTACAAGTCGGCTTTAAAGGGTAGTCTACAGTAGTTAGGTTTACAAAGTAAATCCGAGAAACAACCAAGTGAGATAGCAAACTCACATTTTACTGAATTTGTTTTGTATTAAGGGGAACAATGATGCAGACATAAAGCATACTGCTTCAAGACTAAAGTAAACTAGTTAAGTATAATCCAATGAAGGTGCAAAACCAATTGTGGATCTGGCCTTATGAACACTTTTGTGGTTTCAGCATTTTGTATGTGTAGTCAATAACTCATTATATCATAAAGGCATCACATGATTTTTACATGATGAAGTATGTCATAATGCAGCCTCCAGTTAACAAAGTGGTTTAACTGATTAAACTCATACTTTGTAACAAGTTGTATACCAAGTAATTCAAGGAAACTTTTCTAGAACCTCCCTGGATGTACAGTTAAAAATTCTTTGTCCAACAGTTATGATTTGTGCCATATAAAACATAAGAAGTTTCATCTGAAAGTCTCAAAAATTATTTTTAAAAAATGCATGATTTTTTTTTAAGTGTATGTGGTGCCACCAGTCTGCAGAAACTTATAAAACACTTAATGATCAATATGCATGCAAAAAATTATGGTGATCAATGCATGATTAATTCAGATACTTAGGCTTTTGTATCATATTTTTAATTATTCCAGGGGGGGGGGGGTTACTTAGGAGCCCCATAGCTTGAAGGATATGGGTAACAGAGACCTTATTTCAGGTTTGAAAGGAGATTTTTCATGGACCTCCCTTGATGTCAAGTTAGAAGATTCCAAGTCCAGCAGTTACATTTGTGCCTGGTTAACAGAAGGACAGACAGTAAGACAGATGGACCGACGGATGGACAATGGACAAAGAGTGATCGTTATATGATCAGATGATTTTCAGTCAGCTGAGCTAAAAAAGAATTACATCAAACATAGTGTGGATATTTACCTGAAATTTAGGGTAAGTATTTGGGTCAGTCAAATATGGTTCATACTCCTTCAAGTAAGTCTCCATCAGCTCACTGTGACACCCCAAAACAGCCTGAAAACAAAATACAGTATACATGTTACAAAGCAAGGGACCTGAGGGTCATGGCACTCAACTGAAATTGATATGAGATGTTTGAAAAACTCCTAGCACATAAAAATTAGGCAAAAGTTTACTTTATTTTTTTATATCTCTATTTGACAATGTATACAAAAGCACATTTGGTGTTGACTTATATGGACAACATGAAAGGGGGTCCTGCATGGCAGTGACCGGCAGGCAATTTAAGCTGTCTTGTCTATACATGTGCTGTAAATGCTAGCGAACTGAATTTCATGCCTTGCATGATGAATAAAGGCTTATCTTATCTTATCTTATGTAAGATGTGGCAGCCTCTCGTGATGACATATTTATGCAAACAAAATTATCTGAACTATTTGCATGTAAAAATACCCACTGGAAATGTATAAAAACCATGGAGATGATCTGTAGCATAATCATGCATATTTAATGTATTAAATTAAATATAAGGCTGTAAAATATTGAAATATTCAATATCAAGGCCACTCTTATAGTAAAGGTCATGACCCTACTTTAAATAGACTTCATCCATTAACTCATATCTATGCATGTGCATATCTGGCCATTAGTTTTTTACTTAAAATGCTCAAATTACTGTAAGGTGGCAATAATGAGGGTAATGAAAGACATATAAACAAGAAAAAGATTCTAGGTGGTGCCACATGTCTTGCATACAAGACAAAGCTATCCAAACTCTCCTGTAAACCTGATTTTTGGACCAATCCATGCATACATTCTTGAGATATTTAAGATTATGTCTGATTTTCCCCAAAAATAGACCAATTCAAGGTCATTCTCATACTGAAGGTCATGACTCCATTTCGAATGGACTTCGTCCTCTCACCCATATCTATGCACAAGCCAGGTTTGGTAAAGATCCATGAAATATACCTTGAGTTACTGGCCATACAAGATTTATCTGCGGCAGCTGGACTGTGCTAAAATCATAGTATCCCGGGCTTTGTCTAGGGATCCAAATATATAAACAATCTGAACTTCTGATGGTTCTCTTTAAATTTGATTACTTAATGTCAGTGGTCCATGAGGTAACCCCTCTCAGCCTGTCGAAAGAGCCAGATCAAATATATATATATATATATCTTAGGATATGAGTTACAGTTTACATAGAAAAGTACTCAATACAGTATGAGCAGGACATTTGTGGATCCTCATGAAAAACGTACACTACAACACTATTATATTGCTGCACAGCAAACATGCTGGATAACTCCCCCGCATAAAGAAATTGAGCTTGAGTTTATATTTCTTAGGCTGTCTGAACTCGCAATCCATATAGGAAGCAGCACATATAAAGCATGAATAATGATTATTATAACTGATAATTATGATTTTTGATAACGATTAACTGTTTTAATATTCTCCACCTTGAGAACTGCGTATAAGTGGTATGCCACCATAATTCATAAGCTCCAAATTTTTAAAATACATGTACATAGAATAGCAAGAAAAAACCTTTACTTACAAATCCTCTGAACACAGCAACTACTGTGGAAGCAAGCAGTCCCAGGAACATCAGTATATCGATGGGTCTCTGAAGTATGCTTGTGTAATTACGTCTGACCTGACAAGGTAAACATTACATATCAACAAGCCACATCAGAAGACTGGTAAATACATTAAATGAACTATAATGAGTTACAGGTCTCCCTGCCCCATGTTCGGGTTCACACAAATCCAAAATTTCTGAAGATTTGACCTTGAAAATGAAGATGAAGGTAAAGGTCACTGGTTTTCAAACACACCCAATATTTTGGAAGAAACAATTAATGAATTAAATTTCATGAAAATATATCAAGTGGTTCAAAAATTAAAGTGTTCACAAAATATTTCTTTTTCAGATAATTTTGACTCCTTTGTCAAATTTTCCAACCCAAACCATACTGGGCATGAAGTTACATTTTTGTTCCAACTGAGCCAAATCAACTGCATTATGCGTAATATGTATGGTTTCTTGAATATCATAACACCAGACACTAAAATTGTCCTGAAACAGGACTGTAGCAGGTAGATAAATGAAGGAAACACTCCATACCTCCTCTTTTGACTGAGTTTCATGAGGACGTTCCATTAAAAAGCGAGCAGCGCACATGAATGGAATGAAACAGTATGGCAGATTCAGAAGGAATGACCAGCGAAGCCCATACTTTCCTGAAAGAATCAAATTATATTGTATATAATACATATCACAAGAGGAGTGATGTAGTTGAGTCTACACCAGCCGGGTACGAGTGTAAGTCCGAGTCCATGCCACTCAAGTCCAAATCCTTGAGGTTCAAATCTTAAATCCACCTTCTTACAGTCCGAGTAATTTTAAACCCGAGTCAAAGTCAGAGTCCAAGACAAATACAAACCTCTTTATAGAGCAATTTAAAATGGAAATTTCATACTATCATATACAATTGTTAAGTTAATTCACACAAGGTTTTACTATAATGATTACTTTCATTTATAGCCCCATAATATGAAGGAAAACAGACAAATGGTTATGATATTAGTGTGAAAATAAGTTTTCATGGAAAATTGAGGTTTTTCCTTAATTTCTCAAAGGAAGGAAGTCGCATTGTCCCAGTTTTCAGATTCTTAGGAGATCTTTGGGACATCTAACAGTATGCCAAATCTAGGATACTTGGGTCTAACAGTTACAAAACTCGCCAGTCTAATGATGGACGGACAGACAGACGGACAGACAGACGGTCAACCAGATGGCTGACAATGGACCATAACTATAGCTCAGATGACTTAGGGTCAGCTAAGCTGAAATATAAGCCAAAGAAGCATTGATCCCACAGTGATAAGCTGTCCATTTGGTTTTTATTCATCTGTTTATATTATAACATGTGGGGGCAGAAGAAGGGGGTTTGTGTGAGTGCCAATATAACCTCCAATCATAATCCAAACATGCCCAGCAAGAACATCTAGTAGCAGGTCAAACGAACCAGTGGTTTGCAAATGAAAAAAAAGTTACTACACATGGTCTCATCCGGGGGTTTCTGTATGTCAACATGGCCAAGTGTACTGTGTTTCCCAGCAGTTTGTAGATAAACAAGCTCATGTGTCTGTCACAGGGGCGTTATAGGAACTGTTCTTTTCTTAGCACAAATTAACTACATTTCATTAATAGGTTGCCAGAGTAGGTAAGCCAGAAATCTTGATAAATTCCACAAGTAAGGGAGGTGATTATATGGCTTTTAAAATAACATATATATAAGACATCTAACAGCTAGACAGAAGAAACAGAGTACTGCAACGGGTGTTTTGCAACCTGTGACCTTTCCACTTCCACACATATTTTTGTTTTTGTTTTCCCTGTTTGTCAAAATAGTTAACAAATGTACTGTGTTAACTAACAACTTGTAGATATAAATGATCATACATTCATCACAGGGGGTTCATAGGAACTATTCTTTACAGAATGACCAAAGAGTTCATTAATATGTATACAGAGTAAGTACATAAGGAAGTACACAATAAGTACATAAATTCTACAGAATTTAAGTAGGTGAATAGCTTGCTTTAATTCTTGTCATAAAACATATATATGCTTTCCATACATTAATTTGTATTTTATTATTTATTATGAAGAACCCATTTCTAACATACCTAACACATTTCCTGGCATAAATACCACCATACTGTGACCTATTGATCCTGCCCAGTAAAGGCCCACACTCCTGTAGTTCTGGCTGCAAAAAATGATTATAACAAAAATGATTATATCCTTCATGCATCACCAGGAAATGTTATACCCACTCATCATTCTCAGGCAAATAATCAATCTCTTACAAAAAGTTTAATGCTTACATGAAGTAGGTTGAACTGTAACTAAAATTTTAAAGTGAAATAATACCAATTTAAAACTTTGCAAACTAACAGCAAATGATTCATATTAGTGAGGTGTAATACAAGTAGCATGCAAGTGGCATCAAAGGAAGTTTGAACAAGAATATATGGTAAAGCTGCCTGCCCATTTTGCCACTTTCTATCATGTGTTGTCAGTAAATATTTTTTATAAACATAATGATGGAAACCTGGTGGGTTGCCACTTGATTAGTTTGATATTACCAAAGATGAAACAAAGGGGGCTCCCACTTCACCCATTGGATATTTTCACAAGTTATGTTTCAGACAATAATTTTGCACACACACACACACACACACACATATATAATGCACACAGCATCTGGAGGAGTGTACAGGTTGAAGTGAAAATTGCCGGCAGCTTCACGGCATCAAATGATGAGCAAGTAACAGATAGAGTTTGATTTGGTTAAACAAGTTTGCAATAAGACCACATGCCAATTAAGGACTGAAATTTTATCTAACTTCTACGGGAACTGCAGGAGAATTCTAAGATTGTTTCTAAGTGCAACTAATTATAATGTTTAAAATGGTTGATGTTTGCTAGTCAGTTGGAGTGGTTGGAAGCAGTGCTAGGTACCAGTCTAGTGTAATTATTTTACGAGTCCGCACCAGTTCCCATGTCTAAATTTATTCCAGGATAATTTCTTTTATTAGTAGGGCACTATGGTATTTGATAATCTATTGGCTGCACAAGCTTTTCTGCTGATTGCCGAGTGAAAACTTTGTTATCCTGCACTGAATTTGTATGAAACAAATGATTCAAAATACATGCATTACAAATAATTTACAATGATAACAACATGGTCATTTCGAGAAATAAGCCATTCCAGCTGATGATGTCAGTCAGTGCAAAGTCAGGCATGACCAACCTTTGTGACATCACTATTGTTTTATAAACACTTCTTGCAACTAAAGACATGGAAATTCTTCATGTAGGAATGTGCTATCCTGCTTAACATGAAAGATGCCTTCCATGATCTATCCATATTAACAATGAAACTGAGTTGCATTGTAAATATCTGCTTCTTATTTATGACTTTACACAAAATTTATGAAATATCTGTTTATAAACTTGAGGCTCAGTGTTATTTGTCAAAAATATTCTTAAAACAATTTTTGCGAAAAAAAAGTGGACACAGGCCCAGTAACAGACAATAAAATGTTAGGGATGCTACAAATCTTCAGATTAGTGGTACCCATATGTGAATTTTTACAAACTTACTTCCAAGCTAAGGCAGCGAGCATCATCAGATTGAGTGAATAATGTGCTATCCCGTCCCAATAACAAATCATGGTCCCGTAAGGTGTGGTCAGGTAAGGTTCCCCATTTTTCAGGTATGTTGTCATGAACCCCTTGATTATCCCCTCATTCTCCAGGCCGATAATCAGGTCTACCACGCAGGCGAATGTGGTTATTGTCAGGACTGAAAGTAAAATGGAGGATGTCATCATAAGTGGTGTTAGACTAAAATGTTGATTTTGAAAGGTCCAAAGCAATGATTCTCTTGTTTGTGCAGTTGTTAGTGTGGTAGAAAGAACTAGTTGTGTAATCTTCTTTGTACAGCTGGTCCCACATACAACAGATGTGTGCCCACTAAGTACAGAGAAATAAGTGCTACTGCCAAGGCTGATGATACCTGAACAAAATATGCAGAAAGCAAACCAAAAATTGTGAGATGCAAAATGTGTTAAACCTGGGACCCAGATCACACTGGTCCTCAATTAGGGCCCTGCAATGCCACATGAACAAATTGGATTCTGCATGGCAATTGCATGAATGGTTCTTGAGATGAGGCACACAAAATAAATTTCAGAGATTACTGCCTGATAGCCATACTGAATTTGAAATTTGTTACAGCACAACTTCTCACAGCCATCAATCTTCAGTAAATTTTGAAGGCAACTGCTGGAATGTTTCTTGAGAACATATGAGCAAAAAATTGTGAAAGATGGACATACAGAAAGCTGATTACTGTAGGTGTCCACCTAGACAAGGCTCTAATTAAGATCACAGACATAACGATAGTGTTTTTCTGATTAAATCAAATTTGATTTAATTATTTTCTAAAGAAAATGGTCTTCACTGTTGTGCCTTTGTGACCCCTTTACCTCAAAATAACATTATGCTGCTTTCTGCAAATTGAGTTAAGTACAACCAGCATTGACATGGAATATCATGATCTTGGAACAGCTGTCATCCCTGCACCAATCTGGACATCCTATAATATTATATACATAGACTGGTTCCAGCCTCTGACACTTACTCATCATTGGCAAATGAGACAATAACTTGAGAAAGAAGGAAGAAGTGAACAAAGCCATTCCAGTAAGCGATAAAAGTGCCGTGCGCACTCCTCATAGTGGGCATGAGGCGATGCAGAGCGGCAGAGCTGATGCCAGCGATGTAGCCATCATTTTCCAGAGCAACCAAAATGCAGATGACTGATGAAGACAGACCCAGCAACCCAGCTGAAACATCAACATGCTAAACATATAGTTTTGTATTAAAATAAATGACTGGACCAAGTATACCTTTCTAATAATGGCAAGCAAGATCATCACACTTCCATGTAGGGTTGTTGATAAAAGTACAGACCCTTGAAATAATTGATAACACTCATTTAGAAACTCATAAGTCGTATATGTTTATTAGAGGAATGTAAAAGCATTGCAAGGGGTGTCCTCAGAAGGAAGTGAACATTTTTTAACTATTTTGACCTACTGACACTGAATAAGAAATTACTCCTTACACAAATTTACCTGTGGAATTAACTGTGCTCTGTGCTTCCACCTGTGCCATCAGTGATTGTTTTAATTCAGATTCTTGTGGGTTTAATAAACACTTAATATACCAATTAACCAAGCTGAAACTAAATTTGGAAAGCACCAGGCAAAACAGATATAACATGCATGGTTGCGCATCTCTGACCATTCAGAAATATAAAAACAAGTCCAGTGTGCTAGTAAAACAGTATGATGTATTAACTGTGAACAGACAATGTTGGTTGGAAATTAAATACACTCAGCTTATCTAATAGTAAATTAAGAATGCTAAGCAATACAAAGTTGCCCTACAGAGAAAATTAATAAATATAAACAGAAGCAAATGAGAATAGCAAGCAGAGTAACATGGGATAAAAAGATACTTATGTCAGTTATAGAAGCTTTACAAAGTCTTAGGTTTGATGCAAATGTTCGTTCATAAATTTAAAATATAGGTGGACTAACAACTGTAGCTTGTATTTTATATAAATTTAAAGAGTTGGAAGGTAGTTGTATTTAATACAACTCAGTATGCTATGTACATTTTCATTTTAATGAAAGAGGACTGAATGCATGATCAAAATATCTTCTTAGTCTAACAATAGGCACAGGATACTTTAAACCCTTCTAATTAATATGCCTTGCCATTGCTGACATTTATTTGATAAATATATGAAAAATTCTGCCCAAATCCACATTTTCTGAATAGTAAGCAATGATAACCCAGCTTATAATCTTCTTTCTAATACTAGTTTGTAAATTGTTTTGAACATATTGGTATATAAGCTGCAAAGCAAATTAGGCCCATTTACTTTCCACATGAAAAAGTAAAGAATATAAAAGCATTAAGTTAACATCTTATCCTACAACTTACTCTCTCCACTGGAGTCCTGTTACAATCATTAAACACATAAGGTAACTGGGAAGCCCATTCCAGTAGGACCTCATTGTGCCATATGCTGATTTTAAATAAGGTTCCTTGGTTTTCATGTAGAAGTTCATGAAACCGTGAATTAGTCCATCATTCTCTAAGGCAACTATTAGGCCTGATACTGCATCACAGGCAGACAGGGTCAATACTGAAATAAAATAGTTATTGATTAGCTGTTATGACAAGAGATCAAAGCAACTAGGACACCAATCAGTGACATACATTTGTACAGTTTTGTTAATCCTGCTAAGAACAGGAATATCATTTTCATCGATTTTTCTGGCATTTGCACACGTTATCTGAAGTATGTAATATCCTTATTTGAATAACCCCTACCTGAATTAGTATCAAGTCAGCTACTAGATTGCAGCACAGGTATGCACAAGAAAACAGTCCCTTTACACACAGCATAAATAAGTAGCCCTTAGCCTATATACTCTAAAGCCAATACAATCGAGCTGAAACAATAAAGCCAAGTCAATTCTTTACTTATGCTTCATATAGAACATTACAAAGTATGGCTATGAATTTCAATTATGCAGGCAATTAGGGCTGGATATTGCCTGTACAAGTTTCATATTGCAATATATTGTGATATGTAGGAGCATGCTGGGGGAAATATATGGCAATATTTCCAGTGTATCAATTTATAGGAAATAAATGCAATTTTTGGTAAAAATTTTGTGCCATGGCTTTGATAGATAATGTTCTATTGAGCCTGTTTGAACATATTTTTATCATAAGCCTCCTCGTTTCTATAGACACAGCAGCAGTAAACACGAGCTTTCAGCAGTCTGAAATTATTTAGACATCTAAATTTGTATCAGAAACCTCATTTTTTAATTATAATGCATGAGTTTCAGTCATGTTTAGCATTTTAGCAAATATTTAATTGGTTTGTGAAAATGATATCGCGATACACAATAGATGGATTATTATATCGCTATATAACGATATAAACAGAAAATATCATACACTACTTGCAACAAAAGTAGTGCATGTCAAGATCAAATATTGAAGTGATATAAATTTTGAAATGAAACCACATGAATCATGCACTGATTATCATTTTTTATTATTTAAGAAAAGGTGGTCTCTGCCTGCCTAAGAGAGTACAGGATTCTAATCACATCTTTATGATGCAACAATGAAATCTATTTACTATGAGACCTAATATTATGATGTAACAGGCAAGAGGCAGCCTGTCAATTTGCTACTGTACTAAACATTATAGTTTTCTCCTTTGTCTCTTGCTTTCTAACTAGATTTGTAAGGAATTGAAACAGATTCTGCAGGTTTTAACCTAATGCCTGGGTAATTTTACCCAGGCTTACTTTGGTATAACTGTGGCTGAATGAAAAAGCTTTTACCCCGGTATTACCCTGGCTTCCTAGGTTTTACCCCAGATTGCTAGTGATTAAGAGCGATGTGCTCTGCAAGAGCGATGTGCTCTGCACAGGCAGTAGTATTTGTCTTCTATTAGACAGGTGTCATGTGGTCAGAGCCACTTGGCTTGCTACTAATAATCATGAATTTTCAAAGTCATTGTCTTAAGTACAGGGTTTTCATATTTAGAAGGGTTGTTCTCAATTAAGCACATGAGAAGATACTTAGTCTTGATATTCACTGTCACTATTGCGACAGCAGCAAAGCAATGATCAATGCATTACTGAAATACGATGCAGCTTTACAACAGTATCAATTGAAATATATATCCAATTCAGCAAGAACTAAAGTATATCATCAGGACAGAAGAGCCATATGTATATGCAGTTTTTATTAAATTTTTTCCATTTCATGATATCAGAGACTTGCTGCAATTAAAAACAGTATAAATATGTGGCCCACATCAACGTTACTCCCTATTGGTAGTAGACTAATAATTAACAAAGTCTCTCATTTCATCACTAATTAATTAATTTCCAGTAGAACCCCATTCATTTGCCACCCATTTGTTTGCCACATTCACCTAATACCAATTAGATCTTAATCCCAAATATCATTTTACCAAACTTGCCATCTGCCTACCTCGTTTGTTAAGATTTTATAATACATGTAAGCTTTTCCCCAGTCACCATTTTACAAAACTGATAGCCTCAGCCATCTGCCATCCCCTTTTGTCGCCAAAAATTCCAGCGCTTCTGGTTTTGGCAAATTCTGGTTTTGTTGAAAGAATGGGGTTTTAGTTTACTGTATTTAATTTAGAGACTGGAAAGATATTGCATTATGCCATAACCAAATGAAAGCCTACTTTCTCACAGTAATATAACTGCACAAAATTTATATTACCATAATAAAGCGGATCTGTTGGTTGGTCTTTCTTGTGCGTCAGAAAATATGTCAAGACACAAATTGCTGTTAACGAAACCGTCCCAACAATAAACAGGGTCGCTTCTCCCTTCAAGGTGGATGCCAGGTTCACAGAATAAGTGATCGGTATGCCAAGTAAAGAAATAATAAATACTGAGGTCGAGCTTGAAATCGCCATGATACCGTCCTGAAATACCGGCCTAGATCCAGACGCTCCTTCGTGGACACTGGGTGGACCTTGCTGCCTTATCATAACAGGTAACACGGGTTAAAGTTTACACCACGCGGACTGCTGGTTGCTTGTTTACGCTTTAGGCCTAACAACACTACCGGATATTCCTCCGCAAAGAAGTGTAGAACTGAAGAACGAGTCAGCACATCAGATACATTTGCTATAATAGTCATATTAATCAACAAAAGCTCAGCCTATATGATTAAAATGTCATTATACAGATTTCTTTTGGACGGTATTAATTATGTTTGCACTGATTATATTTTGAATAAATCCCCAGAAGTAGTTCATATGTTAAGTGCACCTGTCCTTGTGGATTCCCTTCGGCAGACGATTGGCGCCAAATTCAATTTCCTGGAAGTGGAACTCTGTTAGTATGTAGGCCTAAGATCTCAGCAAGGCATATAAAAATTGGGTATTCGAGCAAACTGATCCGCGTTCGTTTTAATTCTTAATGCCCGATGCAAAATGCTATATCAGGGGTATTCGAGCAAGGGATTTAAAAAAGGATGGGTCCAACCCAGGAAAGTAGCCTACGTAGACCTAAAGGCTAAAGTAAAGGCCTAAAGAGAAACTTCCAATCAAGTTCCACACAAATACTTTTATTTGTTTGAATGTTTGAATTGATTAAAATACACATTTTGTTCACCCTTTATCAAATTTCATGAAACGCCATGAACCTCGGATATATATGAGATATGTCAACCAGGCCGTAAAGTGAATAATATTTATATTTTGAGTAGGTAAGGTATACCAAAAGGTAAGGTACGCTTTTGCCTCTTCATGCCATTGGTGCAGATATTATTTTGCAAGTTTGTCCTATGTAGAGACAATCGCCAAAAAACAGGTGGACAGGGGTGCTGGAACGGACTATAGTAGCCTATTTAAAAACATCCGATTTATAATATTAATAGGCTTGCAAAGGCCTATATATATATATATATATATATATATATATATATATATATATATATATATATATATTAGGCTTATATATATATTCTTTATATATCTGCTTATGCAGCGGCATATCCAGGTACTAGGAAAAGGAGGGGGTCCAATCCGGGAAGATTATAATGCATGACAAAACCCAAAGAAACTTCCCCATGCCCGGAAGGGGGGGGGGGGGGGGCAGCCCGCAGAAAATGGACCCTCCCCCGGCCCCCTGGTCCCGCTTATGTATAGGCCTTAATATCAAGCAAATAGAATTAATGATATGTTAGAAATAGATATGAAAACTTTCCAGTGTTACACATAGCCTTTACGTAGGCTTATAGCCTAGATACCGTTCACTGTAGGCTATAGGCCCTAGGCTATCTAGGGCCCTATACAGAATATAGCTTCTATTCACGTTTGCGTACATCTATATGTCTATACTCCTGGAAACGTGTAGCTTCATAACTAAATAAAGCCCTTCGTGCTGATGGAACCGGAACAGGGTGGGCCTAGGAAACTCCCTTTATATATATCCATGGGACTTGTACAGTTTTGCACTATTCTCTTGATTCAGACCCTGTACTGCAACTTCAGAGGATTGCTATCAAACTGGAACTATGTGTACAAAGTCGGCTTTGTTCAACAACTTAACGGCCTGGTTTTCCGCAAGTGTTAATGAAGATTACAAGACAATGTGGGGCAAGTACCGTTTGATTATTATTATTATTATTATTATTACAATTTCTTTATAGCGTGAAAATTGTTGTGAAGTGGTCAATGTAGTACGTTAAAACATGTTGCAGTCTAAGCGGATCCAGAGGGGAGGGGGGTCCGCACTCCCCCCCCCCCCTTTTTTTTCCAGTCATGGCAACTTTTTTTAAGGGTTTCAAACAATTTTTGCGGGATTGAACCCCTCCACCCCCAACCCCCCCCCCCCCCCCCTCCACTTTTCCGGACCTGGGGGCCTGTTTTAACGCTTTTGCCATAAGTCCTCCAGGTTTGGACCCCTCCTTTTTCTAAATCCTGGATCCGCCCCCGTGTTGGATAAGTATTATTTCAAGGAAACTTACATAAACAGGGGTGCTTGGTAAGGACTTCACGAATAAATTATATGTTTAAGCATGTGCATGTGAAATTTGAAATCTAACCAATTTTGATTGAAAGTATGACTGTTGAGGTAATTAGTCCCAGCCGTCTCACAGTGCCTAACTGGAAGAATATATTTTGAGTAGAAACGACCTCTGGTGGAAGGGTATATGTGAATATTACATCGATAAAATGCTGATCACAAGAAATGCATTGTTGCTTTCATGTCTTCATGAGACTGAGTGATCATACTCAGCAGCTATAGAGAAGGTATTCTATACTCACAAGGGGCATGGAAAAGCCTTTTATTTCACCAGCTGATTCTTCTCTATGTCTGACCCATCTTTGCTCTTTTATTCTGTCTGTATTATTGTTCTTCTCCAGGTTGATTGCTCACCGTGTCGGCTATTCTCCATCTAAATACATGTTCTTTACCTGTTCCGACCGTCTCTTGCTCTGAATATCACTGACATTGCGTGTGCATGTTTTGCTAATATTCTTCTTCTTTTCCCTTTCCATTACACATAGATACAGTTTCTCTTTGTCTGTCTGCCTGTCTCTCTCTCTCATCTTGTTTTCCAGGTATCCGCACACTTTTGTGCCAGGCGGACATTAAGAAGTTAGATGGAATCGTATTCAACCACAAGGGCGGATCCAGGATTTAGTAAAAGGGGGGGGGGGGGTCCAACCAAGGAGGACTAATGAAAACCCTAAAAAAAGGTCCCCAGGTCTGGAAAAGGGGGGGGGGTCCAGACCGCAAAATTTTGTCTGAAGCCCTTAAAAAACGTTGTTTTTGATGAAAAGGGTCGGGGGGGGGGGGGGGTCCCGACCCCTGGACCCCCTTCCCCCTGAATCCGCTTCTGAACCAGGCAGAATGATAATATTTTCGTGATAACAGTGGAGGAGCAAAATGCAGCTCCAGTACGATTCAAATTGTATACAAGAGATATAGAATAGGTGGAGCACCTCATAATATTTTGTTGCATTTAAAATGCTGGAAAAGGATGGCTGATCGTGGGACCCAGTTAACCAATAGCCAAGCTGAGAAAAATACATCAGTCATAAAGACAGGTCTCACAGAATTTCAGATCCAATGGGTGCCTGTCCACACTAAGAGGGTATTTTTCAAAGGAAAGGGAAAGGTGTGTTACTCTCAAAATTTACCGACTGTCCCGCTTACTAATAAACTGTAAGAAAGGAAAATGCATGGCTTTAATTGCAGCCACTTAAAGAAGACGTGGCTGTTTAACAAATTTAGGCTCAGCAGAAATATATTAAGGGGCAACCATATGATCAGGCCTGCCCGTGTGCATCGAAAGACAAAACAAAAGTTACAAGAGGGATGGACGCATTAGAATTTTCCAAGCTGTGAGAATGTCTTCGATGATGTGTCACATGGTGATCTGCAGTCGTTCACAATGTATCCCGAACTAACGGTATATATATATATATATATATATATATATATATATATATATATATATATATATATATATATATATATATATATATATATATATATATATATAACCAGGATTTTCTTAATGAATGACAAAAATTAGATTTGAATGTTAATTTAATAAAATTGGACCAAATTGAGATTGGGACGCGAGCATCGAGTCTACTCCCAACTCCTGCGCATAAAAGTAAGCATATGTGCTTATATGTGTGAACGCCTGAATGATGTGGCGATACGAGGAAAATGAAAACCAGAAAAATAATGACAGCCAGAAGTTTTTCAGCGGGGCAGTTTACAGATGCACAACCCTTAATTGTGGGTGTATGGTAATGGTGCTGTCAGTCTATATAAGGGACAGGAAATACTTGAGACAGGCTCCAAGTTTCCAAATGCGAGGCAATGAAATCAGATAACGTAAAAGTTTTTGTTTTTCTATAGGAAGACTCACTATACTCTCGGCTGGTTTAACTATTTTGGTGTTATTCTAAATTAAAGTTTCGTTTAAAATAAACGTTCTAGACTAGTGCCTGACTGTCTGCATGCGGGTTACGGGGATGCTTAGGCCCTCATCACGGAGTGGACTTGGTTGCTGGTGCTCTGCTAGCTCGTCCGACTTTCCGTCTTGACTTAGGTGCTTAGTGTTCTGGAGCTAACCTTTGAACGCGTCTTAGATTTCTTTGCTCCTCTCTTCGTGTGACATCTACAAATATCTTCAAAGACTTCGCTTCTTTTCTCCTTACCATATTTGGAGACCAAATACTTGGAAACAAAAATATCCCTGAATTTTGTCTTTAGTGAGGGAGCCGATGTGGACCCCGGCTTGCTGGAGTCAACACGATCGGCTCAAGCCCCGACTCCAATTTTTAGTTCGTTCTTAAATTCAGTTTAGCGAGTTAAATTTGTGGTGAGGTCGACAAAATACATAACAACGGCGAAACAGAACTATCTCAACACTATTTATATGATCGACGTTTGGCATGTACCTTCAGATCGTTTTTCTATAATTCTGCTCTCTCCTTCTTTCTTATATGTACACGTTTTACCTATATTATCTTATATAAACGCGTAGAGGTCGCCGACGATGAATATCTTCAATTTTGTTATTTCAAATGGCATATGTGTCGGACATCAGTGATCAAAATTTATATTTTGTAAATCTGAAATAAAGAAATCCCTTTGAGTAGAGAAGGGTTCCGTTGTAGGATTTTTCCCACAGTTAATAGAAAACAACACAGAAATTAAGTTTTAAATTACCAAATTGCCGAAATATCTGTCCTTGATATATTCTGCCAGTTTAATAGTTAAACATGATTAACACGTTTAAATGACTAACCCTAGTGCTGACCAGTCGTGGGCCAGTGTCTGCATCATTCAAGTGCACATGCACAGAGGAAATTGGGAGGCCTGAACATTCCCGGCCGTAGGCCAGCCTACTTTACAATAGGGGTGGCATTAATGGGCCAGTCGAAATACTGATGGCTGAGGGGTAGTAGGCCCGATGTCTTACACCGTTACAAGAGTATTCTCTTTCGTATATACTATAAATTACTAGTTTGGCATCATGCATGCATAGGGTCATATAAGTTGAAAATTTAAATAACCACACATCAAAACAAAAACGTAGAAATACCCTTATGCCGCACTTTACAGGGTGTTATAACGGAATTACTATGTCAATAATCCATACCGTTACACTATGTTATAATTGTTATGATGTCTAATTTGAACAAGAATTGGAAAGCGCCCCTTGACTCTGTTAGGTTTTAAGGGCATTCAGCATGTGGGAACCCACCCATGCAGCGAATGGAAATTTAAAAAAGAACATCAATCTTTTGACATATTTAAGCGACTAAATGTAAGATTGGTATTTTTATCAGGAATGGACAAAATTATCATTCAAAGGAAAAGGTTCTGATCTTTTTTTCCAAATTTAAATGAATTAAAAGGTTAAGTTTTCTTCTTGAAAATTATTATTAAATGAGTATTCAAAGATAAGTGTAACAAATATTGTATATATACCTGTAACCTCTGGATATAAAAACTATGAATTTGTATTTCTCGTTCACGTCTTTTGTCCTTGCTTTCCGTACCTATATATATATATATATATATATATATATATATATATATATATATATATATATATATATATATATATATATATATATATATATATATATATATATATACAGCGACCTTTATGACACAGCAATAACGCCATTCGCCGGATTTACGTAGGGTTTAAATATTATTTTAATTCTCTTTCTATTAAAGATCCTTCTGTTAGACCACACTGAATTTCCTTATCATATTTTACATTGTTATCAAAAACACTATTCCAAGTACTCGCAGTGCTGCCACTCAATACTTTTTTAAATTAATATTGTTTTAAGGCAAGACTTTTTTAAATCTCTTCTTTTTTAGCGGTTATTCCCCCCCCCCCCCCCCCCCCGCGATCTTGCCAATATTTTACAAAATCATTGGATATATGGAACACTAGAATATATAGATATACTTTCATACTTGAAGCCTGTTTAGAAGTATCGCATGCTGTAAAATTGTACAAAAAAGTGTGCTATTTGGCATTGAAATTTGCTTTTTTCCGTACTTTTTCAGACAATTTTATACTTATTTTCTTGTATGATTTTACATTTTTAAATTAAATCCAGAGTGGCAGCACTGATTTTGTCAAACTCCTATAGTACTCCGAGTGAAATATCCTATAGGGTAAGGTTACAATAATTAAAAGGTAAATAAATGTGTTGTTTTGTATTATAGGGGAGAACGGAGGTAATGAAGAAACCCTGGACAGAGCGATGTTTATATTCAGCTCAGACGCTGAACATGTTGACACCAAGAGGTCAGTCAGGACAGTCACACGCATCAGTTCATAGATAATTGTACATAGCATCCCAGATCAGTTCAAATTATTTTATAAACCTGTTAATATCAATGATTAACTCTATAAATGTTGATAAAGATGTTAATATACGGCTGCGGATGAAAAATACCCATTGTTATAAATCGGCCGAATATTTTTTTTTTTTATTTTTGGCGTGTAATGGTTGAATTGGGTACTTAGTCTCGGAAACGTATGTTTGGTTTTGTAAGTTTGTAAGGTGATATGCCTGTTAGTTTTCGAATATATATATATATATATATATATATATATATATATATATATATATATATATTATTCTGTCAGTCATTAACCATTTTATTTAAACTATAAATTATAAGCCATAATACAGGTGTAAACGGTCTATTATTTATTAGCCATTACGTATTAATATAGTCGAAGTTATTGTATCCGCCAAAACAGTTGTGCGGATACAATGTTTTCAGCCCGCCGCCGCCGCGTAGGTGTGAGTTCTCCGTAACCGCTGGGCGGAATTTTACGAAACCCGGGATTATGTTCGAGTCACATGTGAACTGCTGCGCCCCGATTTTGTTTTGACCTCTGACCTTTCCTCTGCGCCCATCTGTGCGTCTGTTTTGACACATTAACCTACATATCTCGGGAACCGTTTGACCGATCGGGAAAAAATTTTGCACAAATGTAGCCCTTGGGAAGCTTCATAACATACATAAAAAATGGTGGCGCCACCTGCAACCATTTTTGCACAGCGTCCATCTGTTCATCTGCCTTGGGATAAATTACTCATATCTCTGCATTGGTTGGACTTATCCACCTGAAATTTTGCATGTGTTTACATCCAGGATAGCTTTCTTGATTTTATGACAGGTGGCGCCACCTACATTCACATTTACGCTGCAGACATCCAAGCTTATATCTCGGGAACCTGTTTTACCGATTGGGCCAAAATTTTGCATGTGTATAGATCGCACATAGCTCTTTATCATACGCAAAACTGGTCGCGCCACCTGCAACCGTCTGTTTGTCTGCCCTGGGATAAAATCACTCGTATCTTTGCAGTGGTTTGACTTACCTGCCTAAAATTTTACAGGATTATACATCTTGGATAGCTTTCTGGATTTTGTAACAGGTGGCGCCACCTACTTTTATGTTTACACTGCAGACATCCAAGCTTATATCTCGGGAACCGTTTGACCGATTGGGCCAAAATTTTGCATGTGTATAGATCGCACATAGCTCTTTATCATACGCAAAACTGGTCGCGCCACCTGCAACCGTCTGTTTGTCTGCCCTGGGATAAAATCACTCGTATCTTTGCAGTGGTTTGACTTGCCTGCCTAAAATTTTGCAGGATTATACATCTTGGATAGCTTTCTGGATTTTGTAACAGGTGGCGCCACCTACTTTTATGTTTACACTGCAGACATCCAAGCTTATATCTCGGGAACCGTTTGACCGATTGGGCCAAAATTTTGCATGTGTATAGATCTCACATAGCTCTTTATTATACGCAAAACTGGTCGCGCCACCTGCAACCATTTTTGCACAGCATCCGTCTGTTTGTCGGCCGTGGGGTAAAATCACTCATATCTCGGCAGTGGTTTGACTTTTTGCATATGTATACAACTTTGACAGTTTTCTGGATTTTTTAGTAGATGGGGCAACCTACATACACATTTCGGCTGCAGACATCCATGCTAATATGCAACACACCTCGCTTTATTTCCCCTTGCAACTCAATCCATGCCTCACTTCACCCATCCCACTCTGATTTCGGCAGATACACCTAGTTGCTTGTCGACTACCCGTATTCTAGTTAAACATTATATTAAATAGTCGCAGTTATTAGTCATTATATATGTTCACAATGTATATGTTATTCGCCATTAATTAAATTTTAGTAGTCTACCAGTTATCTGTTGCAGTTTGTATAAGAGTACACCGTACCTGGACCAGCACATGGGTGTAATTCACCCTCAGTTTATCTTGGATTGTGTGACCCGTGACGATGTGAGACAAACAGCACTAGGCCGCTACCTCTTGCTTCCTGTAGATATTCAAAAAGGCAAGGGTCTCTAGAAATTCTTTCGTCTTTACATGCCCTAATACTAGTATTCCATTTGGCAAACATACATACTTATTTAAATGACACCTTTTTCCTCCATAGAAGGCTGATTCAGACACATTCTATACATACTGTAAACTAGGGGTGTTGGAACCGAGTACAGACACTATGCATATCCTTCCCATACAAATATGATTCAGTTGTCATGGTAAAACAATTCAACAATATATTTCAGTACTTTTAACAGAAAAATTGGTACCTTTTTCAAACCTAAAGGTACCATAGTAATTACAAACATATTGTCAAGAAACTCTCACGGTATTCAGTATTCATCCAGATATCTTGAAGTTATGATTTTAATTTTAGACATTTAATAACAGCATCTCAGAACAGATAAGTGCAGTGACAATGGTTAATATTAACAAGTACAGGCAAATGACAATACACTGATTGTGAATTTTTTTTAACTAGAAAGGCAGATTTACTGAACCCTATTATCAAGAGAGACAGGCTAGTAAATCATAAATCTCTGTGGCCAAGATTTAATAAAATATCTTCTATAAATAAGTTCACGAGAGGAAATTTAACTTGTAGTTTTGTTTTCTACCTACAGATGCCAGCACAATATTTAAGTTTGCCTGGGACGAGTGCCCCAAAGACGACAACACCACAGATACAAAATCCCAGGTCAGATAGTTATTCAGAAAGAATATTCTGGGGCGGATCCGTTGATTTTGAAACAGGGAGGGTTCAACTGTAGAAGACTAAAAGGAAACCTACAATCGGTCCTCTGATCCAAAAAGGAGGGGGTCCAGGTTGCAATTATTGGTTTGAAACCCTAAAAAAGGTTGTTGGGGCTAAAAAAAAGTGGGGGAGGGGGGTGACCCTCTAGATCCGCCATTGATATTTGATAATTCTTAGCCTTTAAACCTGGGTTCAATTTAAATGTTTATTGAGCATCAATAATGCTTGCATATTGCTTGAATATTTTTTTTATACCATAAAGGAGACATCATTTACATTGCAGGAATACTAATATTACAAAATCACAAGCAACGGATGCAAAAGCAGTATAGACATTTTAATTTTTTTTATAGACATTTTAAATAATAATTGTATATAATACTTAGTGCACTTCATTGACTGAGTGATTCTGTACATTACAGACTGAAAAAAGGGCGAGCTGTACCCCTGTGAGGCCGTGTAATGAAGTTAAACTTATACCAGGTAAGAAGACAACAAATAAGAAAAAAGAAGATTAATTCATATATTTCATTTTAATTTCATTTCAGTTTTTCCTAGTTAATTTAGTTCTCATCAGATATTCTACAATATTATTGTCAAATTGATTTTATACGTTTAAGAATCTGTCTTGTTATTTCCACAGAATTGATGTTTATTTTCTCTGAGTTTGTACATGTTGTACAAATAAGTGCATGACTGCCATATATTTAACGACATAGGAACTTCATTCCTTATGGTTCTCCACATGGGCAGTTCTAGGATTAAGGAAAAGGGGGGGGGTCCAACCCTGGAGGACTAATGAAAAGCCTAAAAATAAAAGGTCCCCAGGTCAGTAAAAGGGGGATCCAGGCTGCAAAATCTGGACTGAAGCCCTAATAAAAGGCTGCACTGACTGAAAAATGGGGGATCTGCTTATTAATATCTGCTTCTGCTCTAGTATTCTGTGGGCATAATTAGACCTGTGAAGTTTAACCATGTAGCAAACAGATGTACAAACTACAAATTTTGCACACACAAGGAATACCTACATTTTAAATATGGCTCCTGATCTTCCTTCAAGCCACATTTATACTGAACCCCTTGGATTTTAAAAAATGATGAAATTATTATCTAAAAGCTGTTAAAGAGAACTACAAGGAATACTTTCATGTCTGGTATCCATGATAAAGGATTGACAAGTGGTACATTACCTTGGAGGGAGGGAGAGGGTGTACTCAGGGGGCCAGTTTGTAGAATCTGCAGCGGGACCTTTCAAATTACTTTAATTTTATATATACTTTAATACAGCAGTGCTGGTTGTGATATATGAGTTATATATATATATATGCAGTGGAACCTCTTTTTCCAGGCGCTCTGTACTCAAGGCACCTCCTATTTACAGCCACTAATGGGCAGTCCCTTGAAAGTAGTTCCCAATATCTATAACCTCCCTACTAAGGACACCTCTCTATTGCAGGCAAACTGTCTGATCCCATCAGTGTCCGTAATTCAGGGGTTATACTGTATATTTACATATTCCTCTTACAAGTGTATATCATGTATTTTATCATATAGGGATTCCTCATGTCAGGGACCTTCCACAACTACACGGATGTCTCTGTGAATTCATACCTGGTCACATGGGATGTGAAGTCATACGTCTCCCATAATCGTCATAAGACAACTGAATAATAGGTAAGAATTTCATAGGTATAAATTTCTTCTTTTATTTCACAGGCGAAAATCGATACATGGTCTGGTGTGTGTGGTGAAAAACTAGAAAAAAATAACATATCAGCAACTTCAATATTCTACAGGTCATCATGTTTATCATGCAGGATTTATTTTCTTGCTAAATGCAAAAGCGTTATAATATATCAGTCTTCCCAGACAGACGTTGTCAGTTACAGATATTGCACTGGTTCAGTGCAATGATTTGTACAGCTTCAGAATAGGGTATACAGTAAATCAACAAATTTTTGCATCATTTATACCTCACTATTCACTTTTTCATTGGTATGAAAAAACATGGCCAACAGCCTGTCCTTAAATTTTTATATACTGAAGCAATCCATTTCTAAATTGTTTTCAAACAAGTCACTTTGATGCAGCAACTGTAATACAATGTACTTGTGACTGAATTTAAAATTGGTATCATACTTAATCCACAGAAAAGCAAAAAAAAAATAAAATCTATACCACTTATCTTGACTAGTGTGTCATCAGTATGAGAAGAAGCATTTTATTTTTTACTCTTTATCTTTGATTAAGTGTGCATCATTTTTAATCATCCTCTCTTCATAAATTAGTGAAACTAAAATGCAGAAAAAAATTATTTTACACAGCATATTACTTCACTGTTCACATAATCATATTAAAAAAGCTTTCTCGGATTGTTCTTTCAAACAACATTGGTTCCATTCAAATGACAAGAATTTCAATTTAAATATAATGGCACATTAAGTATTGAATTTTCCTAGGCAAATTCATATGCATGTATAGTGAAACATGAACACTTACAAAAATTACATTTCTTAAAAACATATCCAAAATTAGAACAATCAAATTGTTCAAACAAGTACACAAATCTTATACCTAAAACAAAATGTGGCATTTAATGATACTTATTAAACAAAATCGCATATTTTGTTCATTTGAAAGGAAGACATTTGAATGGCATATTGTAACTGCTTGCATGATGTAATCTTCTTCTGTTACAAACCTTCCATGAATTTTGCATAGTGTTCATACTTTATCAACTATGGCATTTAAATTAAAAAATAAACAGATCTGAAGCTGATTATCAGTTACATATTGTTTGCAATGCAGTACAGATTTGTATTTTAATAATGATAATAAAAATTTACATAAAAACAGAAATCTTCATGTAATATGGAGAGAATCAATAGAATATCTCTCTTTATTGGTGTTTCATCTTTTTCATAAAAAATCAACTAAACAAAAAGTTTTAACCAACTTCACTGAACACATATATAATTTTAAGTAAGCACCATCTTGTTCATGCATATTCATTACATCATTAATTAATTAATCATACCCTTCTTTTGTTTTCCTTTTTTTCAAACACGGGCATGTGAAATGTGCACCTTTTCATCAATAAATCAAAGCATTTTATACATTAAATCATATTTTACATTTCACTGGGCGCACTGATAAGGTAATCACATGACTTTCATGATCCCTATATTTACATGATCTGCCCAAGTTGTATTGAAATCAAATTGCATATTATAAATACCTTTTTATAATAAACTTTCCTACAAAAATAAATTTCACAAGATATAACCCATAATTATATTTATGCAGTCAAAAACATATTTTGTTTATGCATTCGATGACCTAAAATGCATTAAGCCCCAATTTACTCCATCATATTAAGACAACTCATACTCATGATATTAATCCAAACTGTCTCTTTCATGTAATTTTAATGGGTACAAGCTCCTCAAAGGGACTTTTTTATCATGGTATTCACTTAAATTATGGAGTTCTACTTAGGGTGCAACATTTTGAAATATGAAAAATTAAATAGAGAAATTCTTAATTACAACCATCATGCCTAGCTGATTCACTGCTTTTTACATTCTATATCAGCTAAAAGATGGACACTCCAATCTGTGAAACCTTTTGAATGTTTTGCTAATCAGATACAGTTGCTGTTGGCTGTAACATTGCATATCCATATTTGTATCAACATGTAAATTCAATCAGAAATCTCTGCCTATGCCTCCTAAGTTTGAATGACAGCCAGATGGCCAGTTTAGCATGAAAACTGACCCCTTACTCCATAAATGACAATTCTCCCTAAAATGCAGAGCAAAACACAAATGGAAAATTTCTCTCATGAAATTTATCCATGTCAAGTCCAAGCAATGAGTGGCAGCAGTCCATGATCTAGTTTTAAAAATTTGGTCAGGTCTCAGAAAACCACAGAATTCTTTGTCAGAACTGATGATTATAAAGGACAAAGATTTGACATGAATTTGGACCATGTATTCAAACTTTGCATGCCCGGATGAGGAAGCCATATGTTCATCACAGTTGGCAGGATATTTTTCTAATACCCTATCATTTTTTAACTGTCTCCAATACAATTTGGTCCAGTTCTGCGACAAATGCTACCACCCTCATTGCTTCACACTTGAACTGTTTTGCAGGGATCGAAATTATAAGGGGTTTGCAGACCAGATGCTTCTGTTTTCACACTTCATGAAAAAAGTATTAGCTTTATGCTTATTATCTATGTGCTCCTGGATATCCCACTGCTTATACTAGTTTTAGTCAGTTTGAGAATTTTCACCTTCAAGTTTACCTGAAGTTAAACAAAGGAGTATGTAAACTGAGCTCTGTGTGTGTTTTTTTAAGAGAAAGTGAATCTTAATAAAGTAAATTAAAAGTCTGTCATGCTTATATAATCATTATGTTTTGAATGTCAGAGGCAGCAAAGAAATTGAGATCTAATAATTCTTTTCATTGGATGAATAAGCCATTCTGGAAGATACAAATGCAAATGCTTGAGAAAGTTCACTCTAAAAGGACTCAAACTTTGCATTATTTCAGAATGCCTTTTCAACACTACAATATATGCTGATTTAAGCAAAGAGTAATGAGTAACATTACTGTTATTTACAAATGCAATGAAATACATGTGAAGGCTGTGAAAAATTTTACTGGAATTGGAGATTTGCGTTTCATCAGCTACCCTGACAGTAAATGAAATTCTTTTATACAATTTACAGTAGTATTAAATATACATTTAATGTTTTCATTAAGCATTTGTTTTACATTATACAGGTTAATCTCTTTTTTAAAGCACTGTTATTTAAACAAGATTTATTAAATGAAAATCTATCACAGGTGTGCAAGTAATGGTTTCTCTTTGAACTGATATTTTTTTCCTGTGAAAGACTTTGAAAAAAAAAAAATCACCATTTCCCCCCTAGTGTACTCTCATGAATATTTTGCACATATAGCATATAAGGTTCAAGCTAGTACAATATTCTCTGATTTAGTTGCACTATGAAATATAGAATTTGAATATTCCGAAAAAAGTCTGCCTTTTTATTAAGTCACTATATATAGTGAATATGTATATGCATGAGGTGTCAGATTTCTTCTGACTGTTATCAAGGATGAAAACGTTTTATGAACATCTGTTTGTCTCGTCCCTTCAGATGAACCTACCATTATCATCATATCATATGAAGCATTTCCTTTGATTTTAAACAACTTTTTACAATTTATGATCAAACAATTCTGTATGTGAAGGAAAGCTCCATACAGCAACAAGCAAATGAAGCAGAAACTGGCATGAAGTGCATTATTCATGAAATCTGCCAGAAAAACAGTCAAAGCTTTTAGTTCAGATTGGCTTCTGGTTTACACTTCAGCCTCCAGGTGGTGCCACTGTGCACACTTGTCATACCACCAACCAATATCATTCACCTGCTCTCAACAGTCACACAGCAGAAAAATATACCATTAATGCCCATGTACTGGATTTCTGTATAAAATGTGTATAACAGATAAAGACTATAGAGATAAACGCTGAACAGTATGCACACGCTTTCAATGATCTTCTAGAATGAGTGAATGCAGAGGAATACCAAGCTTTAAAATACTATATAAAGTTTCAGGCTTATAAAATATGGGAATGTGTAGAAGCCAATAATATGATATGATATATTGTCAACAAGTGATACTAAAATTTTCACACCCTGGAAGCATTTTGAAACAGTATATTCACAATTACAGTAACCTTACTTTGCAATGGATAAATATACCTCAATATATACAAGACAGTACAACTTAGTTCCTTTCATGGAGAATATTAACTTCTAGGTGTAACATTTTTAAGCTGAATTGCCAGATAATATGGAAATGCATAGGGATGGTGACCAGATTTAGTTTATCATTAATATGCTGACAGTAACAGAGGTATTTATTTACATGTGTGTATTTGTAATACTTTAAATTGGCAACAGACTACTGCTAATGACAAGAGCAAGTGAAAGATATGGGTGATGGTACACATTTGCAAAGGTGGATTTTCAAAATGGTGGTCAAAGACAGCACATATTTAGTGATGCTATATTATTGGTTGCAGAACAATAAACTCTTATAGCAGCCTGAATTTTTAGTCTCACAGTATGTACCACTTATGATACACATTTCAGGTATGTTAACCTTGGTAAAAACCTGTGCAAAACCACCATTGCATACAGATGTAACACTAATGCATAAGGCCTTAATGGAACTGTTGTGCTGCCATGAGTGCTTGCAAGATGGCCTGAGGTGTTTCCACAGTCTCTTCAATTGTTTCCCATGTTTCTGTAGACTCCTCAGTTTGATTCCTGTTCCCTAAATCTTTATAATGCTGGTTGTTTTGATTTAATATTTGTATGCTTGCTGGAGAGGACATTGTTTCTGTTTCTGTCAATTGTCCATACTTGTAATTATCACCATAAGAACGATGGTATTCATATGTGTGTGACTGTGGAGGTTTAGCTGTACTCGTGTTCCATCTGCCTGAATCAACAGCATGAGATGACTCCTCACCAAACTGAAACCTTGATGTCTCTGTCCCTTGCTGTTGTCTCTTAATCATCTCGATAATTTCAATTGGGGTTGTGACAGTTTCCTCAGTTTCCCAAACTTGCTCCTCTTCTTCCTCAGGTTTAATTGTAGTGAAAGAAGAGTGTGTGGTGTACCTGTCATTTGATGTACTCTCAGGGAGTGATGACTCACTTTGTTCACTAAGCCTCTGAGATTTCAACATATTGAGCACTTCTACAGGAGTTTCTACAGTTTCTTCAAACACCTCCCATGTTCCTGAATCATTCTGGGACTGATTTAAATCACTAAGTTGTTTATGTGCCTTATTACCCTTTTCAACTGCAGGTGATGCGGTGTATTGAGAATAAGTGGTATATGTGGTATACTGACTTTGCCCTTGACCATACCTTGAATCAGATTCATAACTGTCCGAAACATTGCTGGCCTTGGAGTATTGATTATAAGCACCAGAAATATCATGTCTACTACTTTGTGATGATGAAATGGTAGTGGTAGTATTATCTACAATTTTTCTTCTCTCAGAAGGCTCTAGAGCAGAATAAGCTTCATCTGCAGCATATTGTCCTTGTTTTGCTAAAGCCTCAATTAATTCCATAGGGGTCTCTACAACAACCTCCTCAGATACCCAAGTTTCATCCTGCATGGATTGATCAGGAGTCCCACTTGATGTAAAGCTAAAGGATGTATTGTCACGCTTCTCAGGAGTTGAGTGAAAAACTGACCCTTCATTAAGTGAAGAAAGTGAACCAGGTGGGGTCAAGGTATGGCTGCTAGTATTTAATGCTTGCAAAATAGCTGCAGGAGTTTCTATTGATTCCTCAGTGATAATCCACTCCTCCTCATCTTCAGGACTATCACTGAGATTAGAATTTTCATACAATGTCTGATCATCATGGTTCACTCTGAGCTCCTTCATACTCTGACTCTGAGACATATATGCAGGTTGATATGAGGATGTGGATTGCTCACGCAAATCTTGCATGCTTTCACTCTGGACCATGTGGTTTGAGTCACTGTTAGAGCGCCACGATCTGTTCTGGAGAATCACAGCAGGTGTCTCTACTGTCTCCTCCTCTGTATGCCATTGCTCTGCATGCAGCTGCAGGTCCTGCTGGCTACCGAAAGACTCATTAGGGATAGTAGACAAACTGGTAAATTTGTGCAGGTTCTCCATGCTCTCGGAGGCCATAGTTGCTCGCATGTCCCTCCTATGAGCCGCCCAGGCAGCTTGCAGGACCTCCACAGGAGTACCACTCTGCTTTTGAATACTATGAAGGATATCTTCTTGGCTTCCAAGATCACTTGGCACCAGTGTTTCATTGCTGGTATATCCTTTATCAGACAGACTTACATCTGGATCAGAAGACCAATATTTTGCCTTTAACCTCTCTAAAATTGCTGGTGGTGTTGTGACCACTGTTTCAGTGGTTTCCCACTCCTCCATGACTTCCTCTTGGTCTTCTTCTAGTTTTGCTTTGTACCTTTCCATGCTTTCATCAAGTCTGTGGTCATAGTATCCAGAATCCCTGGTGTGTTTTCTCAAAGGAGGGGACTCTGTCTGCCTCAGTTGTTGTGAGGCCTCCAGAGCTCTCCTTTCTTTTGCTTCTTGTTGTGCTTTGACTAGTAATGCTTTTGTTGACAGTGACTGTAAGTATTCCATATAGATCTGTATACCCTTTACCCAAGTGGCATACACCCATGTTATGATTGATAACCTCATGTTTTGTTGCGGGGATGATTTGTCTTCCTGAAGTTCAGCAGCCTCACTGAATGTTAAGGCAGCTTCTATGTACAGTTCTAGTTCCATCATGGCAAAGCCTAATATGGACAGGTTAAGACCTGTCTTGGATGCCATGACTGTATGCAATAGATCTACCAAAGTGTCCTCTGCATCAGACATAAGCTGTAGATGATGATAACAAACAACTGACAGGAACTGGGAGAGAATCTTAGTATCAAACATAGCTTCATCACATTCATCCACCTCATGCTGAAGTTGTTCTGGTAGTATGGCTTGCTCTACCCCCAGATAGCACACTTCCTTGTCCTCTGGGTTTGATGATGGCAGTACAAGAGGAAGCAATACCTCCAGTGCTTCACCATACAAACCCTGCTGGTACAAGAAATTGGCATATTTCACAGCGACAGCCCCCAGCTGTTCCAATTCCATGGCCTGTTTGTAATACGATTCTGCAAGTTCTTCGTATTGTATCATATCTTCGGGATCCTCGACCATACAGCTTTTAACATGATACAAGGTAGCCAAGGAGCACATGGTTTGAGCTAAGTCAGGTCCCTCAGATTCCCTCATTTCCTGATAGGAATCAAGGCACTCATTGAAGCACTCTAAGGCTCGGTCAATGTCTCCAGCGAGTATATATGTAATGCCAAGTTGATACAAAACCATAACCAAGTCCCCTTTAATGTCAGTTTCCAGATTCTTTTGGTGGTCTAGAGCTTGCTCCAAGTATGCTGCAGCTTCATTATAATTCCTAGAGCTGACGTGTGCACCGGCCATACGGTTGAGCAGTTGGTTTTGTAAAGCAATGGTGCTGCTCTCATCATCAATACTCATGCTCTGTTGATAGGCTTCATTGTACAATTTCAGAGCAGTTTCATGATCATCTGTTGCTGCATGCACATCAGCCATTGATTTGAGTATTTTCACCAGCTGCTTTGCACATTTTTGCCTTGTGGATTTTGTTATCAAGTATTTTGAGAGCCTCAAGTAGTATAAAGCTTTTTCATTTAAATTCACAGCACTATACGAAAAGCCAAGATAATACAAGGTCTGTGTGACAAACCATAGCTTCTGCTCTTCAAGCTCTGATATGTTTTTGCTATATATATTTGTGTATAGCTCAAAAGCCTTTAGACACCACACAATGCACCTGTGATGCTGCTTCATCAGATAGTTCGAAATGCCCATCATTGTCAAGTTAAAAGCCATAGCAAAGGTAGCTCCACTTTGGCCATGCAAGTGCTGCTGTATTAGATGTGCGGTTTCAAACATCTGCACAGCTTTTGGATGGTTCCCTAAGAAGTAGTTCATCATACCCATCATGGACAAGGCATGAGCATTGTTTGGCAGGGACTCTGAACCCACAGAATTTTTACATAGTCTCATGGCGGTTTCATAACATGTCACTGCACGGTCATAATTGCCTACAACAATACTACAGTCACCAAGCTTGGTCTGTACATCTGCATACAAATTGCTCTCCTTTTCTGCCCGTGGTAGCTCACTTAATATTGACATTGACTCCTGAAAGCAATCAACAGCCTCATGAATGCCTAGGAAGTAATTTTCCTCTTCCTCCTCCTCACTATCATAACCATCATTGTCATCATCACTGTACTGTTCACCCTCCTTTTTGAACTCTTGCTCCAGTTCCTCTCTGACTGATTTCATCATTAGATCAAAAAGAGCACCATCATCAAGCTGTTCACCAACATATGCATTTCCAAGCTCAAACCAAACACTTGCAATGTTGAATGCAGCACTTGCATTCTGTGTTTCTTCAAACAACTGAATGGCTTGCTCCATGAGCTTTGTTCCACCTGGCATATCACCAAGCTTGCATTTTATGCTACCCAAATATTTTAGAGCTTCAGCTATTTGGCCTTGAACAGGTTCATCACTGGATATGCTTTGCAGTAGACCAAGCGCATATTTCAGAACCTCATGAGCAGCTTTTAACCTCTTCTCACGTCGCCATTTAAAAGCCATTAAACACAACACCTTGGCAAATGCAAATACTACAGACTGCTCAGTAACAGGTTCCTCAAGTTTTTTAGAGTCTGTATTACCCGCTTCCCCAGGGAATTTAAACACCTCAGTGACAGGAGACAGCTCCTCGAAAGTTTGCAGTTCATGAGAGTGTTCTTGGTCCAGGATATGTGGTGGCTGTTGAGTTCGGTACGCTTCCCATACAGTGATAACAACAGGTAAACGGTCATCTGTAGAGCGCTTTCTTTCACTGGGCAGTATTGGAGACCCTGCTAGAGGTACAGAAGGCTGCTCTACTGTAAATGGTAAGGTGGACCTGTCCCCTCGCACTGTATATTTCACAACACTTTCATTGCGGTCTTCAGTCCAAACCCACTCTGAGTCTGACTCTTTGGGAAGAGGACTTTCTTTTGACCTCCTTGGTGAACTATGGCGGTCAGGTGTTCCAGAGTGAGAACGAGAAACCCTGTCCATATCACTGATAGCTATCTCTGTGGATTGAGATTCATCATCACTGTCTTCTTGAATTGCATCAAGATCAATTAAATGGTCAATATCATGAGGAGACAGGCCTAATTTCTGCCGCTGTCGTACTTCGAATGAAATCTGCCGAGCTAATTTCTGCACTGCTTTTTGTATTTTGTTAAAATCCACTTTGTTCTTTTTTACCTTTTCTTTTTCCATAAGGTCCTCTTTTTCCTTGGCTTCATCAGGAGCAGCTTCTTTTTCAGCCTCAGTGTCTGAGGTATCCAAAGCCTGCTCTCCTTGCTGTTTCTGGCGATCTCTGCAGTACTTACAAAGGGTCTGTAGCCAGTTAACCTCCACAACACGATCAAGTGCCATATTTTTTGTATGCCTCATCTCACTGCTTTTACCCAACATTTGTTTTTGGAGAGATTTAACCACCATGTCTTCAATAACTTTGGCTGATTGCATTATCTTAGCTTTTTCTTCCTGTAGCCAGTGGTACAACTTATTATCAAATGTGTCCGAGGATAATTTTACATCACATTGCTGAATAGCTTTATAATAAAATGCCAGTGCTTGCAAATACCGCCAATGCCACTCCAATATGTTGATTCGTGCATGCATTGCTCGTTTAGAATTCACATCACCGAGGCCAACCAGTGATCGAATGATGTGCTGGTCACGATCTTTAGTGGTGGCAGTGACATCCTGGAGGACATTTCTTAGTGTCTCTTCTGCATCATTTAACTTGTGCTTATCCAGCTGGTCGAGGGCGATGTTTATCTGGGTGGTCATGTTGGGGACCCCAACCAGCTCTCCTCTCACTGTTGTCATGGTGCTGCTTTCTGAAATGACACAACATCACAAACATTTAATATCTCTTAACATGATACTAGTATACGACTGACATATCAACTCCATAAGAGACATGATGCAAGCAACTGAAGAAGATAAATTGTATGATAAGTATATGTTATAAACTGGCTTGTTCTGGATTGCTTTTGTATCCGATGCAAAAACAGACATATATATACTGGTATGTCTCCCCTCCTGATGGGCCTCCAATCCCCTAATTTGAGAAAAAAATAGGGACTACTTCAAAGGTCACAGCATTTACAAATAATTTCTATTCCGGCTGATTTGACCTCAAAGATGAAGGTAGGGGTCACAAGTTTTTGAACTGATACAAGATTTTGGTTGAAACATTTCAGGAGTCCAATTTCATATGTTTTAGCATTCTTTATCATCTGATTTGACCTTTCAAATTTGAGGAAAAAATATGAGATACTTAATAATGAGAATAAGGAGTTCACAAAAAAAAAATTTCAGCCTAATTGATCTTGATGATGAAGATCAAGGTCACCAGTTTTCAAACTCCTCTGAGATACTGGTAGAAACAATTTAAATTTAAATGTCATGAAAATATTTTGAGTCTTTTAAAAGATATCACATTCCCAAGAAATGACACAGACGATGCCGACGCCCACAACAATAGACCAAGCACCATGTCTCCACCCCCATCCCCCATGGGAGGGGAGACATAATACCTAAGAAGAAGGTTCATGATTTTTTAATTAAATGGTCACACGAACATGTTACCCTCACAATCAACGGTGTTCAGCCACTCTGTTTTCAAGCAGTATTCAAGTGAAATACTTAAACATGACACATGGCCTGGCACCATCACATAAACATAAAGTTTATTTATTGTTCAGAACTGATAAAAAAAAGTAATCATCTATTTTATTCACACATTTCCCCTGACTATAACACCACCTTATCCACATTTTAAAGGTTTGGACCTTGACCTGTAGGTTTACTGATTGAGGATGAAGGTAACATATCACGATAAATGCTTTTACAATATGAAGCTGTCTGGCTTTTTAAGGATTTCTGTGCACAAGGCTAGCAATTATCCAGAAGTCAAAGCAATTATTTTTCTTTTCTCAGTTTTATTTAAAGGTCCATGGTCTGCCAGTGGCTATGTCTACTGAAGGTAGATGAAGGTACTCATACAAAATAATTTTTATAATTGAGCCTTCTGAATTTCAGGTTTTATATGCATGGAGTTAGGGATAAAACAGAAGTCATAACCTGTCGTTAAGACATTAGAGGGAATCTGTGAGGTTCAAGCGAGATTTCACCATTATGCCGCTGAGGAACTGGTGGGGTTCAAAACAGGCACCTTCAGCTCCGAAGTCCAATGCCTTAACCACTAGGCTACATCCTGCCCAATCAAAACAATTATTTAGGTAACAGAGTGAGGCCAGTTTAAAATGTCACTTTGCATCAAACTGAGATCCTTAGAGATGCCCGATCAACTACCTTTTGAAAAGAATTTATGTGATTTCTGGCTTCCTCTGTGTATTTTATTAATGATCTAAGGGTAATTTTGGTTGTGAAATGTTCTTATAAGGCCTTTGTGAAGGATGTGTGAATTTTTTTATCAACAACATGTTTTAAACACAGAAATGTCAACAAACAGGAAAAACATGTAACCTAAGGTGGTAGGTTACATACATGCAAAGGTAGAAAGGTCTCTTGTTGCAAAACACCATTTGGGATTAGCTCTGGGTTATCTGACTTGCCACCAGATGCCCTTGTTGAATTTGTTTTGATTATTTTTGCGGCCCCCATATAATATAAACATGTTGATATAAACAAAACAAGCAGCCTGTGTGCATGATATCCAAGTTTCTGGTCTATTTTTATGAAAGCTCCAATACATTACCTTTAGTTTATACAGGTCAGATAGGTGATTGGGCCCCTTTAAGCCAACTGCCTAAACCATTAAGCTACTTCTAACTTTTCTGTATTGTGGACCCAGAATCATTGATGTAGGTCTTACTTTTGTTGAAATTGCAAATATAAGTAATCCACAATACTTAAAAATTTATAATAGAGTTTTCAGGCTTTTACTATTGTACCTTGTGTCTCCAAGTACATCACATAGCTCATGCCTAACTTACTTGGCAGATATACACTGCATGGAGCATGATTAATTAAAAGAACTGATCAGATTCTTTATGGAAGTATGCTTATGAAAATATGAAGTATAATTTAAAACTCTTATCTTTTCAAATCTTCTAAATATTCTAAATACATCCTTCTCTTATTTTGGTTCCTTTGATTTTCCTGAAATACAACTTTATTCCCCCCCCCCCCCCCACACACACAAAAAATCCTGAACCTACATTATAATATAATCAATATTGATACCTATAAATATGAAAACAAGATTATGACTTTCAACTATTGATATTACAGATGGTATAACATAAAGCTGATTGGAAGTCACTGTATACACAGAGTGTATAAGCTGCAATAAGTACTGTTCATTTAACTGAATAGGCATTGCAGAGAATTTCAGTTCAGTACATAATATTCTGTCACCTCTAAACATGCAGTATGCACATTAGACATACTGCACCTCTGAGAGTACCAAAGTAATATCATTATTAATACACGCTCCATTCACACTCCATGCATAAGTAATATTGCCACTGGAGGTACGTTGTTTTCTATTCAGTCATGCAAAGAAAACATATACATGGCCTGAGAAATGATGCAGCATTACCTACAGTAGAGCCATTGTGTAGGTCTACACAAACACCTTGGTACGCTATATAAGACTTGGATATACAAGTGGCTCCATAGTAAATTTCTGGCACACTAAACTCTATTATGGATGCACCCTGATGCTTAAGTACAAAATCCTTTTCAGACCATGCTTCTCTGTGTACAAAACCTGATAAAATAGGAAGTTGACAGGCCTTTATGTTCTGTTACAAGTATATCAGGGTTAAAAGCTCATAAAATTCTGTATATTTATACTGTCAGAATGCAAGGAACAGCTACATACGTAATAGTGCATATATGTTCCCATATACCCATATGGTATACTAACTATCAAACACATATCCAACTGGATTTTCCTTATATTTGAAATGCAAATCAAGTATGATACTTGTCTATTTACATAATCATTAACAAGTATACAGCATATATGCATATGTAAAACAGAAACCTAGATAATATGGAAACCTAAATTAAAATACTGTTAAAATGCAACTATTTAAGACCTTAACCAAAAGTAAGCTACAACTTGCATTATCTCACTGTTCAAAACATACTTAAAGGCGATTGATTTGAAACACATGCTGTTATCATATTTCCAAGCAGCTGTGTTTACTTATTTTCAAGTATAATATGACTGTTGGACTCAACAGTTATAAATATTCTATTTAATTTACCATTTTGTTAAAAAAATCACCTTAGTCAAGCCCTTTTCTTTTCATTATAATGCGATTTCCCATCTGTTTTTAACGATACATTTGTATCTGAAATATGCTTTTTTTTTTTATAAAATTAACAATGCCCTCCCATGTTAGTCTATGTTCAAGCATCTAGAGTCTAACATATACAGTTCAACAATAAGAGTAGTTGAACCACTAGTAATCATACAATCAAAAACAAAATATTATAAGGAACCTTCAAATGGAACAAAACTAACAAAAAAAAGAGACAATAATAAAGTATTAGGATCACCTCTATAATATTACTTAAATCCCTCCCAACAGGTGCAGAGAAGCACCGTATAAACAGTAAAGTAGTATAAACAAATACATTACAGGCCTGGGGAGGCAACTGTGATTAGAATACTGTTACCTGTAAGTGAACCACCATCAGGTTGTTATGGCCCCTTTATGTACTTTCTAAAGTGACGTGTGTCTATAGTGTCCTCAGAGAACAAGACACCCCTTGTCAGCTGGGCCGGTGTGGGTTCTCTCAGGTCAACAGAGAGAGCCACACTGTTCCTTTATATAAAGAACTGAGTGTCTGTTAAACATTGCATTGTCACAGACCATCTGACTTTAGGGTGCTAATATGATACCAAAACATGCATCCAGGTAATAAATTTTTTCCTAAAAATACTGAATCTTAGCAAATTAGTAATATCTATATATATTAGTATGTATGAAGATACCTTTAGAGCAAATGCTGAAATATCAATCAAAACAGCTAGGTCATCAATTTATTTACACATAAATTATTCAAAAAGCCCATTTGGCAAAACTCAGACTAGAATGTTTCAAAGTACAATATTTGAATGTTAACATTTATTTTAAAAAACATATTTTTTTATGATTTTAATATGCATTTTAGCACAGGACTGAAGCAAAATGTTATAAGATGTTGTTTAGTTTATCAAAGGTGCCCACTCTTGTAATGTATATTCAAAGTGCACCAAAACTTCACCTAACCGAGCCTATAGCTGTAAAAATAATGAGAGTTTAACCTGAATATACTAGACCGGACCATGGACCCCTGGCGAATTTCAATCCCTGCTTTACAGGTTATTCCTTTTTTTGCTGTGGTTACCCTATCTAAATGAATGCCCTGAACCTGAACAACATAACTGCTATAAGATGGCAGTATCTTTTGTCGAATCAGGAATAGGTGCGTGGCCTGATGGCCCAATGCCAGCCATGTTTCACTCAGGCATGTAAACGCATATTTCATAACCTCAAAAAATCACAAATTTGCATTGTTATTTGCATCGTCTATACTGTTATTTCAGGAATGTGTGACGGTTAGCAGTGCCGTCACCTGTGAACCAGAAAGACCTGCTCCATCGAAAAACAAATGTCACGGCAGACAAAATGACATATTATATATTATACATTATATTTCTTTTGTCCACTAATGCAGATCCATCATAAAACTGTACCCGGCGATTGTGCCTTTCCCTTGACAATCTGAAACTCTGCTGCCTGTGGGTCAATAAACTATATCAACAATATAACATGAATAAAACCCTCATTTACATACCACACAGCATAAAAAATCTGTGCAAAGATACTAAAGAAAACAGGTAATGGCAGCTAGGAGGGATGTTTATTTGTATGTACATCAAAGGTATGTCAGTCAAGCTTGTTGGTATAACTGTTAACATAATTTTTTATATATACATGCCCTAGTGTTTCAAATTATGAATGATGTATCCAAACAGCTGGGATTAGGTATAATGTATGCGGACAATGTCCATATGAAGTCTAAAAAGAGGCAGGATTTTAATCCAAAATTATGAGATTTATATTGAAATTTGGTGCCTGCATGGCCATGAAATGATAAAATTTGAAAGTTATTTGTACTTATATATTTATACAATTTCATCAAATTACATCAAATTCCAAAATGGTACTGACTAAATCCCTATACTAATGACACTCAATTAAAAAGATTTAAATACTGTGGTTGAATTTTTGTATATGATGGTTTCAAATTTGTGATATTTGTAAATTGGAATTTTCTTTATGAGTTAGACAACCCATCTGATCAGGAGAAAAGTCATGAATACTACAGTTATCAAGTACATTAACCATGCCTGCAAGGTCAAAAGTCAAAATTATAATTAATAACACATATTTTATGTAATCTGAAATCAAAGGTTGACATTTCTGACAAAATCAGACCTTTGATATTATCTGCCAGTAATGAACAAGGATTCCAACTCATTTAATGTTCCCTTGGTACCTCATCAAATTGTAGATATTTTTTTTATATATTACACATTTCATATATGAGTGATCATAATCTGTGTAGGTAACTGTGAGGTAACATGGAACCCTCAAGAGACACTTTAAAGGTGAACTTTATGAAAATTTAACCTTGTGAATGTGAAGCCAACAACATTAGTCTGCCCAAGAAACCCTGGTGCTCAAAACTGCCACCTGAACACCATCCAGGTAATAGGTGTTCTGTTAGATAGTCAGGGTGTTGAACCAATCTGACTGAAATATCTGACAGGCTTGAAAATGGATGAAGTTGTGAAGTAATAAATTATTATTTTTTTAACAAAATATGGCTGTGTACCAGGTTCTGAATCAAAACTAACAAGTCACAAACCTCATGTATTCTTATATCAAAACTCATCAGCATAAAAACTTGATGAAATTCTGAAGAAAAAATATTTTTATATTCCTGCAAACAACACACATGAAAACACAACTTCCTTGACTTCGGGGAAAAACCTGAGATCTGTACATTACAGATCACTTAGTTTAGGATACAGTTTGTCCGAACCCCAAATCAATTTTTTGTCTATTTGACTGCAGGATATTGAGTTTATTAACTGTTGTGATCAAACTGTTATGAGGCTTTTCTACTAAAATCTACTAAAATTACAATACATATGTATTTCTACAGGTGTGATCATGTCTGACAATTTCCTGCATCCATGGTTTATGTCTATAACCAGACCATTTTTTATATATCTGTAGAAATGCTGCAATTCAAATAAACAGTGTAAATTCTAAGACATGGACAACTGGAATGAGCATGTCTTTGTATATTCACCTCGTTGAGGTGAATGCCCCTGTAATTCATACAAATTGCACATCACCCTGATGTCTGTCTAACTGCCATGATGGCAGATACCTGGCCTTAAACCCCTAATTTTCTACTATCAGTTGAGCCATATGGCACCCAAATTACCAGGTTTCAAGTTTCACAAGTCCATGCTTTGATTCAGACGGTCCCCCATTGAGTATGACTCACGAGACAACACCTGTTACTACCAGGAGCTCATCTGAATGAAAATATCTTAAACTGGGTTAACTGGCCAATGAGAGACCGTGCATCCCATAACTTTATGTTCACTAAAATTTGGTGATAACTCTCTCACAATTTTATCTCTTATATCATTTGGACTTTTTTTTGCACATACTGTACTTTAGAGTAATGGTCTAACATGAGAAGCAAACTGTTGAAACATAAAAAAGCCTGGCTGAAATTACATTTCATAAACATTTGATTTTTCATACTCTCACATGTGTTAGGCCTCCAATTTTAGAATAATTCCAATTCTACCACACAGTTATCAGTCACTTGCTACACATCCAGTGACTAAATATAGGGTTTAATTGCCATTATCAGAAAAAAATATGGGGTGGTTATCAAATATGTGCATATACACACATATATTTACATACATTATATACTGTATATTTTCTGATTTTTTTCTCATAACATATCATAAGGATATGCACAAATCTATTTATATATCTAAAGAGATTTGTACAAATTAACAATGTAAATACCAGAACCTAGATGACCTGAGTTTGTATGTCTTCTACTGACAATGGTTCAAGGTGAATGCCTTTGAAATTGATAAATCATATATCCTTGTGTTATCAACCTGCGTACCACTGTGTCAGTTAGCTTGCCTTAAACCCTGTTATTTTCTATATCAATTGAACTATGGTTAAAGAAATTGCCTGGTTTCAGGTTCCACAGGGTCATGATTTGGTTCCATGAGGGTTCTTGCAGAATATGACTCATGAGACAAAACTTGTGACCATCATGATCTGATCTCTAAAAAAAATACTTAAAAGGCACATAAATCAATAATATGTGTATTATCTCATGCTGGTAGTTCATTTTGGCTGTACAAGCTGTAAAAACTTCCCAAATAAACATTCAATCACATGAACTTACTCTCACTTATTCATCTGTTTCATATGTGGTTATACTTCTGTGTGTGAGTAAACACAATCTATGTATGTCTATTTACCATTTATTATAAGTTTGCATGACCAGGACTTCTGATCACATGCATGTGCAACAGTTATTCCCAAAACAGGAAGAAGAAACATGAAAGAAGAAACATCAGTTGGACACTTGAAAAATCTTGATTTGCAAAATGTTGCTGTATGGCTACAAGACAGCATGCTTACTGTGTTTGTTTTGCACTACTGATCATGTCCTGTAAATGTTTCTTTCCACTTGTGTACAGGAATAAGCAAACTGTTTTAGAGTGAAATATTGGCATATACCATAATATTTTAGGAAGAAAACAGCAGATTTCTGGGAGACAGAAGTTTAATTAAAGCAGAGGGTACAGATGGATACATTTATATACAGGGTACATGTATATCACATTTATATACAAGGTAAATTCATACCATCTCCACTAAATACACATTTCTTACAAATGACCCAATAAATAAACTAACCATGCATATGGCATAATGGTGAGTACTGGTTATACTTACTGGTAATGCTTATGAACTGCAGGGTATAAACAGAGGTTAGCAGTACTGGACCTATACTGAGCTGTCAGTAACACCTGACCAGCCCTGTAACCCTGGAACTAACACCTGACCCTGGCCACAGTCTAGTCTCACCACTGACTGTAAACATGGTATACTAACATATATCAACAGCATCAGGTTTAGTCTGGACCGTTTTTCTGTCTTATTTGCCTCCTGGCCAAACTCCAATAAATTTCCACCTGACTTGAACTAGAAATTGGTCAGATTGATGGTTTATTTATTAGGTGTACATGATCGAGACAGCTGTTTTCTTTTTACATCATCTCTAAACTAAAAAAGTCACCCGTCATGAGCTTGATACTGGTCATATAAACAAATTTACATTATTACCTGTCCCTGTTGTATTTAGACCTGTGACTTCAGTGTATTCTTTACTCCACAAATGGACTAAATTTATTGGTCTAATCAACAATTGTAATTATATAGGCCTCTGTTTTTTGTTCCCTGTCCAAGTTCCATGAGTCATGCTGGATATTTAGACTACATTCTGGTTAGATATACACAGTTTTTTGTTGTTTATTTTGTGGAAGACTTTTTTTTCCTGAAACCCCTGCTTGACCCATCTTTAATAACATTTGCCACTGACCTAGAGGCTGAATACTGGTCAAATCAATAAGTAAAATCTATAATTATCATTGGTCTCTTTTGATATGTTGACCCATGGCCCTGGTTAATTTTTTAACATTTAAACAGTATCCACAGCATCTGTGTTATTTAGACGTGATCAAATTAAAAGTCATCCCCGCACATGATACTGGTCAGATCAACAGTTTTATGTTATGTTACTATTCCTGAATATTAGCACAGTGCCCTATAAATAATTGCTACAAACACCACTGAGGTTAACGGAGGGCCTGACAATGGTCTGTAGATAGAACTGTCAATGTACGGCACGAAGATTCATGCTCAAGTCAGGTTAGGTTCCGTGGACAAACAGCTAAGGGAGCACTTTGGGAATTTTATACAATGGCAAATAAATGAAGTGCCCTTTTGACATCTGATGAGGACAGAGGGTCATGCATTATTATCCTACAACTGTCTGTTTAATCAAATAACAGGTTTGCTGCTTCAAACTACAGACAGTCTCCGCCATACATAGATCAGTATTCCTGAACCTGTGTAAACTAATGACGATATCTGAAAATAAATAACCAAATCAGCAATACTTAAACCAAGCCAGTGCTGGCACTGTACAGAGAATCAAAGATATAATAAATACACCATAGCCGTACATAGAAGAAGTCTTTTTTTTATAAGGAAATGGATAACCAGTACTATATTCACAGGCGCTTGAATCCCTATTTATAAAAAAGTATTCATATCGGTATCTCCAATGTTCTTAGAAATACTACGACAGAATCAGGTTAAACGACCCAATAATAAAAAGGTCATACCATGCTATCATGGTATGACTGTTTTATTTTTGGGTTGTTTGACAGGATTCCGTCATAGTATTTCTAAGAACATTGGAGATATGAAGACTTTATTATATAAATAAATAAGGATTCAAGTGCCTGTGCTATATTGTACAGCATTTCCTTTGTCCTAATGCAGGGTAGACAGAAATCAATAGCTGGTGGTCAGCTGGTGGCCATATGCTTATCATGCATCCAGGCCACTGTATCACTGGGTTCTTATGGGCCTTCTAGTGACCCATATCATTGCAGAGTTCTATTCCAGAGGAATATATTAAACGGTGTGCTTCTTCAAGAAACCAAGTAGTTCATATGCAGTATAGTGCCTGCAGTGTAATATAGTTGTTGTATGTTTAATCTTAAAGGGAAACTTATTTTGTACTGACCTGCAAAACTCACACTATTTATCCTCTAAGGGCACTGAAATTAATCTTTCACTGGGATCATAATTAGAGCAAACACTTTTAACTTAAATTTATTTATTTTTTTATCTTAACTGAGGAAAATAACTGATTTCTATAACATATACATGAGTTATAATATAAAATGTTTGTTCCAGCATAAGACATTTCTGTATTAGGCCTAAGTTGTAGGGGTAAGTCTCTATATATGTGACTGCCAATATAAAAACAATTTCTTAGAAAGGTCAGATCAATGGGTAAGCTCTATGAGATGTTGAACCACTAAACCAGTATTGTGCCTTTCAGCTCTGACCTGTCTGGTTTACAGACTCTGTTAGAACTCAGAGCCAAAAATAAAATCAAAGGTTGACATCTATTCAGCATTCTCCTGATTGTTTTGACCTCTGAGCTGGGCTGCCTGGTGTAAGCTGATACATGACATATCATAAATGATGACCCTTTTGACTACCACCAACAATGTTACATTAGAGCACACTTCTTTGGTCCACAATATATAACAAATTATTTGTCAGGGGACTGCTGGGAGGTTTTCAATTCATAGTCATGTGCCCATCAATTACAGGTTGACCATATTCTAAATATATCAGGTGAAACAAATGACATAACAGGTGATTAATTTATAAGATGCATTCTTGGACATATTTTTGATCTTTTCAGCATGTTTAATGAAGATCACTTCTAAAATTTTGATTTCCTTCCACAAAGAACTATTTATTTGTCTCAATTCTCAATAACATTTCCATAATAGCCTTCACAAGGTGACAGTTCCTTGATATGAAACATGCATAGACAAAGTCAGGTGCATCCACATCTTGATTAGGATCTACAGATCTATACTTTTTTTCTTTAAAGGAAAGGGTGTTAATATCTCAAAATGGAATCAGGATTAAGAGAACCAGATGATATGAATGTCTTATTATGAAAGGGGCCTATTCCGATATCTGACTTCTATTAATTAAAGAAGATGTAGGTGTAGAAAAGATGTAGAAAAATAGGCCAGAAAACACAGAAACCACTGAACATTAGCTGTTTGCTTTGTTCATTTCCGCATGTTTACAACATGGGGCGTCAGCCTAAATTATCCAAACACATTCAACAAGAATATCTGGTTACATGTCAGATGAACCAGTGTTTTGCAAAGGGTATTTTGCAACTAGTGACCTTTCAACTTCCACACAACTTAGGTCACATACATGGTTTTTCTGTTTGTCAGTATTTCCACATGTACTATGGTTACTGACAGCTTGTAGATAAATAAACTTATACATCCAGAGGTGTTATAAAAAAAATTTCTTAACAGCAATTACCTACAGTTTATTAATATGTACAGAGTAAGCAAAAAATCACATAATTTCCACAGAAAAGGTAAGTGAATTGCTGACTTAAGGCCTTCTGTAGTCCAACTTTTTATGCAAGAAAAGGTAAGTGAATTGCTTACTTTAGGCCTTCTGTAGTCCAAACTTTTTATGCAAGAAAAGGTAAGTGAATGGCTGACTTTAGGCCTTCTGTAGTCCAAACTTTTTATGCAAGAAAAGGTAAGTGAATGGCTGACTTTAGGCCTTCTATAGTCCAAACTGTTTATGCAAGAAAAGGTAAGTGAATGGCTGACTTTAGGCCTTCTGTAGTCCAAACTTTTTATGCAAGAAAAGGTAAGTGAATGGCTGACTTTAGGCCTTCTATAGTCCAAACTGTTTATGCAAGAAAAGGTAAGTGAATGGTTGACTTTAGGCCTTCTATAGTCCAAACTGTTTATGCAAGAAAAGGTAAGTGAATTGCTGACTTAAGGCCTTCTGTAGTCCAAACTTTTTATGCAAGAAAAGGTAAGTGAATGGCTGACTTTAGGCCTTCTGTAGTCCAAACTGTTTATGCAAGAAAAGGCTAGTGAATGGCTGACTTTAGGCCTTCTATAGTCCAAACTGTTTATGCAAGAGGTTAAGGATATTGAAGAAGTCATAACCTGTAGTTAAGACAGGATCTTCCTTTAAGCAGGACCCTGGCAGCTATGCTTCCAGACACTTTGCTTCATGAGCCACTCTGATTGCTATTTCATGAATCATGAACAAACCCATACCTGACAGGGGCAGAGATCATTTAAGCCAATCAAATCTGTGTCAAAGTATGTAGTACACAGGAGTCAGAAATTTTCACATCCCCTATGAAAAATAAGGCACAACATATGCACCAGGAAGTGGATAGGTTTACCAGCCTTTATTTGAAATGTAAGATTTTTAATTTAATTCTAGCATAATGAGAACCTTTGTCTCAAAGTTAAGCAACAGTATTCACTAATGTGTAAAGGACAGGTATGCAGGACATTTGATTTGTTACATAATTGTTGAAATAGCAAGCAGAGCAGCTTGATCAAGCAAAGTCTTTGGAAGAATTGCTGCAAGAGCCTTGCTTATCGGAAGATGAGTTCAGACAGAACCAATGTTTAAGGTTCTATCATTTTGCCTTTGAGGCTGTGGTGTGAACTGAACCAGAAACCTCCAACCTAATACATGTATACTCTTAACTACATCATTACACTGGATCTAAACTTGTATCCCAAATCTTAATGGATCAATGCCATACTTAGAAGATTAATCATTATATAATCAGAAGAAACCCAACAAATGAAAACCACTCAAACAGAGCCAAGCTGGTCAAATACACAAAGCGTTTATGGTAACTTAATAAGAAGAGAATAAAGCCTACCTTATACTAAACCAATTTGTGCCGGTTTTGGTGCATTGTACACCAAATGTATTGTTCAATCTAGATTCCACACCTATTCTAGTGATATGTGACTGTTTGTTTACATGCTTAACTTCTTTATTTGTTTACACAAGTATGTCATTTGTGTCCTAAAAACAATCCAATGGTTTTATCTTGGTTATGCTGTTGTAATGTAACTGGTCCAGATAGCTGATACCATGAAGTGAGTACCCACAAACTGAAGACAAATAAGTTCAAGGATTGTAAATTTTAAGTGATCTAATCAGTGTATACAGATAAATATATTCAGGTCACAAACCTATGTTAACAGTATAAAAGGACTATACTGGCTTGACAAAACAAATAATCATGTACTGGCGCCGTACATGATCCAAATCACACTAACATAAATTCAAAATTGATGTAAATGATAGTCAATATAAATAATTAGTTTATTGTTAACATACTTAATGTTCTGATATTCAATATCCATTATATATATATATATATATATATATATATATATATATATATATATATATATATATATTTAAATCTCTTCAACTCTCACTGTTGCCTGTCTACCAGTTTATCTACATCATTCAGGTCTATTTATTAATTCCTTGGAGTGTACTTTGCACAGGTGTTTGTGTAAATGCAGCCAGTCGTCCTTATTTATGGTTATTGGCCTCCTGCCTGGTGTTGTTATATCAACACAAAAAAGTGTGGTATTTGGTGCGGGACAGACAATGTACAAATGTGTGTTAATAAACAGAAAATCTGCTTACAACTTCCTGTACAAAACTAAGTATATCTGACATCATGAAATAACAACATCTCAAGAAATTTACTACCATTAGTGTGCAAATCATGATAATCTTGAAACAATGAGAGCAAAATATCCAAAGATGAAAGTTTATAGCAACTATTAATGCAGTGGAAACTAAGGACCTGTAACTACCAGGATATTTCAGGAGGTAATTAATTTTCAGCTTTTACTATTAAACATGGATTCAGATGAGCAGTGGTGATAATTTGTAGACAGTGGTTTACAGATAAATTTACAGATTTTAATATCTTAATATTATAATATAATAATATAAGCCTGCACATTACCAAGTTGGCATCCACCTACATTTTCAGGTTTCCAGTGTTACATAAATAAAAATACTGTGCCATATGCTCCAAAGTGTGTTCTAAGCATTAATACATTTTAATATTATCCTGCTTTTTCTGTAAGCTTATGTTTTCTGAATACATATGGAAAAAAACAGATACTCAATCAATCAACCATCAAAGGGAGGATGATGTAAAACAGACTGGTCTGCCATGGTCTGCCTTAAAATAGCAAACAATATCAAATAACTAGAATGCGGGCAATCAAAAAGCGACTATGTGTATCAGCCAAACACAGAGGCATAGGTGATGTAAGGCATAGAATGATCCTGACATGACATGACTCCAAATTTTTGGCATCAGAGATGCCAATTGAACTGAGACCTCATATATTTGCAATTTTCATCAAAAACAGATCTACAGATCAATACACCCTGCAATATTTCAGGCTGAGACACCAACCCACTACTGAGAAAAGTGCATCAATGTACTCTATTAAAACAGAACAGGAGGTGGCACTACCTGTCTGATCGACAACAAAGCTATCCAAGATGGTTGTTAACAAGCAAAATTTCAGGCTCACACATCCATCCACTCCTGACATATGAGCAATTTATACCGAAAACAAACAGACAGATGGACACCATGCAAAATCAATTGCTGATGGCGCCACCAGTCTTGAAAACCTGATGGAGGTATCCAAGTTCTATGGACATGCACAATTTCAGGCCAACCACTCCAGAGAAAAGGGTATCAATGTTTTCTACAAAAATGGGAAGGTAGATGGTACCATCTTCTAGTCTATAAGAAATCTCTCCAAGATGGATGGACATGCCAAATTTAGACAAATACATTGAACCACTCCAGAGATATGAGCAATTTTCACCAAAGCAAACATATGGATGGACGCCACACAGAAACAATTCCAGATGGCACCAGCAGTCTTGAGTATGAGATGGAGGTGTCTAAGATCTATGGACAGGCAAAATTTCAGCTCAATACATTGAACCACTCTTGAGATATGGGCTGTTATCAAAAAGACACCAAGATTCATACTGCCCATAAAGGATTTGTTAAGCACAACTACATAGGCGAGAGAATAACTATGCTGAGTTTTGGAAAGATCAGTCCAAGGATCTCAGAGGAGTTCTCCAGAAATAAACGCAGCAGTGGCTGTGGCAGAATCCGTGTGAAAACAGTATCCGCAAAACTCTGTTTTGGCGGCAACAAATAGGTGAATGTACTGTCTATGTTGCTTAAGTCACAATAGTTGAGGTTCAGACACACAACTGTATGGCATCTTTTTATAATATTCCATGAACATTATGAAGACATGTTATACAAATGTATTAGCTAAAAGTTGATACTTGTTAGCTAAAAGTTAAGAATTTATCTTTACAAAATCTTTACATATATGAACTTTAAATGTATGTGCCTACCTGCCTTATTTAATATCAATATGATTGATATAAGTGACATCTTTCTTCTTTTCTTTCAGCAACAAGATGAAAGAGTTGAATCTCCCAAACATCTGAACCTCTACATGCAAACATGTATGATTGCTTTAGCCAGTACTGTTGGGACCTGGAAAGCTCTGAAATACCTGAGGGCAGGACAAAAAGACTGACCACTAGCAATGAGCCTAACATATAAACTGAATGAAAATACCACGGTGCTCCAAAGACTTTTTCACTTCAAACATCAGCTTGATAAATTGAACATGTTTTTACCCTAAGCATTAAAGCTGCTGATAAGAATTCTTGGAAAGCCAGGAGATCTTAAAACTTGACTGCCACTGAATAATACATGCACATGTATCTGCAATGATTAAATTTTTAAGGGTACTGAAACCTGTCCTGGAGGCCACCACTGTTACATGACAACCTATACTGCTGTGAAGACTGACTATTCTTGTTTAGGGCAGAGCATTTCTTAAGACTTGTTACAAGGGCAAGTTTAATACAATCACTCTGTATAAGTGCTGTCCCTCATACTAGGCAAGGCAAGTTTGTATTACTATTAGTAAGTTTTTACAGTGTGTGTTACATGGCAGCAAAGATGTAATGTCAAGTGCTTTATGCCTACTGCTATGTGATAGTGTATTATATGTTGTATTATGTCCCTACTTTGTACCTTGATGTTTTAAAATGAAACTATTGTCTGTTTCCTTCCTAACTTTTTCTCTTTCAAAACACTTTCATGTATCTTGCCAATAAAAACACAAGACCATCTGTTTAAACATCTTTACTGTTTCTATTTTCCCTAAAATAAACAACTCTTGAACTTTTTCTATTTTCCCTAAGAAAAAAAAATCTTTAACTGTGCGTTGCTTCACAAGTAAACATGTATACACGGGCATGATTATATGGGGGCATTAACCCTTAAACATTTCCCTACCTAATACATTACTGACCCAATTCTGTGCTATCTAATAAATCAGAAAATCAAGTGAGCATTAGCAAAACCAATCATGTAAGAACACTAATAAAGCACACCTGTCATGTCAGTTAGGGGATGGATCGTGATTATAGTTTTTCTGAGGCATCGACAACACTTTAAACTTAAACTCTGTAGAAATAAGAAATTCCATCAATCATGATCAAAACCTGTCAAGATGAGAAGTCCATAAATACACTGATCATGTTAATAAGGATATGAACATTGCATATCCTACTGCAAGACAACACATTTTTCTAGTGGATAATAAATCAAACTGAATATCACAGTGCTTAAGGTTATGTTTTCAGTTGTGTCTGCATGTTAGTTTGTTTGTCAGCAGGATTGTGTTGTCTTCGCAGAGATTATACCTTACTGAGTGCATTATTGTTGCCTCCTCCAGGAGGGCATGCATTCATCCTTGTTTTTGTGTGCGTGTTTGTGTGTTTTTTCACAACATAACTCAAGCAATCATGAATGGAATATCAGGATATATTCAGGGCACTGGGAATGGGCCAATGAAGATTCAAATAGATTTTGGTGGTGATGTGGCATATGATCTGGTTTCAAAAATATCATCAAGAAATATTAACAAATGCACAGTCATTTATGAACAAATTAACCTGGGAATATGGGTTAAATAAGTGAATGCAAACATGTGCTGGGAAGCATCCTTACATGGTATATGCTTTCATTCATTAAAATGCAGATTTTTAGTTTTTGAATAAATATAAACACTCTTGAAAAGGACACCAAGTCACATGGAATGAAATCAGCATGCAGCCTCAGTCAATAATACTACATGCCATTTTCTGAGTTATGGAAGACGGTCTTAAGGATATGTGTACTTCCACGAGCCAAAATGGATCAATGCAAATACCGCTTACAGTAGTTTCTCCTAATATAAAACATGCTTCTTGTCCTACTCTGATATGTGGGCTTACTAATATATGTAAAGGCTTATAACTTGCTGCAATGCAGTATACAGTATATACATACATGAATTGATGTAGATCTTACATTTCTGTTGGTACTTTTCCATACATCAATACTTCAAACTTTTTACAGGAAATACCTAACCATACATTGTTATATTAAACTGTCTGGATTTCCTCCCTGTTATACTTGTCACTGGCAAGCCTTCACTAATGATGAGTGTATGTATTTATGACTTTATATATAATAGCATGTGTGCCCACTGTTATTAAGTCACAGCATGACGCAAACTGAGCAAGACGCAAACTGGGCAAAAAAGAAGAGGGCCTTATAACTATGGAACACTGAGAGGAAAACATCATTAAAACCATACATAACCATATATCATTAAACAAGAATGGCACATAGTAAAGCACACAACTCTGCAAGGTCAAAACAATCTTTCTAATTTAGCCTTTCATTCACATCTTCACCAAACATTAATGAGGGTCTTTCCTGGCTCATGTAGCACCTGTCCACAATGTTGTTTTGTATAAATTGGATCAGTTTTTGTGTACTCTTTCTAAGAGGCAAACAATCAAACAAGCAAAGAGATAAAAACAAACCTCCTTGGCAACAATCAAATAAACAGGGCTGAAAATATAACCTAGTTGGACACAAAAAAACAGGGGTGAAAACATAACCTCCTTGGAAACAATCAAACACACAGAAAAGACTGAAATCCTCATTTCATTGAAAATAAACAAACAGGCAGGGTGAAAAAAATAACATCCTTGGAAACAATAAAACACACAGACAGGGGTGAAAACATAGCCTCCTTTGAAACAAACGCACAGAGATGAACATGATCTCCTTTACAGATGTGATAACAGTGTAAAGAAAAAGCTTCAACATCTAATAGTTATATAAGAATTATTCATATATACAGTGCACGTCTAGTCACTGACATCAGACGTAAAAGGTAGGAGCCATGGCAGGTAGAGACTCACCGTTTTTCTATGTGTGCAAGTTCCGGTTGTACATGTCACACTTCACTGCCTCTGGTCCCAACCTGCTGTGATGTATGTTATCAGGTCATTGGTGATCTTCTTCAGACCTGTAATGTAAAATACTGATATAAAACCGCTCCCTACAAACAACTCAGGTCAATCTGGGGTGTATTACATCAAAGTGTGTCTTTGGTAAACACTCCTGAGGTATCTTCCTTTTGTAACCCAGTCTTGTTCTAACTTTATCCAATGTTCAAATGTAACTCAATTTTTTTTTTTATAATTCAACCCATTACTGTTAAATAGGTCTTGCAACAATGGTCACTTTGGACTGAGACCTAAAACTCCCTAATTTCTCTATATTTTCTTACATCTAACACAGATATTGCATATTCATTTTCAGTTCTATACAGATTGCAATTAAAATTTAGCAAACTATCAGTGTTGTAACTGTTAAAAAATTTGATAAACCATTAAATCTGAGTGATATATTACCTGTAACTTAAAAATAAATAATGTCAGAATTTGACAAAAATCAAATGTCAACCTGGACAGTACAGGGTGACCCATATAGAACATAAAGTTATTAATCTTGTCCTTTAAATGGGATATGTTTCAGTAAAGATAAGATTCCAAGAAACAAAAGACCAATGAAATTAATTATTATGATTAATTGCAACATGACACCTATACTATATTTATGGTATACCTTTGAATAAAACATTAAAATAAATATAAGTGATATGTATTACATAAAGGGATATGCAAATCCCTGGTCCACACCCAGTGATCATTTGGTAGTTTTACGAGTGTGACACAGTTGTCTTCAAACAACCAATCCTTTACAAATGTTAACATTCCAAACGAGTCAAGACTATCTGACTTAAGAAGCTATCACTTCAGTATTAGACAGCCAATGTTTACACAGGCAAACACACTACCACACCTGTCACCTGAAAAACCTTACACAGTATTAAACGTAAATAAACGTATACATACGGACATGACCCCTGTAATGCACACATAATAGGTGAGAAAATGTCTCAGCTATTTTACAGGTTACCATATTGACCTATAGATGGGGCTACTCTACTTAGCGGGATGACAGTAGCCATGTGACCATGGATGACACATTATTATGTAGCTTGTCAGGTGCTGTGTGTGTGGTACAGGAAAATACTGAAATGTTCAGACAAATTTTCCTTTATTCAAATTTTGTCATGTACCTCTAGTGGGTCTTAATCTTTTATTAAACATTAACAAGGAGAACATGCTTGATGTCAAATGTTTTTTTTTTATCATGGTAATGGTGTGAACATGAGAGAGAAAGAAGGAGACAGAGTGAAAGACAGAGGCAGAAAGAAGATAGAGAAAAAAGGAAAGAAAGACAGAAAGAAGACAAAAAAGACTGAAAGGCAGAAAGTGAGAAAAATAATACAGAAGATAAAGAGACAGAAAAATGAAACAGAGAGAGAAAGAGAGAAAGAAAGACAGACAGAGAATCAGAGACAGGAGAGAAAGAGAAAGAGAGACAGAGAGAAAGAGATAGAGAGACAGAAAGAGAGACACACAAGCAGGATAGAGAAAGTGGGAGAGAGAGAGAAAAAGAGAGAGACAGACAGAGAAAGACAGACAGAAAGAAAAACAGACAGACAGAAAAAGACAGAGAGAGAGAGAGAAAAAAGACAGACAGGAATGAAAGAAAGAGAGAGAGAAAAGAGATCTGATCCAACAGGAGAAATCATTACAGATCAATAACAGTAATACTTAATAGTATTCCATTCTCCATGTTTTATGGAAACATAAAAAATCATATTTATGGTTACAAAACATCTACCATTGCTCTGTATCAAACCAACACTACAGAACTTTACACTATCATCCTTGAATTAACATGGTGTATATCAAATGATGTTACAAAACTGTTTGATCAAATGCAGAATTTTCATTACTGAATGATGTTCATGCAATGCCCTCTTTCCTTCAAGATGGACATATTTTGTATTTGGATGTATTTAGTATCTTAATTTGTAAATGAAAGTAAATTATTTAAAATGCATGTATGTCCTTCAGCTGTATGAAAACTTATGAACCTATGAAGTATGTTTTAATTTTATATCTTAGCAACTATGTAGACTATATGTAGGATACACTTTTAAAATACTTTAGTATAATACTAATATCAAGGTAGGTATCTATATGTCTAACATTTTCACTCACTAATTTTTTAAAAACTTATTCTAATGGTTTAGCCTAAATTTCCCTATCTTTTTATGATTATGATGTATTTAATAGATTATAAAACAAACTATAAAAGCTCCAGCTTTATAATAATTCTATTATTTCTAGTACTACATAAATGACATCAATTATTCACTGAATGACTGATGGTTTACTTTTCAATCCTATCTTCTGCAATAAATTAAAGCTTATAAGGCAGCATGATACATGAATAAACGTACAGAGGTTATATATACTACTCACTGTTCAAAGAGACAAGTATTCAAACAATAAAACGATATTAACTGATAAATACACCTACGATCCGGTTCATAAAATCCTTTTCCACTTGTTACGGGTGATAATAATCCAAGTCAGTCCAGAGTACATTCCCTCTATGAATACCACATCATAAACGCTCCGAATGATGTACCATTAAGGTGTCATTCAAACGGTTTATCCTTTGCGCTCAACGACTCACAGTAGTGTTACACAGGTGCGGCTCAGGTTCAATTTATATGCAAGAAATCTACCCTTCTGTACCATCTGTGGTCATACAGTCATCCAGCAGAGATTCAAATCAAACAACAAACCGGCAACTTAGTTCAGAACAAGGCCGCTCGCTGAGAAAAACACCATATGAATAACTAGTGTACTACCTGTTGGCACTCACACCTATATATACTAAATAGGCACATGTTCGTTGATATATATATTTAGAGGGCCAGACTTGGAGCTATCAGGGCGGAACCGCCTGATGAATGACACCGAAGAAAAGTCAACCAAATGAGTGCCGTGTACTGCAGTCACTATTTGAATGAGTGAATCAGTATTGGTGCTGTGTCAGATGATTGGCTCGAAATGATTGTGAGACCCCTGTATAATACTCCCCCAGCTGATGTTTACTCCGCTGTCTCAAGACTTCGCTTTCTACAAGTAAATCTTGTCGCCATATGGTCAAACACATACACAGAGGTGGTATATGCAAATATTAGCCCCCCTGCTCTTATTGTGCTTAACATATATCTGTTCATGCATGCATTTCCGGATATGATACAACTACATGCTTTGAATACAGAAAACACCTTGACACACCTGTGCCTTAATTGGCTTTCCTCAGGTATACCTTAGGACATAAAGTCATGGATGGTACCTCAAGTGTATGGTTTGTAAGTAAATATTTCACAAAGCATAAAATTTCAAGCATAAACACCACTATCCTGACCTGTATTGCACCAGTATAAAGATGAATTTACCCCAGTTTATAAATGCTGATGTCATTTAGTAAAGAATCTATTATAAAGGTACAGGGCATATAGGTTGACATGTATTTTATACAATAATATATCTATAATATCTTAAGTTTACTGATCATGCCAGATTAATACTTACACATTTATTGTACACCAAGACACAAACTTTGCTAGTTACATCTATTACGTTTTACACATTTAAATACCCATAAAATATAGTCAATGCTTAATTATCACGTACGATATTACAATTTCCAATCGTTTTCATATAAGACCATATCATTAGAATACATCCCATATTTTTACTAGGGTCAGCATTTATAAATCAATTGCTGTATGCAATATAATTTTTCATGCCTCTGACATGAATCAATATAAATTTGGAGGACTCTCAAGAGAATCAATTTGATCATTGATGGCTCTGACAACAAGTTATATTTGGTAAAGTCTATTAACTGAACCAGACAAAATAAGTAAGATAACTATCTGATGTAAGGTTATCATGACCTATTTTTAGAAAGTTTCCCTAGGACCTCCCTGGATATCAATTTAAAGTTAGGTTTATTTCAAATTTTTACAATTTGAGCCCTGTTAACAGATGGGTGACTGCTGGGTGATGGACAAAGAGTGGTCACTATAGCTCATTTTATTGAAAAACAAAAGCCAATGGATCATCCAATAATCAATGTTAACATTTCTCTCAATTGCAGTATGTTGTATTTACTTCCATCCATTGAGTGACAAAAGGCAGTGTGTGTCCTCAGATGACCCAACGCATCAACTTCAACCCCTGAGCAATGCTGTGCACATTCAGACATGACCCCCAGCACCCGAGCATACTCGTTGATGATTAATATCTCGTACAGCCTACCATTAATTTTCTTGAATAAAAGCGAGATATAAAATTTATCACCCATGAAAGGCTTGATGACTATTTGTGTGGCCAGGAGCTTTCATTTGTAAATGTCCTAACTAATATATAACATAAACTGCTCTGTCAAGCAAGTTCTTTCACTAACGTTCCTTCCCTTTACCACTCACTAAATAACACTTCAGCAAAAAATTTGAAACTTAGCTGTTAAATATATGTCTTTTCAAATGTTAAAGCTTGTATGTGCTGGTTTTATGTCAGAGCCAAATTATGTTGTGAAAGAAAATTTATGTCAGCTGTTCCTTTGATGTTGGTACATCAAGAGCAACTCAAACCTAATTCCATTCAACACAAGTCCCATTGTTTTTTCTATAAAGAAAAATTTCAGTTGAATCAACATATTGAAATATGCTACTGTGACGAATGTTTGAATCTTGTATGGATTCATAAAATTACCACATAGAAACTGCAAGCTAATTCTTTCAATTTGACCATAACATTACAAGAATGAATTGACAAAGAGAAACAAGGGACCTATGGGTCACGACGCTCAGCTGTTATATATGATAAAAAAATATTATTTAGAAATGAGGCACATGCTGGTTTTGTGTGGTAATAAATATAAGCTGTATTATGAGTTGTTGTTGTTTAGCTTATGTATGATTTTGATAGTACCTTTGGAGACAGGGAAGAGGATTGATTTCATTTATTTTATTAACAATTGGAGTACTATTGTCACACAGATTTTGACTTGGCCATATAACTTATAAGCAGAACATATAATATAAGTTTAACTATTTATTAAAAAAAATTACAAATATTGTCCCAAATATAATTTTTATTAAAAATAATAAGAGAATCATATGATTTTTTAAAATGAAATATAACTGATATGATTATTAAAATAATATGAAAGAATATATTCATGAATGCATTCATGAATACATTTTGCAAGTATTTGCACGAGTATTCATATACTTTCATTTTTACCTGAATTCCCATTCTTTATGCAAGAAATTTTATAATGGAGTACATAATCATATTCGTATTTAAATACAATTACAAAGTATTCGCACCATGTCTGGTATTTATTCAATTTTCACCAAACAATGATGTTGAGAATCCAGAATATACAAAATTCACACATTTAAATAATGATCATAAGTACCTGGTTTTATGGCTTTTATTTATATTAAAAATAACTGTAAAAAATTCATTTTGGACTAATTTCACATCAATGTACACACTAGACACAGTAGGAATCTTATTATTAAAATTATTGCAATTCAAAGAGACTAGAACAAATTCCAAGTGCATATTATCAACTGCATCTTTGTCTATCATTAATTTCCTTCATATGATCCCTAATGATTAGTAATGAATAATATGATTTACTTCTTTATCATTAAAATTGAACTGAAAAATGCCATAGGTGACTGCATGGTGTTATTTGGAATATGTGACATTCTACCCATCGATACAAGATTCTTATATCATCAGTAACTGCAAGTTAATTTCCTGTTTTATAAACTACCAAATCCCTTTTCTATTTTTCTTTAATTTGTTATTAAAAACCAATAAAAATTTATTAATTTGTTGTTTATTGTTATGTTGTTGGTTAAAACTACTAGATGAGTTGGGTTGGACACCTGGATCAACTGTGGCTGGCCATAAGCTGCCTGGATTCCTGTATGCCTCGCCTCAAGCGTGCATAATTTGATGAAAGGTCAACAAGGTCAACATACAGGTGACTCAAGAGGGGCTGGAGAGAGCCAAAGTCTGACAGGGTGTCATAAAAAACATTAATAAAAGCTACAATTTTTGGCCAATTTCTTTCAGCTTTCTAAACTAAAAAGCTGAAATCCTTATGTGTGCATGATATGAAAATTATATCAACAGTGCTCACGGGAAACAAACGTGCCATGGTCACAGTTGGGCAAAATTTAAGGTACTAATTTTATATTTATACTAATAACTTATAAAATTTGAAAAATTCAGAACTAATTTTGGGTATTCAATTGAATCTTGATTAAATAATGTTACATCCCTGACAAAAAAATCTCTAGCAATGCCCTTGTTATGGGAGTAAATATATTTCTTGATTTTTTACAAAGTGCATTATGTTTGGGCCCATAACTTAAAACAATTACGCAATACTGACATCATTCTGGGATGTGCATAGAGAATGAAAAATATGTATATTGTTTATGATTAAAGTCAGATCAGTGGTTTTGATATTAGGCAGTCTTGAAGTGTTACAATGGGTTTTTAATGGAAAAATGAAGTTAATATCTCGAAGGTATTAAGTCCTAGTGACCAAATTCTTGGCATGGTAGGGGATTTTGGAGACATCTAACTGTATGCTGAATTTAAGGAACTTAGAGCTGAAGCTGGGGAGCTGAGCTTTTGCAAACTGCATAACACTAGCTTGATGTAAACAATATGTTACAAGGTGCTTGAAAACTTGATTAAAATCTACAGTTTTTGATCAACTGGTTTCAAATTTTTGGTGTTAACAGTTGAAATGCTGACAAAAACATGCTGTGAAAATTAAATCCACAGTACTTACAGGAAAAAAACGTGCCATGGTCAAAGTTGGGCAAAATTTAAGGTACCAATTTTTTATTTTTATTAATATTTTAAAAAATTTAAAAGATTTTCATCTAATTTTGGGTATACAATTTACTTTTGATTAATTAAAGTTATATTACTGGAAAAAAGGTCCACAGCTTTAACATTTTTTGTGTTAAGTGATCAAATATCTTTCCTTATTTTTTTCAAAATGCATTATGTTTGGGCCCAGAACTTTTTAAAATTAAATAATACAGACATAATTTCTTGCATGTACATAGGAAATATATAGAGGAATATTTATGGTAAATATGAGGAAAAACAGATGAGTGGTTTTGATATTAGGCAGTCCTAAAGTGTGAAAATAGGTTTTTAATAAAAAATTGAGGTTTTTCCTTAATTTCTCAAAGGAACGAAGTTGCAAAGACCCAGTTTTCGGCTTGGTAGGAGATCTTGGGGACATCTAACATTATGCCGAATTTTGGATTCCTAGGTCTTACGGTTTCAAAACGTGCCACATCTACGGACGGACGGACGGACGGACAGACGGACGGACGACGGACAATGGACCACGACTATAGCTCAGATGACTTATAGTCAGCTGAGCTAATAAAATTGATATGTTGAGCAAATACTGGAATAGTCCATGCAGTCAATGTTCAGAAATCTTATCCTAATTATTCATAAAAATATGATTTCTATATTGTAGAAAAAAAAGACACTGGGAAATTATCAATATAAATGTGTTGGAACTTGGAACTAATCTTAACACAGTGCCGGTCAAACAGGTAAAAATAAACAGAAGCCTGTATCACACCTTGCAATGAATCTAAATTCACACTTAGTTCATCTGATAACATTAATATACAATACACACAAGTGAAAACAAACAGCGATATACCCCCAGTTGGACACCTAATTTTGCGTGGGACATTCCCGCCAGCACGCTTCCATGAGACAATAATAGCTGAGCTAGTTTGACTGATCTTGACATTGCGTGACTTTATCAATAGTATACGTGCTTATGTTTGGTCAGTATGCCCTTGAGGCTTTAGCCCTGAAAGTTATTTGATCCCGAGGCATGGGGGCAGGGCAGTAGTTAAGCACATTCCTGTGTTTGGTTTGACATTGGTCAACTGTGGTCAATGGTGTACTGCTTTCTAATGATGTGTAACTGGTTCCTCTGTCCTCTTGTCCCCCGCACCATCCCACACAAAAGATGAGTTGACATCCTGGACCAGTTACCTGTCACATGCATTATCCAATTCAAAGCACTAAATGACCTACCTGAATATATCAGCTAAACACCTGTTGAAGTTTCTTGTCATCAGAAATTTTACTAATGAAAAGGTGTGAACTGTTTTATTGATTTGCCAATATTGTTCATAAAAGTTTTATTTTGCCTGTGTTTGTCTGCATGTCAACCTGTTTTATTTTTTTTTAAATATTTGATCACATATCTTACAACCCTCTTCTAAAGATTATACACTGAAAACCATCAATAACATGAAAACTTTATTAATTTTACATGCACTTTACAACTATTTACAATAACTAATGCATGGCACTCTTCGTGGCTTGGATGGTGGTGTTCAGTAGTCTGTAGGGGTGGAGGAAACTGGGAGACCTAGAGAACACCACCAATTTTGGACAGGCAACTACAATGCATAGCCATGCCGGGTATAGAACCCGGGTTCCCTGAGGAGAGCGATAAGCATTTTACCACTCTACTTGATCAAATCAGTCATTTTTAAATTACATATGCACAAGTGAAGAAGTCATATATCTTGGGGGGGGGGGGGGGGAATCTCATAAGTTTTTCAGAAGCATACAGAAGGTGGGACTTAAAGCAGCAAAAACTGGAGTAACAACCACTTAAGGGTTTCAGACAAAAATTTGCAGTCTGGAACCCCACTTTTCCGGACCTTGGGACCTTTTCTTTAGTTTTTTCATTTGTTCCCCTGGGTTGGACCCCTGCCCCCTTTTCCTAAATCCTGAATCCCCCCCTGTCCATGACACACATAATTTATGGAGTCTTTACATGATCTCTGACAGAGATCACTGTCATCTACTGATGTGTGTCAGCAATATTCCTTGGCATTATGAAATATGAAAATATGTTAGTGTTATCAAAATGGCAATAGGTCGATCCTTCAGTGTTAATAAAATGGGTACTTGAAATAACTGATTTAACAATGAAATATCATCAGTCGCTTTGTCTTATAATCATAAAACATGGTTTTAACAACCAGATCCTATTATTAGTGTACACTAGACCTCCATTTAAACAGCAAATCCATGCAAAGAGAACAGTTCAAATTCCTACCTGTGTGATCAAAATCAGCTCCAGCTCTACCATGCAGCACTCAGACCCCCAGTCTGGATACTGGATGTTTTACCTCCCAGTGCTTATATTCTACTAGGGGCCTACGTTAATTATACCTCTCTGACATCACCTTTTCAGGCTGCAGTGACTAAAAGCTAGCCCTATTTTCCAATTATTACCTAGGCTGACCCCTCTTGGCTTTGGTACATTATTTAGTGGTCAAAATGATCACAGGCTGCACCATACCCAAATATATCACATGTTGCTTATTATATAAATGTAAATGATGTTTAGTACAGAAAATCATATCTTTCTCCAAATTGCAAAAGCACAACATTTCTCTTAATTGTGGCTTCAAGTCCAATTTACACCTCACCTGAGTTCACCAGCTGGGCCACCCTCCCAGGGCAGTACCAAAAGTACTTAGTGCACCCTTTTAACTTTGCACTACGACTTCACAAAATGGAAGGATTTGTATGACTAAAGCTAACCATGCGCACTGCCACATGACTACACTTGGCATATTATTTGAGCTTTTTCCATCTAGATTTATACTAGTATCTTAACTGACATTGACTCCAGTGCATACACCTGCTGACCTAATGCAACAGAGAGACTATGGAGTTAGAAAAAGACCTTCATTAAGTTTCTCTTTCAAATGTATTTCTGTTCACAAAGAATGAAAGAATACTGATATAAGCTGAAGAATGGGCACTGATATCACAAATATATTAGACTGAGGTTCATAAACATAAGACATTTACTCAGGTCAATTCAAACACCTCAATATGCGAAATGAAGCGATCCCAGCATCATCTGCTTGTGCACCCATGATACAAGAGTTTGATACAGAGTTGTCATTTGACATAAGACATTCGATCATTATCTCATGTTCTGCACTTTGTCATAAAAGCTTTTCTTGATTAGAGCATTAAAGTAGGTCACAATAACCTCAGAACTGGAAATGTTCTTTCAATGTTAGCCACACACTGATTGGTCATGAGTTTTCTGGGATATCCCTGTCTGATTGACTTAGTATGGGATTAATACATAAAGCCAGTTTCCTTACCATCTGGTGTCACTGTAATAATCAAATTTTCCTGAACTCTCAGTTTAGCTGTTCTGGCAGATCTGGGTATAGAGAACTGTTTTTACAAGGATTTACATGTTGTAACACACAATGTAAGTATTTCAGACAATGGCTTTCTATCTGGGTGTACCCATTTATTTCCCTGGCTATATCCATGGGCCAATACATATAAAATGTACAAGAGATATGGAACATAATCCTATTAGACTGTATTTGTAAAGATTTTGAAGGTTTTTTAACTACCAATATCTAAAGTACCATCTTAATAACAGCGATTACCATGAGAACTGAGACATTCCTTTATTGCAACTTGTCACACACATGCAGGGTGATAAAACTACTAAATAATTATTAATTTGTTGAATCATAAGATAAATAAGTATCCTGGTCTTAAGGCTAAGGACAAAAGACATGGGAATGCACAAAGCCAATATAGCCCGACTGGTGCACTGAGAGGAGTTCTAGAAGAAACTATTCTGTTACCTTAACAAAGTCATCCAGTTCAGGCTCACTGCTTGTGTGCATTCATGAATAAAATTTTGAGACATTGGGTTGGAGATCTATATTTAAATAAAATTGACCCTGACACAGGGTCAACAACGGTCAAACTACAAATTAGAGGCAACGTTTCATGATGAAAGCTATAAGCTCTTGCCCTAATACTTAGTGGTGATTTCTGCAAACTCAACATAATAAGGCAACCGTATATATACTTAGAGCTAATACATAACAGGAAAGCTACTTGTATGTAGCAATTATTAATCAACACTGCAGCAAGATCATATGCCCCTAATGTAAAGCTCAGCTGAAAAAAATGGAACACATACCTGAAGCAATTACCCAAGTGCACCCAAGAAAACACCAAACACAGATTTGATTGAAGACAAACCTGTCAGGCGGGGCTTGTATGGGGACAAATATATTGCCATAGATGAAACCTGCCACACATATATATGGTGCAGGGGCAAGGACTGCAGAATTGCTCTGTTTGCATGCTACATCAACCTTCCAGGGTTCATGGCAAATCGAGCATTTATATTTCAGCTACCTGTTGGAACTAATGCGTCACTAATAGTTTTTCCCTTGACAAAGAATTGCTACTCAAGGCTTGAGCAGGAGTTCATAATTTGGCTGATAGCGCTCCATCATTGACAGAGCTATATTATATCAACAGTCACAGATCTATGTGTCACAGATGTATAACACTCAACTGTTATTTTTTACTTACTGATTTAATGCATATAAAAACGACGAGTGACCCTCTGCCAAGGCCAAACCATCCTAATATATCTGGTGTTGTATTGAACTTAACCAAATAAATTTAACTGGATTGATTTTACCAAATCAATATCTTACATTGCACCATACAAAGTTTCTAGTGAATTGGTTGGCTACTTTTTACGTAATCCAAGGCATGATGCAGAACCCAAAAGAATTTCTGAAAGTTGGTTCTGGTTCAGCTGGTTTCAAGTATTATTATATGCAATAATAAGCGTGAATGTGGTAAAATTTCCTGAAAATTCATGGAACAGAAATTCCCAATTTCCTGAAATCAAGAAATATCTTCTCGGTCTCTCTCTCTCTCTTTTTCTCTCCCCCAGAAACAAAGTGAAGCTCATTTATGAACTGAACATGGGTGAACACAGATTGAGATTTATGCCTCATTTAATAGGTTGTACCAGCCTGGCAGACATGAAATACAGCAGAAATATGGCTGACAGTATAACACCATGGCAGTATCATGTACAGATGAAGCAGGTTTTACTGGCCGTAGCTGTGACCTTGTCCATTAATCAATCAACTGTACCATTAATCAGGGCAAGGTCATACCCTGATTTGATTTACTGTCCGGCAGACCACCGGGTAGGTGACCGCCACAAGCACAGGACCGGGTATTACTGAAACCTATATATAGCTAGGCTCAAATCATTACTGGCCTGATAAAAACAATTACAGACCTGCAAATCCCCATGCATACGGGTAGTATTGTCAAATGCTGGTGGCAGAGAATGGTGACATACAATGCCACCATGAATATGAGGCTTTTTATAACAAACCAGAAACATTCTCGAAACAGATGTGATTAAGAGTTAATATTTCATGCAATGGTAAACACTCTTTTTGTTAACTGTGATAACAAAACATTATTTTCCTATAACAATATTATGCAAAGCTGAAGTGAAAATATTGAAGAATCTACCACAATGCACTGTAAATTGACCATTATATACATGTATGTTCATACAAATCCTCTACATGCTAATTTGCTTATAAAGATATAATGGTGTATTAAATCTTAGTGTCTTAGGTTTTCTACAGTCTAACTTGTTTACCTTCTATATACCAATTCACCAATAAACACAAACACATATCTATACAGCAACTTCCTTTCAGGAAAAGGTGTTGAACAATACAAGATATTAAATTTATGAACATAAACATAAAACCTGATTACTGTAACACTGTCTGTCACTGGAGCAGCTAGAGAGAAAAAACCTCCGACGTTAGAAGGAAAAATTATTCACAGAAATGAAGCTACATACTCAGATAGGTCACTTATACGGGTCAGATAAAATGTCATAGGAAATAAAGTCTCACTTTGTGTGAAAAAAAACATGTGAAACTTCAACATTACTTTATTCTCAGCATCTAAATAGTTGGAAAATATGTATTTTATATCATTAAAAGTCTGTTTCCTGCTTCTGTTGTTTTTTTCTCTTGACGTATGTAATTTCCAATCCAAATGTGTGATTTTTCCCCACCATACTTTGCTACTTTTTTACCAGTGAACTTATGGTCCAAATACCCACTGCATACGCATCTTAACAACCCATCTGCAAACATACACTATGATACAAATTTAAATATATATTTGAACATACAGACTATCACAACTGTCCAGTAAATTTATATATATTTTTAATTTATAATATCATCAGATTAATAAGATGTTGAAGGAAAAAAATATACTATGGAGAGAATAATAAACACTGAGAAAGGTATATATACTGGGAAGTATATATACTGAGGTTTACTGTTGTCTCAACAAAAGTTCAGCAAATATAAACTTTGTTTATATGTAACAGATACTTCATTTCATAATACATACTTCATTTCTAGATAAACTAAGCATAAATATACATACAGCTTTGGTGTATTCAACCACATCAACCACAAAATAGTTTATGACAGCCTTGTGACAAGGAGTATGACTTGATGTATACATCATATAAAAATAAGACGGAAATTGAGACAGATGCCATTCTATATTCCAGGTCATATCCTTTCACCATTTATCCTCAGAGTGTTATATACAGACCCTTTATTCATCAGTGGCCATGTGGTATGAGTCATGATGGAACTTAAAACAGAACCTCTCTGAAATGATTCTCATATTGTGGTTTATCCATTTACACAGTTCTGTTTTTGTCCCATCATTTTAATACCAAGTGCGTTAATCACATGTTTTACAGATTCCATCTGTTGACCCAATAGGTTTATCAGCTAGCCCTAGACATCACTTTTATAATCATAGCTAATTCAGTGCTAAAGTATAACCCTTATTTCATAAGATACTTTAGCTAACTAGATATTCATAGCTAATAAGTTGGTAAGGTAACACTCACTCACTTCATCAGATACTTTTAGCATTTGCAGCTGTATATATTTGTTACTATAACTGGACCCCGTCTTATACATAAGACCATCTTATATACAAGTGTTCACAGGATCATTTCATTTGTGAGCCAAAATAACTAGTGTCAGTTGGTTTCATTAATATTTGGATCAGTGTAACTGCAGAATAATTCTATGTCAGATATAACTAGGCCTTGGTCAAAGGTCACATTATCCAAGTCAAAGACTGATTTGCATTTTGCACTTGCTATACTCTCTTTTATAAAAAAAAATGCCTGCCCTGTGTTATTAAAAATTACTTTTTTCCATAATTTCAAAAAAGTTGTAAATGTGTGTTGATCATTATTTGCAATTTTACAACTTTTTGGTCTCTTTCCTTTGATCTGACAGTCTTTCACAATGAGTATCTTTCTTTCTTTTGGCTGTATGCATTTTTAGCATTTTACCCAATCCCTCTAATCAGCAGCAATTAAATGTGTTTCCTACCTCCATGAAAGTGATTATGTTCTCATCTACATTTGTTAGTCAGGTTGTCTGTCTGTTAGCAGGATTATGCAAATCGGGTAGATCCATGCAGTAGCAATTTTTTCGAGATAAGCACTCTAATGAGTTCAAGCTTTACATGTTGCGAAAAAATGCCTATTTTATCAGATTAAAAAAATAACTGAATAATTAAAATTATTCTGATATTATTCCTTTTATTTACTGAAAAACAGGTGAACATTCTGAGTTCAAAATCTGGTGTTTTATATCATGAAGTCAGATAGCAAACAGGTACATGATATATGGTCATCAACTAGACATTAATTAATAAAATATATATAAATATACAAGAATATATAATCTTTGTACAAATACAACCCTACCCATATCTTATTATTGAATTCTTTTACTGCATATAATTCACATCAAATATGAAGTCTTAATTAATACGATCATGCGAATATCTTATCTTAATGTTTAATATTACAACCAGGAATAACATACTATTAATACTTACTAATAAGTAGTATTTATTTTGATCATATTAATGAATATTCATATTTCATTAGCAATTTATTACAGGCATACTGCAGAGTATTCAACCCTAATCAGGAATGAATCATGTAATTCAGGTTTATATGCTAACACTGAAATGGCAATCCATAATACCTGGTTATGAATATTTATGAGGCTGTACAAGCTACTGGCAATGCTGGCAGGCAGGTCTCTTTGAAGCAGGCCCTGCATAACCTTTGTACAGAGGGAATTCTGGTGTGTCTGCTAGGTATCAATAATTCAAACTGAAGTCCATAAAAAACTCTCATGCTTTTACAGCCATAAGCTCTTTGTTTAATGACAGAAAATGCTAGAGTGAATAAAAATTGGTACCAGTGTATGTTATAAGTCTGTAGTGCAGTGTTCTTTATTATGCATTCATGATTTATTAGGCTAATTATTAAATCACTAAGTTATAGTATATATTATAACTCCATGATTCAATTAAACTTAATTGCCAGGTATGAAAATATAAGAAATTTATGATACACTGATGTATAATTAAAAATTTTATTTAAACACCCTGAAATAAAAAAAAATATTAAAACATTTAATTATTTTAAACCATACCTAATCAGGTTTGACAAAATTTTCTACAAGGCAATTATTATACCTGACACATATGACTATCACATGTTTTCCTGAGAGTATGTGTTTAAAATTCATTATACGGCAGCCAACTTAAATGATTGGATATAATTTTGACAAAATGATTGAAGAAAAAAAAATAAAAGTGGACAGAGCATTGTGACACTTTTGTTAGTATGTGAACCAGGCAATCAGGTTATTATATGCAGTGGAACCTGTCTGGAAGACACCATATCAAATAAGACCACCTATCTATTAAGACCACTCTTTAGTGAACCAAAAGCATACATACTGGTTATAACTAACTTGTTTAATAAGACCACCTGTTAATTAAGACCACTTTTGGCCAGTCCTATGGGTGGTCTTTTTACACATCTCACTGCACAGTGGAATCTGTCTGAAAGGCCACCTGTCAAATAAGACTACCTGTTAATTAAGACCACTTTTCATCAGTGCCATGCGTGGTCCTATAACACAGGTTTCACTGTACTTGTAATGCAAGAAGGTTCACCCAGTACCCACATCATCATCATATAATACCAAAACCAAACCCAACCTATACAAGCAAACACACATACAGTTCTACATAAACTTTATTCAGTTTCCTGCATAATAGATTTCTACTTACACTGAATATCCCTTTCTAACATAAACACATAACCTAACAAATCCTGTCCTACAATGTGGCCATTATATAAGATCATTAGAGGTCATATTACAATTCAAACCGCGATACCTACACTGACCTGGTCCATAACCCAGTCACCCTGATAACCTGAACTGGACCATATTGAAAATGGAATCAAAGTTGTGACTTGGATCAGTATTACTTGACCGGATTCTGACCACTGGACCAGAACTGGATCAGTTTAGGATGTAGACCACTGTGTAACCTGACTAGATGTTACAATGTCATAATACCAGCCCAGATCATTAGCAATTAAATCTAGTGCACTGAGTAATGTATTCATAAGCAGAGAAAGTCATACTGAAAATCACATACATGGTAACAGGCTTATCAAATCAGATGGCTGGTCCTTTGTGACTTTGTGTTGCCTATGTTTATACTTTTACTGTAATCTGTTTATTCTGAAACTTTTTTCATTTTTTGGTTTACACTTAATTTCTTCATAGCTTCATCATTCATTACCTAAATATCAGACACACCTCCGATGGAGAAAATATAATGCTCGCTATCTATTATTTATTAAAAATATTTTGTTAATAGTTTTACCCAAATTTTATTCCTGTATGTCTTAATTTCGGTCTAAACAGATAAAAATCTAGATGTCACATCATAAACTGGTAGTGGTGTGACAATTTATCAATTATATCAATGATTGGTCATTTTCTATAATAATCAATTCAACCGGTTGCAATTTTGCTTAATCAATCACAAAAAATTATGTACGCAAATGCAAAAAAAAAGTTATCTTTTCTGGAAAAAAACTATAATACGGGAAGTCGACAAGTGACTACATGTATCCGCCGAAATCAGAGAGGGGACTGGTGAAGTGAGGCATGGATTGATTGGCAAGGGGAAATAGAGTGAGGTGTGTTGCATATTTGCATGGATGTCTGCAGCCAAAATGTGTATGTAGAATGCGCCACCTACCACCAAATCCAGAAAGCTGTCAAAGTTGTATACATATGCAAAAAGTCAACCACTGCCGAGATATGAGTGTTTTTATTCAACAGCAGACAAACAGATGGACGCTGTGCAAAAATGGTTGCAGGTGAGATATGAGCTTGGATGTCTGGAGCGTAAATGTGAATGTAGGTGGTGCCACCTGTCATAAAATCAAGAAAGCTGTCCAGGATGTATACACATGCAAAATTTCATGAGGATAAGTCCGTCCAATGCAGAGATATGAGTGATTTTATCCCAAAGCAGATGAACAGATGGACGCTGTGCAAAAATGGTTGCAGATGGCACCACCATTTTTATGTATGTTATAAAGCTATCCAAGGGCTACATTTGTGCAAAATTTTTTTCCTGATCCGTCAAACAGTTCCCGAGATATGTGGGTTAATGTGTCAAAACAGACGCACAGATGGATGCACTGGAGAGAGGAAAGGTCAGAGGTCAACCCAAAATATTTTGACACCAGTTCACAGGTGACCTGATAATCGTGTAAATTTTCTGAAAAATCTGTCCAGTGGTCTCAGAGTTCTATTCCGGAAACAAACGCCGCGGCAGCGGAACGTGGTCAAAAACATAGTATCCGCAAAACTTTGTTTTGGCGGATACAAATATCCCAATGCTGTCAGGGACACAAGAATAATGGGACACCAAGTAGAGAACAGATTTAAACTTAACCTTGTACAGCAAACAAATGTCAATAACCTGGTTGCTACCTTGACCTTTAAGCATGGTGTAAAAGTTAGACTGATTCAATTACTTGGTCTATATTTTAGGTATAATTCTATACAGCGGATTTCATGTTAATACAGAAGGTAAACATACAAAAATAATCAAATAATTATCATACATCAGTAGTTTCTTTCTTTTAATCATTGGACATGGTTTTTGACCAATTTCTACAATATGATGAGATTGGTACTCAACAGCGTGTGTACCTCTGCCAGGTAAAAACAATACAAATGGATTCACCCCTTTATCCAGATTGACACTACAATCTAGGGCTGCGGTTGTTTTCAACACAAGTCTTAACACTACATACTGTACATGATGTATGTGATACATGTTTTACAAATAAAATGGGCAAGAACAAGAAATGAGTCGACTCCCCATTTATAATGACTTGCCAAGGGTTTTGACATCATCAGCAACATTGGCTACACCCAGACGGAATTGTGGAAAACCAAAAATGAATTTATGCAAAATAACCCTCATTTGAATACTGTCAGACTCCAATAAAACATAAAGCTAAAACATAACTAACCCAGAAAACAGTCCTGATCGAGCAGGTGATAATTATTATTAATGTTACACTGGTTATGCTGCCATTTTAAAACTAGTGTTTCCTCCTATTTGTTTTATACATGCACTGTGCATGCTTGCAACCACACAACCTTAAACGCCAGTGCAGTGTCCTCTAATAGGAAGTACCCTAAACTTTAAAGGTGTCTTCACTGGTCCAAGTCCTACACGTCCATAAAGTTTCACAGAATTCAGCTCAGTAAGTTTAGCATAATCATGCCAACAACCAAACAAAATGATGTGGGTGAAAGCAGATCTTGATGATGTAAATATCAAACATACAAACAGACACTGATGATAACATAATATTCTTAGCAGAGGTAATGAGACAAACACAGATAGTGAAATAAATATGTGTATCCTACAACGGTATTATATTTAAAGAAATATATTTAGCTAGAGTAACAAAATGTAAGTAGCTAAGGATAATATATTACAAATTCAAATAGAAAATTAGTGTAACCAACAAAAACATTTTATTCAACAAAGCAAATTCATTTAGTAAAAAAAAGTATGTTGTAAGTTGAAATTGGCAGACTGATATAGCAATTATATCACCGCCATGACTGAATATATACCAATATTTGAGTAACATATATACAAATAAGTATTTTTTCAATAACAGGCAAAGAATATGTCTGTATAAACGTACAATATACTGGTGGGAGTCCTTACAAGCTAGGCAGCCTATGGGCTAAGATGACTACTCATTTGGAGATGGCCCAAAACATTACTAACGCTGGCGTGTCTCCACACAAAGACCTAGTCAGGTTGCATTTCATGGGTTGAACATGAACCACACACACTCTCCACTCGACACAGCAACTGTGTTTTAAGTCAGATGCAAATGCCTCAAATTGGCATAATAAATTCAAACTATATCAGGAAATATATTTCTTATCCCCTAAAGTGCTGTGTATTGATGCTTACAAGGGCCAGTGTTGTTTCGCTAGCCAGCTGTGCTGATAGTTTAACACAGGTGTTTAAGTTTCATTTATGTGTAGAGTTCATTATGTAAATGTGTGCCCTATGTCACTAGGGCTATTGGCTCACTGGCTCAGCCCGTGTACAGTATGCATGGCTTGCCTGTCTGGTTTCCCGCCTAAATCCACATGTACCCATATGAACAACAAGTTTTTTTTTAACCTCTGCCTGATACAGAATGCCAAACCAGACAAATCAACCAAGGCAGCCTTTCAGAAACCTAATATCAGCCCTGTGCATGTAGCTACATTGATAGCAGATATATTTGGTAAATGTTATACATATATTGTTACAAGTGTTTCTAGGCATGTTTAGTTTTGTACAAATTACTAAGTGATTGTAGTGTCCTACTGATTCACAAATATAAACAAATTATAATAAGCTGTAATACATCATTTTCAATCCCTTAAGTTTAAAATATATTTAAAGGGTTAATAATATGAACTGAAATGATAACTCTCCCGCTAAACTTATAACCATTAATATGAATCTAGATATGAATCTGAACTAAAAGCAAAATTCCTTTCACCTAATTATGCCAAAGTTAATCCCCTTGGTCAATCTTAACTCCAAGTCCCTTTCAAAATTAATTCAAATAATACCATGTAAAACCCTCTTAAACTGAACCTTCACATTTTTATTAATCCACTTCCACTTTTTTTTATTTTTACAGGGTATTACTCAAGATGATTTATATCTTTGGGAACGGTGAGTCATATGAACATAGGGAATCAAGTGGCAAAGTTGACTGCATGCCAATAAATATGACACTGATAAAACAACAAGTTATTACTATAAGAAAAGAAGCTTTCATAAGAGTGATTCATATGAACTTAAAATCAAGTTCCTAGCTTAACATCAATACATAGACGTTATTTAGGTGCAAAAGGTGCACATGGTGACCATGACGAATCATATATATCATGTGGCTTGGTTCATTTTTGAGGGGTTAAATTTCATTTTTCAATATAGTGGGGGTTCCAATTTCACCATCTCACCGTACAGTAGCAGACATGTGTATTCCCATTATTTTTTTAAAAGGAGCATTTAATAAGTTGAAATTCTTATTGATTGCTGGTGAATAATTAATATCAGATCTGAAATTATGTACAATTTAAATTTTTTTTGGCATATCTAACATAAAAGATCTTTTATAAGATGTAATATCAAACTTTTGCCTTATGAATTACAATGACATACACAAGAAGCAGATCAGGTAAAACAGTGTACATGTCTGTTCAACTGTGAGGATGAGGCAATACAGTATGAATGGCTGTTCACCTGTGAGGATGAGGCAATACAGTTTAAATGTCTGTTCCCCTGTGAGGATTAGGCAATACAGTTTAAATGTCTGTTCACCTGTGAGGATTAGGCAATACAGTTTAAATGTCTGTTCACCTGTGAGGATGAGGCAATACAGTTTTAATGCTGTTCACCTGTGAGAATGAGGCAATACAGTAAAAATGTCTGTTCACCTGTGAGGATTAGGCAATACAGTTTAAATGTCTGTTCACCTGTGAGGATGAGGCAATACAATATAAATGTCTTTTCACCTGTGAGGATGAGGCAATATAGTTTAAATGTCTGTTCACCTGTGAGAATAAGGCAATGCAGTAAAAAATGTCTGTTCACCTGTGAGGATTAGGCAATACAGTTTAAATGTCTGTTCCCCTGTGTGTAGATGATGGAGGCACATTACAGTATAAATGTCTGTTCCCCTGTGTGTAGATTAGGCACATTACAGTATAAATGTCTGTTCCCCAGTGTGTAGATGAGGCACATTACAGTATAAATGTCTGTTCCCCTGTGTGTAGATGAGGCACATTACAGTATAAATGTCTGTTCCCCTGTGAGGATGAGGCAATACAGTTTAAATGTCTGTTCCCCTGTGTGTAGATGATTGAGGCACATTACAGTATAAATGTCTGTTCCCCTGTGAGGATTAGGCAATACAGTTTAAATGTCTGTTCACCTGTGAGGACGAGGCAATACAGTATAAATGTCTGTTCCCCTGTGTGTAGATGATTGAGGCACATTACAGTATAAATGTCTGTTCCCCTGTGTGTAGATGAGGCACATGACAGTATAAATGTCTGTTCCCCAGTGTGTAGATGAGGCATTATATGTACAAAGATTTGATAATTTCAGTTTCACAAATACTTATACTATGAAAGCCAGAAGCAGTTGCAGAGGGGGGGTCCATACCCCCCCCCCCCTTTTTCAGCCGCTGCAAACTTTAAGGGTTTCTGACCAATTTTGTGGCATGGAGCCCCCCCCCCTTTTTTTCCTGACCTGGAGACCATTTTTTTAGTTTTATCTTTAGTCTTGTTTTTTTCTTTAGTTTCTATTGTTCCACACAGATGCAAAGTTTAGTTTATGCATAGTTTCACAAATATTCCTGTGATTGAAGACCGAATTAGAGGTCAAGACCTCTCGCCAGGGGCTCCTTTAGCGATATGTTGATGGATGATACGTTTTAATGATGTCTCTGCTTGCTGAAGCCGATAGACGAAAAATGCTGGGTAACACTTTGTTATTTTACACTTTTACTCAGGAGCAGTTCTTATTTTTCACATTTGTTGTTGTGTTGCTTTAAAACTGAAAAGGTTTGTAGGTCTTCTTTTTTTTTATGTCTTTTTCAATTGATTTTGTTGTTTCTGTTGTTTTGGCTTCAGAGGGCTTTGTTCTGTAGCTTGCTTGGGTTGATTGGTTTCCTGTTGTTCTGGAGTTGAGCTGGGGTGATTCTTGTAATGGCCCTGCGTAGTCATCTGACCAGTCAAAGCGTGTCGCCACTTCTTCCATCGTCATGTTATATGTTGCGGCTGTTCGCTGCATTCGTAGTTCTTGTCTCTGTGCTGGTGTTCAATCCAAATATTCCATCAGGTGCCATTTGTTTACAAAGTATGTACATTTGTTAAAGTAAGTTTACTCTGTATAAATAATTTTTTATTTCTATGTTTGATTTAAAATTAAAGGAATAAAGATTTTCATAATATCACTTTTGCATGTTCAATATTTCTTTACTATCTGCTGTATATGTATTATGTTTTGAAGTTATTTATATTTTTTTTCACCTTATTTTTCTCTGAGGTTAAAAATATTTGTTACTTTTTCCCCTAATTCAAACCAGCATTCTTTGGATCTTAAAATCAAACCCTCAACTTCATATTCTTCTTTTTCTGCTATTTAAATTTTTAAAGAATGTATTTCATTCCTAAGCAAGTCATGTATTTCAATGTCAGTGCAGTTATCCAATTGATCATATAATTTAGTCAGTTAACGGCGATAGAGTGTTTCTTTTTCATCTCTTACTCTTTTAGCCCATTTACCTAATACAAAAAAGTTTAATTTTATATTTCAAATGTTCCCATTTTGCCCTTACATCTTGAAAAGTATTTTCTGTAAGCCATAATTGCCAATTTTTTTAAATTCTTCAACAAAATCCTCATTGTCTAATATAGCAGAGTTCAATTCCCAAAGACCTCTTCCATACACAACTTTATTAATGAACTCTTTCCTTGTCAAAGTAACTGCTGAATGGTTGAATTTTATGTTAGGGATGGTTTTTGTATTCTCAACATAATCCTGTAAATGATCTGATATCAGCTAAAAATCCAATCTACAACTCATATTTAATGTTGGTTGTCTCCAAGTAAAAGATCTCTTATTTGAATTTCTAAGATGTCATATGTCAACCATTAATCTCCGCTTATATTAACAGATTATGAAGACAGTTCAAAAAACTATCCTTCTTCTTCTCTGTACCTCATTTTTTATCTAAATTTTGATCAAAAACAATATTAAAATCCCCTCCTAAGATTATATGGTCACTAGAACAGGTATTTTTTCTATTAATTTAAAGAGAAAATCATAAATCTTGACCTGATCTTGATAGTCATTAGGTGCATATAAATTACATATTTTATATCTAATGTTTTTCACGCTTATATCTAAAAAGAGAATCCTGCCATCTTCAGAGCAGTGAATTATTTTATTCAAGTTAAAATCTAATTCATATTTAACAAATAGAACTACTCCCCTATTTTAGTTTCCCAATGCAAACAAAACATTTTACCATAATATTCATTTTTCCATGTATTTTCTACTTTATTAGCGCTCTACGTCTCCTGTAAAAATAGAATATCTGTTTTCACCTGCTTTGCCCACCTGAATATACCTCTCCTTTTCAATTTATTATTCAGACCTCTTACATTAAGTGAGACAATATTAAGATATGATTTTTTTACTCTACCCATAATTAGTAAGTTGTATGTAAAGTAAGGTTTACCTTTTACATTTATCAGTATTTTCATTTAATTATAATAAATCTTGTAGATGCTATCCTGTTTATTTATGTAACAGCTGCTAATCTCTCTGACACCAATTATAGACAAAAATATTTGTGTAGTTTTCCCTAAACTCACGAAACAAAAACAAATATTACTACTTAAATAACTAGCTTAAACATTAAACGGCAGCAAGTCATGGTCTAGTAGAATGATTTCACCATACCCAAATAATGATTAATAAAAAGAAATACATATACTGTTAATGATGTTTATGTGTATAAACATACACATGTACATGCATATACACATACTTTATATGTTGCCTTCTGTAATTCCTATCCTAAGAATTATGACTTCTTTTGGGATCTAATCTTCATTCTTATGATGAAGACCTATCATAATAATAATCTTAACAAAATAATATCCGGTTATGGCATAATCTGACACCTTAATTTACAAGTACGCCCTAAAATCTTGATCTCAATGTTGTTCAAATTCACCTCTGATCTTCAAAAAGAGTCATTAGTCCTGTTGGGCTGGGCCCCCCTTTCCCTAAACCCTGAATTTGCCCTTGAAAGCCTCATGAACAATATGCCAACTGCAGTAACAAACTGAATTCTTTCAATCTCTTTATTTATTTCATGGAGGCAACTAGTAGCTATAATGCATTATACAAACTGATCCAGATTATGAAGCTTTCATGTAAGAATGCATGGTTTTTGCAGTACATTGGTTTAACAGTTATAACATCTGGCTTCTGGGCAATTAATCCACAGCAAAAGTCCTACATGGCAAATCAACAGATAAATACCATATGAAGGATGGACAAAATGTCACCAGACAGTATAATGTCCACTGAGAAAATATCCCCACAGTGTACAAGGACAAAACATCAAGTATCCTTATAACCATTAACTCCATTAAAACAGATGAATCATGCAATGATCAGGAAAAAACTGATAAATCCTGATGAAAGTTTGTAATTAGACATGAACAAACAAAAGAAAAAAATGCCTGACACTGAAAGAGCACCTGCTTAAAAGAGAACTGTAACTAGATGTAGCAACAACAACAAAAAAGAGTACAAGCCTGAAATAGAACCAGACATTTCCAGACAAAATAGACCTAGGATCTTTATGAACAGAAAAATCTCTGCAAAAGCTGGATTAACCTCATGGGTAACCAGCTTTCAGAAGAATGTTCTATGAAAACCAGACATTTATATCATAATTGACAGTGTGGCACTCAAATTTTGTCATGCAACTCCTCTTTGGCCACGCCTTGGAAATTCATGTGTCAGGATTGATGCAAAGTGTGTCCTAAGGGGGTTCTTTTCTTATATTTTCTGAACCCATATATCCCGAGAAATTTGACATGATTCCTTCCAGGGGCCATGAAAGGGCCATCTTTCAGAAACTATGCCAGTGTATTTAGTGGATGAACTTGCAGCAAAATCTATCTTATTTCAAATGATACTATACTGGTCTTCAAGGGCAAAATAATGAATATGCATTATACTAGTTAAGACAAAAGAGAACCCGGTTTATGGAAGAATGGGACTGATTTTCCTGAAATATCTGGTGCAGGAATAAGTCTTGCAACTAAAAATCTTGTTATTAAAATAAGACAATTATGGCTTGTTGGAACATTTTATGTTTTATTAATTTTTAACAATTTATCTATAACAAGATGTATGTGTGATCGTAGGACTACCTGGTACTAGTGGTGTGCTGATTAATTGATTAAATCAATGATTGGTTGTTTTCTTTCAAAACTGATTAAATCGATTGCGAACACAACTGAATATACGACACAAAGTAAAAAAAAGCATCAAAACAGAACCTTATATGTGCAGCCAAATTGACCTTGGATGCAGATGGATTGATGGTTTCATTATGAATACCGATGTACAAGTAAGACTATTTACTGGGATCAATATTTTAGGTACTAGTATTCGGCAGATTTCAAGGTAAAATAAAAGTACATAAAATAATCGATCATTGGTTATTTTTATTTTTCAATCATCGATTATGATTTTAAAACCAATGTCTACCACTATCTGATTCCCCCGTTATCACTCAACCAATCAAGCTTTTCTGTGTTTCTGCAAAATGTCACGCTTCAGTAACAACTAACATGGGTTCACCTGGTCAGTTGGTTTACAAATACTGGCCCTAATACCAAACAACTGGAATGGTTTCCTTGTGGACAAAGTGTAACACTGGTGTATAATCCTTTGAACTACAAATATACTATGGTGCTTCAGATTACAAACAAAATTTAATGGATTGTATCTTGAGCTTTACCTAACCCTCCACCAAATTTCTTTGAAATTACTACATGACAAACCATCCAACCAACCACAGAACCAAGGGTAAAACATTATACCTTACTAGTACAGGTATAAAAATATTATTATGGAAGTTGATGAGCTCAGAAGAGAAAATTCATGATCATTAAATAAAATTAACACTTTGATAATACCATTTTATTTTACATTCATGAACACAATCTAGTCAAATCACAATCATTTTCCTGAAAGACAGCCAGCACTGGATGACAGAAAGGATAAAACAACATAAATCTGTCCCTCTCATGATCAAAATAAGCCCCTCATGTTGTATTGAAAAACCCAGCCCTGATTCATCAATCACTGCTGACACACTCTCCTCATAACTATGGTAACACCCTCAGGCCAGGCTGATATTATGTCGATCTGAGCGGAGAGAACTTGAAGCTCTCCAGAAGGCCTGATTCTCTGAACGTAACCCTGTCCTGTAAAAACCTTGTGAAACCAATTAACAAAACCATCTGCTTGTTGCAAGCACCAATTCAACCCTGGTCTCAAACAATATCAATTAGTTATTACTTTGTTTTTTTCTGAGAAGGATCATTGGTTGTTTAATAATGGTTTATAACCACCCATATTTGTGATTCTGGAGGTCTGATAAGGCCAAACCCCAACAATTCTATTGTTCTACACAACTGCTCTTATAATTCATTTTAGTGCTCTGGATAAATTTTTTAATGAGCTCCAATCTTCAGTAACATTGCTGTTTGTGCTCATCTCATTCCCTACATAGAATTCATGAAGTTGTCATAAAAAATTGGACAAAATATTGTGTTGTTTCTATTCTTTATTTCACAAACTGATGAACACTTTAATGTCTTTCCTAAAGTTTGCAAACTGCCACTTTTCTCTCAACTAATAAATTTTCCATGACTAAAAATATTTGACAGCTCACTCCATAATTTTGGACCCCTTTGTCTATTGAACAATTAGCTTTTTGGTGTGGACTAATGTTGATGTGTTCTTTCTCAATTTGCCTCTTGGTGCTCTGATTTCAGATTCTTGACACTACAGCAAAGCTAAATCCCTGAGAGGTTACAGTAGCTCAAAACACCTGCAACCTTCTCTAAGGACATTTTAGCTGTATTCTGTGCATGTATTTCTATTCATTATGTAATTGTATTTGTATACAATTATAAGCCAGCAAACATGCTTGAGGAAAATGAAACCATTAAAAAGATTCAAATCAAATAGTGGATATTGGCACCATTCATGGAAATACTGTATGAAACACTTGTTCTAAATTATAGTTTCTAAGAACAAGAAAAAGATAAATAAATTATATTCTGAGACCATCATGCCTTATACTAATCTAAGGCTGTAATAAGAAACACAAGAACAATTGGTAACTGTGAAATCCAGCCAGATATTGCTACACGTGTAGAAAAAAAATAAGGGAAATATTTGAAGCTATATAATAAATTCAGATGCAATATTACAACTTGAAAATAAAATTCTTCATAATGCACACAAAAAATGAGAGAACTTGCCATGTCAGAAATTTTTTCAACACAATGTTAGAAAATGTTGATATCAATATCTCATGGAAAAACTGTGTCTAGACAACTCGTGTATTGATACTGAGTAGACAGGTCTGTTACAGGCAAGACAGGTAATCTGCAATACTCAAGAATTGGTGCAAACAGGTCCCCTTGTGTATATAAAACTTACAGCCAGACCTGATATAAAACAGCCAAACAGTCCCCTGAATTACATCTGGCATTTGTCCTGATAGCACTTATATGTAAGCTGACTGGATATGTGCACAGTGCACACATGTATACACAAAAATACATAAACCTAACCACAGTTACACAGGTGGCTGAATAGGTCCACAAACAAACACACACATACCTCACTTAAATCTACATAAAAACGCATGAAAACAATCCAATGACACTAGCACAGCAACAGGCTTTAAGCAAATGGTGTACAAAGGAACTTATGTCATATGTTGTCAACAAGCGGGGAAAAAAGACCACTTCAGTATATTTATGTAAATGACATCATAGGTGAGTGCATACAAACACACAAACACACACAGAGTATACACAGTCTAATGACACTTGACAAAGCACAGTGCATTAAATCAATGACCTTAAAGGGCATGAACTGATGCCTGATGTAGCCAACAAGCGAGAACAACAACTTGATAAAAAAGTGATATATAGATTATTGATGGCATGCAGCATTATTGGAAGCTAATCAGCAGCTGGGCACCTACTTGCTGACTGGTCCTCTGCTGCAAGCATATAGCACCCAGCACTGCAGTGACTGAGCCAGCCCTGCATTATGTAAGCAGATTTTACCAGCTGAGGCTGTGAGACTGTCAGATCAATACACCAGTCCTGTTATGGTTTGGCAGCAGGCCCTAACCAGGCTTTACTGGAGCACCTAGAGATATATGAATCAGCAGTGGCACTGGCTGCAGCAGTAACTTACCATGCTATGCAGCAACTAGACTCCTACACCAGCTCTCCTGTGCAGTAGACTTCTTATAAGTCACAGGTGTTTATTATAGCCTGATATGGGAACACTCCATGACATTGAGTACAAGGCATATCCTGTGCTGGGCTTTATTTAGCAAGAAGTTCACTACCTTCTACGGCCTCTGGGCCAATCCTACACACGTGTTAGAATCTAAGCACGCTACACCACATCTTGGATTTAATGTAAAATCAGTCATGCGTGAAATTGTTCCACCTCACCTGCTCACACCTTGCTTCATGTGCAGCCAACCATATCCGTGGAGCCAGACACTCACACATACAAGCTCTTTGGCTCTACACAGAGCACAATGCACACTGCCACATAGGTCACATGACACAGCTGACCAATTTTTCATGAAGTATGGTGCTGCTGCCTAGTGAGTCGCTGCTTAACCAGTAAGAGGAACAGGCTGCTGAGAAATATCCATCTACTTTTAAGGTTACATAGTTATATCTTAATATAAAAAGTATATATTTTTCAAAGGAAATTTCATTATTTTACCTGGAAAATATATATATGATCATAAATAAAATGTAATTCTTTAAAAGAGTAAATGATAAAAGGTACAATAATGACCTCCCAAAAAAATTCAATGCAAATTTTTTTTCATTATTGGTACATTCTAATTAAAGTACGGGGTGGGGAACAGAGATCTACAACTGAATGACAGTGAATGACCACTGAATCAAACAGAGGACAATCATCAACATATGAGGATAAATTGTGTTATATTTAATGTATCTGAGTTTTCTATCATAGGACTGGAGTGCCTGTCAATTTTCATCAACAAAGAATTCATAACCTTTATACAGAGATTAGAGCAAATATCAATTGCCACCGAGTAGAAGCTAGTTTTGAACATAAAAATTAAAATCTTAACAGGCCAGACTACATATAATCTTTTACAGTAGAACCTCAATTTTCCAAATGGTTTGGGGGGGACATAAATTTTTTTAGGATAATTGAGGTTAATAATATGCCAGGTCAGACATTTTTCAAGAAGTATACGGCTAGTACATTGATAGGTATGATGGGCTTATCATTATCAAAGTTCCATTTACATGCTGATCCGGGCATACAGTAACGTTATCTCATCAGATCATGTTTAATCATTGTTAATCCTGGCTATATTCCTTCCAAAAGCAGAAAAAGCATTTAAGTGGTAATTTTGGTTAATTACTTTTAAATTTAGGAAAAACTGTCTGAATGAATTTTTGGAAAAAAGAAATACCGAAATTTGAGGATCTACTGGACATATATATGACATATATATTACATATGTATATTATATATATATATATATATATATATATATACATAAATGTATATATTATGTTAAGTTTTGTAAATCATTAAATATTTATACATATTTTGGACCAAATACAACTGTAGTAGTTGTAAACAGTTTGACTGGTTCAGAAGAAACCTGCATTTCAATTTAAATGTTAATTGAATTAACAGTATATCAGTTTCCGAACATAGTGTGGTTTGATTTAAATTGCTATTATCTCTTTATCTGGAGTTTAATCATCTAATAAATTTCAAAATTTCTGAAGCCCAATTTAGTATTTTTCAGCTTTAAATGAAGAGAAGTAGGTTAGTAGTATCAGTTGTCTTGAGTGAAAAAATATCTAAGCAGCAAAGTGCAAGCATTTAAATTCAACACAGACAGATAAAAATAATGCAGACACTATGGATGATACATCTACAGCATTGTAAGCCAATCTTTCTTCAAATTAATATTTCAATTCAAATAATACATTTCCAGGTATTTATTTATATCATTAATCAAGTTGCTACACAATTTAGAGGTGTTGAGTACAACACTGAAAATCATAAACCATTCATTCAGCATCACGTAAGGCCAGGATTTTTATTGTTTGGTTTATGAACCTCCTACCACAAATTTGGTTAAACTGGATAAAAAGAAAAAATTTTAAAAATTATTTTCATTCTTCTGGTTTAAATGATGATAAGAACATTCTGATAACAGAACTGTATGACAGTTTGAACCTTTTTGAAATATTTTCTTCTGTCCTCTTACCCTGATTTCATCCATAAATAATTGTAAACCAAAACAAGGGACCCATGGGTCACTGTGCTCAGCTGAATATGACCTTGAAGGTAAAAATCTAAAATAATATCAAATGGAGATAAAGTGTGAGAGAAAGAGGTAATAGAGGCCATGGTTGATTTATATGATTGGTTTGTATTGATCAGGAAGAAATTGTTGCAAATAAAATTTTGTGACCTGACCATGTGTTTCCTAATGTTGAAACTAAAGAATGTGAGCATTCTGTGAACAAATAATCTGTACCATTACCATGATCATTAGATGCCTTTTTATTAACTCTTGACATTTCAGAAGTTTACACATTTGTTCAATTGAATCTATTTTTTTGTATAATATATATTATAAAATATATATGTATTTTTTTATTTTATGAAATGTATACAGTTGAAATATAACTAATTAACATCATACATACAGGGCAAACAAAGCCTGATCTCCAATTCTGCTGAGGCAGGAAAATGATGAACAAATGTTTGTATTAGATCCTCATGTTTTTATCACATCAATTTTTTTTATTATAAGTTTATATTTCTATACATTTCCAATAAAACATATATATCTGAATATAAAAGTTGATTCATAATTCTAAATTGCATCATCATAAGTCTCAATCTTGTCCGATATCACCACATCATGCATACAAATGTTTATATATTTTTTACCACAAAAATATAGCTTTTAAATCTGCAAAACAATAAATATCTAAAAATAATACTTGATTTAGATTTCACAATTTTAAATGCGTCTTTATTTATCCATAGTGTGCTTCATATTTTATAAATTTAAGCATACTGATGGGTTTAATTATATTTATTGAAATCATTTAAAAGGAAATTGATTTCTTTAAAAATGCTAATTAAACACAACATGGCATCTTCTGGATTACACCTTGAATTACTTTTTCAAGGAAGGTTTTTGTATATTGGAGTGGAAACAGCATTTCTATTAAGGAGATACAGTGAAAACAATTACAATTACTGCATAACACTTGGTAGGTTTGATTTACGGGGGGGGGGGGGGGGGGGGGGAGGAGGGCCCCCCCCCCTCCCCCCCCCCCCCTCCCCGGGTTGTTTAATTGGGGTTGTGATATGAGAATAATTGTACACCTGTCACAGCAGGGGATCTCCCCCAGTGACTGTAACAAATCAGAAACCCTGGCACAGCTGACTTCTGGTTACCTGGAGTGGAAGCCTGCATCTGTAATCAAAGCAAATAACTACAATAGCCTCTCAAGAAAAAAATCAATAACTAGCTTAATTTTCAAGCTTTTTCAAATTTCAGATTTAAACAAATTAAATACTTTTTTTTACATGCTGTGAAAATTTAATCATTGGTACTTACAGGATAAAAACGTGCCATGGTCAAATTTGGGCAAAATTTAAGGTACTGATTTTATTTTTATGCTAATAACTTAAAAAATTTACAAAATTCAGATCTAATTTTGGGTAAACAATTGAATCTTAATTAAACATAGTTATATACTTGGGGAAAATAGACTCTAGTTTCAAAATTTTTCATGTTAAGTGAGTAAATATTATTCCTGATTTTTTACAAAGTCCATTTTGTTCGGGCCAATTACTTAAAGAAATTATACTTAACAGACTTAATTTCTGGCATGTACATAGGAACTATATAGAGGAATATTTATAGTAAATATGAAGAAAAACAGATGAGTGGATGAGTGGTTTTGATATTAGGCAGTCCTGAAGTGTGAAAATAGGTTTTTAATAAAAAAATGAGGTATTTCCTTAATTTCTCAAAGGAAAGAAGTCGCAAAGACCCAGTTCGGCTTGGTGAGAGATCTTGGGGACATCTAACATTATGCCAAATTTTGGATTCCTAGGTCTTACGGTTTCAAAATGTGCCACATCTACGGACGGATGGACAGACGGATGGACGACGGACAATGGACCACGACTATAGCTCAGATGACTTATAGTCAGCTGAGCTAAAAATTAAAAAGTCTGGCCTCATGACAGAGAGCTCTAGTGAATAACACCCAGACATACAGTGGTCTTTGATGTATGAGTTATGGTATTAACAGGTGTAGATCTCTTTTTTTCATGTTTGAATTTAGGCAATTAGTCACACTGTGTGTGTTGCCGTAATGAGTTGAATTTGTCACAACTGTGTCTCTTGGTTAGATAATATCTTTTTAACCATACAATCTTCACAACACCATGACCAACCTACATACCACACAGCGGTAAAAACAGCATGAAAGATTAAAGCTATTAGATCACAGCATTCAGAGTTTCAGTCAACATTTGAATCAGATACAAATCAGTTATATATATACAAATGCAATTTCAAATACAGGATATCAAATACAAACACGAAGTATATCAAATGCAACAAATTTTGGGTCTTAATTTTTTAAACTGCCAGGTAATAGGATAAAACAGGTATATTAGAGAATTCTTGGTAAATGGTAAACTGACTAGAACATTATTTGAACAGTATCTGATCAAAAATACCACAGGTACAAACTGTAGCTGTGATGATTGTAACCAGAGTCCTACATACAACAAATATATGTATATCTCCCCCTTCCAAATTCATCCAAATCATCATATTATTATCGCAGTGATATCACAAAGTAGCCTGGTGACCTTTGACCTAATAATATGTGTGGCTTTAGCCTACAATCAAACTTGGGTGAGATATTGGTAAGAAGTTACATGGTGAGTTTCCTGAAAATCTGCCAAAGCCCTGGTAAGTTATAATGGACACTAAAAGTTAACAGATGCACGGCCAGGCAGACAACCCAAAGGTATACCATAGTAACTCCCACTCAGACAAATGTATAATTATACAAATACATGGTCCATCACTCTGCATGAATTATAATCACAACACATATTCCATAATCTGTAGAATATATACAAAGCGATATATCCTGTTGCAGAAATATATAGGCAAATTATTTTGAATGTGTGCCAATGACAGTCCTGAAGAACTGATCAGGATATACTTGGATTATGTGCATGAAGATCTCTTACATTTTTGTTCCAAACTTATTTCTGCAGTTTACCTGAATGCCAGACCTAGACTGTGTATAAGGCATCCTTGAACTTTTGAAGCCTTAATATGTTGACTCTCTAGTCTCTGGAATCACTCTGTGACAGAGGGTCTCCCAGGGGGGGTTTTACCGGTATATGTAGATTGAAATTCATGGAACAATTTCTCCAGACTGTTCCTGGTGACTCTACATGAACATGTTTACGTCACCGGTGAGCATCAATTCTGGTTAATCATGCCTGCTCTGTCAGCCCCCACCAGTTTAAAATCAATGGCAAACAGCTCCAGCTCACAACAGCACAACACTTCATAGTAGAGCATGGTGGTATAATGGTCAGGGCCCTGGATAGCAACTGAAAGGCTTTGGGTTGGAGTCCTGTTCAGACCCCCTTCTGCCCTAAGACTTCTGGCCAAAGTTTACCACAAGGGTGCATCCTCTCTATCCAGTCGGTGGCAAATGTAAAAACACATTTCTAGCACTCATTACGGCTACTTCAGTTGCCTCCTCCCTATGGGGCTGAGGAAAGCAACCACAATGAACTAGTCAAAAGATCATGAAAACAAATTAAGAAGTTGATTGAGAATGACTGCTTCAGTGATAACAGACTAAATATATCAAACATGTAACATTATTTCATCAAAAAACATCCTAGATTTTGGACTATGAATTTAAATATAACAGGATAAAACAGCACAAAGGAGAATCTCTATCAGATGAATCATACAGATACTAACCTGATCTTTTCTCCCTCATTCTGAGAAGATCAGCCTGTAGATGAATGCATTGCTGTACCAGGGCAGTGCGTGGTCCTCACACAGTCGTCTGATGGGGCTCCTGAAGGGGTTTATCACAGGATCTGTAATATGACCAAGCTGGAGAGCCTCGATGGGTTCTCTGGAATATTGACAACTGTACCAGCAGAAATCAGTCAACACCACTGGTACCCTCATTGTCTACAAATAAATAACAGTATTTAACACCACTGGTACCCTCATTGTCTACAAATAAATATCAGTTAACAACACTGGTACCCTTATTGTCTACAAATTAATATCAGTAAATACCACTGATACCCTCATTGTCTACAAATTAATATCAGTAAACACCACTGGTACCCTCATTGTCTACAAATAAATAACAGTATTTAACACCACTGGTACCCTCATTGTCTACAAATAAATATCAGTTAACACCACTGGTACCCTTATTGTCTACAAATTAATATCAGTAAATACCACTGATACCCTCATTGTCTACAAATTAATATCAGTAAACACGACTGGTACCCTCACTGTCTACAAATAAATATCAGTAAACAACACTGGTACCCTCACTGTCTACAAATAAATATCAGCTAACACCACTGGTACCCTCACTGCCTACAAATAAATATCAGTAAACAACACTTGTACCCTCACTGTCTACAAATAAATATCAGTAAACACAACTGGTACCCTCATTGTCTACAAATAAACACCACTGGTACCCTCAATGTCTACAAATTACTGGTACCCTCACTGTCTACAAATAAATATCAGTAAACATCACTGGTGCCCTCACTGTCAACAAATAAATATCAGTAAATACCACTGATACCCTCATTGTCTACAAATTAATATCAGTAAACACCACTGGTACCCTCATTGTCTACAAATAAATAACAGTATTTAACACCACTGGTACCCTCATTGTCTACAAATAAATATCAGTTAACAACACTGGTACCCTTATTGTCTACAAATTAATATCAGTAAATACCACTGATACCCTCATTGTCTACAAATTAATATCAGTAAACACCACTGGTACCCTCATTGTCTACAAATAAATAACAGTATTTAACACCACTGGTACCCTCATTGTCTACAAATAAATATCAGTTAACACCACTGGTACCCTTATTGTCTACAAATTAATATCAGTAAATACCACTGATACCCTCATTGTCTACAAATTAATATCAGTAAACACGACTGGTACCCTCACTGTCTACAAATAAATATCAGTAAACAACACTGGTACCCTCACTGTCTACAAATAAATATCAGCTAACACCACTGGTACCCTCACTGCCTACAAATAAATATCAGTAAACAACACTTGTACCCTCACTGTCTACAAATAAATATCAGTAAACACAACTGGTACCCTCATTGTCTACAAATAAACACCACTGGTACCCTCAATGTCTACAAATTACTGGTACCCTCACTGTCTACAAATAAATATCAGTAAACATCACTGGTGCCCTCACTGTCAACAAATAAATATCAGTAAACAACACTGGTACCCTCACTGTCTACAAATAAATATCAGTACACAACACTGGTACCCTCACTGTCTACAAATAAATATCAGTAAACAACACTGGTACCCTCACTGTCACAAATAAATATCAGTAAACAACACTGGTACCCTCACTGTCTACAAATAAATATCAGTAAACAACACTGGTACCCTCACTGTCTACAAAAAAATATCAGTAAACAACACTGGTACCCTCACTGTCTACAAATAAATATCAGTAAATAACACTGGTACCCTAACTGTCTACAAATAAATATCAGTAAACAACACTGGTACCCTCATTGTCTACAAATAAATATTATTCCATATGTACAAAAGTAAGGCAAAAAATTAGTATGGTTAATTTTGAATCTTTTAACTCCTGATTGTTGTTCACCATGCAAAGTAAGGGTTATTGTTTTCAGTCAATTCTCTGTGTGTGCACCTGCAAGATATCTAAATAACTGTTTTATGGATTTTATTGAAATATACCATATAGTTTGGTATAGTAAAAATCTCCAAGTAATTAACTCCTGGATAAAATCCAAGAGTAATTAACCCAGGATGAGCGTTCTATAAGTTTCACAGCATTTTTTTTTACAACTAGAGGTTAATTCATTTGATCATGAGCCTATCTATGAAGCACAATTGCATGAAATGACTTCACTGAGAACAAAATATTTGCTATTTAGTGAAAGATTGCAGTAAGTCAGTATACAGCACTATTTCAAGACACATTTTCATTGAAAAAAGTTCAAAGGAGAAATATATATATAAACATATGGATTATAAACTGACTAAATATATATATATATGTATCTACAGATTATAGGGCCATGATGTCAGCTTATTTCAAGGGACCTTGAACAATGGGTAACATGACTCCCTGAGTGATCAAAATCATACATTAGATATAGGTTAAAGTGATCTTATTCAACATCCAGCTGCTACCATTTGTGCCTGTCTGACTAACAGTTTGTTACAATCATGTTCTTTCACTCAGCTTGCAGAATATAGGTCACAGTGACATTATTTCAGGTTTCCAAGAAATTTTTACAGAAACTTCCCTGGATCTTAGTCAAATTAGAAGTTTTTAGGTCCAGCTGTATTCCATATTAATGCAAATCTGTCCTTTAGGATGCTAAAATCATTTTCTTTCACATATTTTGCAGAAAATAGGTCACTATGACATAAATCAGTTTTCCAAGGAGATTTGCCTAGGACCTCCCTGGGTGTAGAAGATTCCAGATCTAAAGGTTACAGTTTGTGCCCTATTACCAGCCAGGCTGCCTCATTTGAAGGTCTCAAAAACAGGGAAAAAAAGTGTAAAAATTAGAAAAAATACAGGTGGTGCCACCAGTCTGCAGGAACTGATGAAACACTCCATGATCAATATGCATGCAAAAAATCATGGCAATCAATGAATAAATTATCCAAAAACTGGAGCTTTTCTATCAAATTTTTAATTATTCTTGGGGGTATTTATGAGGTCAAAAGCTCAAAGGATATGGGTGATATAGACCTAATTTCAGGTTTCAAAGGAGATTTTACATGGACCTCCCTGGATGTATAATTAGAAGATTCTAGGTCCCATGGTTATGATTTGTGCCCTGTAAACAGATAGCCGGATGGAAAACAGACCAAGAGTGATGGCTATAGCTTAGATGACTTTCAGTCAACTGAGTTAAAAATATTAAAATATAAATACAAAAATATATAAATGCTTACTTTCATATGAACCAAAGTTTCCACCCAGGAAGAATAAGCACCAAGTCCTGCATTCAGCCCTAAAATGTCATTATAATTAATAATAAAAGAGGGTGATATAACTACAACTTTAACATGTAAACACTGACATTGTAGGTGTCAATTTAATATTGAGGGCCTAACTGGTATATCTTAATTACTTTTTAAGCTGGTATTGAACATCAATGGTTTAAATTAAACTATTTAGATTTAATCACTGCATTCATTAATTCTTTTATGTTCATGATTACATGAGTGCTCAAATGAGAATCATAAACAATGAAAGATATAATATATGTGCATTCACCAGGGGTATGACTGTGAGCACTGAAGATTAAAAACTGAAAAATATGTTTATCTCTTGTAACATCACAAAGCTGGACATATATCCTTTAGATACAAATTACGATTTAGACAGAGGAACACAGCTTTGTATTTTGGTAAAATCTCTTATATTTATCAATCGCTTCACTTTTTATAAGGAGATAAATGAGAATACACACCTATTATAATATGGGGTTCCCCATGCTCAACTTTGTCATAAAGTCCTTTCAGAAAGGTCACAGTGACATTGCCCATGACCTTGACCTTCTTGTTGACCTTTCTTGATATACCAGGCCCAATCATGAAAATGCTAAACTCATGATTAGGAAGCAAGGCACCGAGTTCCTGAAAAAAAAATTTATCATATCATTTGTTTTTATTTTATTAATTTTTTTTGTGTACATGTCAATCAAATACAGCATTTAAAATATTTATCTCTGATGTAACATAATTATTATAACCAAAAGTAACTACTTGATCTCTATAATACTGATAAACACTGATTCTTGTCACAGCCATTGACAATCATATCTGAATTTTTTGCATCTGTTGATATATTGCAAGAGACCTAACAATGATAAATCCTATAAAAAATTAAGTATTTTAATTCTTTAGGGGAGGACGTAGCCTAGTGGTTTAGGTTTTGTTAAGAGTATCCTTGGTTACAAAAAGTGCTCTAACGACAAGATGTAACAAATAAGACATTGTTTTCTTTGATGGAGGTAACCACCTAAATTATTTAAGGCTAGCTGAATCAAATACTATGTACATCCACAGAATTCATTCTGGTTTTGGACTGTGCAACAAGGTGACATAATAGGACTATCCTTGTTTCAACCACACTCGGTTACCGTGTACCACACCTGCAGGTCCTGGGTGTATAATCTTCCCCACCACTGGATAATAACACCAAGGAACCCCCATAAGGTGCACTTGTTTGTGAAGGAAACACGAATGAGGGCTACAGTCTCCCCATTAAGACTACAGAGTGCTCACCCTGGGTGAGGGCCAACCGTGAAAGTCTCACTCCTCCTTAGCTGAGTTTTGAAGTGATATTTCCCAGCTTTTGGCCCTGCACTCTACCCCACTACCACATATGTTGGGAATATACAGAAGCAAAATAAATGATATATCACATATTATTATTGTAACATAAACTTCATCCTCGTTCAATGAACAGGCCAAGGACCTGTCCCTAAAAAATTTATACACTACGACTTGGGTAACTTTACCAAACACATACTTTTAATCTAAATTTTTCATGGATTATATTGTAAGATAATGCTTTGTTACCTGAAAGCAAAATGCTATATCAGCCTCCATCTCACAGCCGATCAGATGGATTACAATCGGGGTCTGTTCCACTGGGTCATGAATTTCTGTTATAATGAATGACATTATAATGCAGCTTGTTCATGATGTTTAAAGATGCTTTTTCATAAACTGAATCCCTGATTTAGATGCACACCTTTTGAAGCTCTTTGTTGACAAATGGCTTTCCAGGCATTTGATGTGTTGAGCATTATCACGTAACAATGTCTTTTAACCACTTATACTTGAACCAATGATTACAAGATCTGACATTCATAAGCAACATTATTTTTCATAAATAAGTATGCCTATGTCATCTGGTTTCCTATATTCCTATATTAATGGTATACATATACTAGTATTCAACATTACAGAGGCTGTCAAGCACACCCTTATAAAACAGTAGGACAAAAGTAGGATTGGAAATATAGGAAAATCAGGGCAAAAGTAGGAAACTACAAGGACAGAAGTAGGACTGTAATGACACATGTACAAACATTATTCATACTGATTCTTGATACATGAATGTGAAGTCCAAAAAGTTCTTTTATTGAGAACATATTTAAACAATTTTTACTTAGTTTGCACCTACAGTTTTGAGATCACATGGTGCCAAAAACTGCACGAAAGAGTTCAAACATAATAACACAATGGCAAATTCACTGTGATTCACTGCAGCATTTTGACACTGCATGTTACAGAGCAAAACAAAAAAAATAGTTGGAACAAGTGGCCAATGGGCCATGACGCTCAGCTGAATTTGACATACAGGTGATGCACGTATTAACTATTATTGTTATCTGGTGAAAAATATTTGTTAAGGAACCTTGAACAATGGATAAAATGATTCAGAGTGCTCAAAATCATGTGTTTTGTTCACAGGCCTTACAATATAGGATACAGTGACTTTATTTAGGGTTTCCAAGAAGATTTTACCTAAAACCCCTTGATGCTAAGGTCTTTGTCCAACCCCTATGATTTGTGTCCATCTAACTTATCTGGTGCTAAATATTCACAGAATAAGGGTCACAGTGACCTTATTTAGTGTTTCTAAGAAGATTTTATGTTTAAGTAGAAGTTTTTAGGTCCAGCTGCTACCATCTGTACCCATTTGAAAAATGAGGTACTAAAATCATGTAATATCACATTTAATGATAAAAAAATAAATCATATTATTCATTACTAATCATTAGGGATCATATGAAGGAAATTAATGATGGACAAAGATGCAGTTGATAATATTAATCTAGATTCCTACTGTGTCTACTGTGTGGATTGATGTGAAAGTAGTCCAAAGTGAATTTATTACATTTATTTTTTTAAATATAAATAAATACCATAAAACCAGGTACTTATGGTCATTATTTAAATTTGTGAATTTTGTATATTCTGGATTCTCAACATCATTGTTTGGCTAAAACTGAATAAATACTAGACATGGTGCGAATGCTTTGCAAATGTATTTGAATATGAATATGAATATGTACTGCATTAAAAATTTTATTGCATAAGAATGGGAATTCAGGTGAAAATAAAAGTATTTGAATACCAGTGCAGATACTTTCAAAATGTATTCATGAATGCATTCATGAATATATTCTATAATATTATTTTAAAAATCATTTCAGTTATATTTTATTTTAAACAAGGGACCTATGGGTCACTATGCTCAGCTGAAGTTGACCTTGAAGGTAAAAATCTAAAATAATATCAAATGGAGATGCTGTGTAAGTGGAAGAGGTAATAAAGGCCATGATTGGTTTATATGATTGGTTTGTATTGATGAGCAAGAAATTGTTGCAAATAATATTTTGTGACCTAACCATGTGTTTCCTAATGTTGAAATTGAAGCATGTGAGCAGTTTGTGAACAAATGATCTGTAATATTACCATGATCATTAGTTGGCTTTTTGATTAACTGTTGACATTTCAGTAGTTTACACATTTGTTCAACTGAATCTATTTTTTGTATAATATATATTATTAAATATAAATGTATTTTTTTAATGAAATTAATACAGTTGAAATATAACTAATTAACAACATAAAACAGGGCAAACAAAGCCTGATCTCAAATTCTGCTGAGGCAGGAAAATAATGAACAAATGTTCGTATTAAATCCTCATTTTTTTATTACATCCATTTTTTTTATTAAAAGTTTATATTTCTATACATTTTCAATATAACATATATATCCGAATATAAAAGTTGATTCATAATTCTTAATTGCATCATCATAAATCTCAATCTTGTCAGATAACACCACATCATGCATACAAATGTTTATTTATTTTTTACCACAAAAATATATCTTTTAAATCTGCAAAACAATAAATATCTTAAAATAATACTTGATCTAGATTTCACAATTTTTAAATGTGTCTTTATTTATCCATAATGTGCTTCATATTTAATAAATTTAAGCATACTGATGGGTTCAATTATATTTGTTAAAATCATTTAAAAGAAAATTGATTTCTTTAAAAATGCCACATTACACAACATTGCATCTTCTTGATTACACCTTGAATTACCTTTTCAAGAAAAGTTTTTGCATATCGGAGTGGAAACAGCATTACAATGAAGGAGATACAGTGAAAACAATAACAATTATTACTGCATAACACTTGGTGGGTTGGGTTTGCAGGGGGGGGGGGGGGGTGATTGGGATGGTGATATGAGAATAACTGTACACCTGTCACAGCAGGGGATCTCCCCCGGTGACTGTAACAAATCAGAAACCCTGGCATAGCTGACTTCCATTGACCTGGAGTGGGACCCTGCATCTGTAATCTGTAATCAAAGCAAATGACTACAACAGAGCCTCAAGAAAAAATCAATAACTAGCCTAATTTTCAAGCTTTTATTTTCAACTTTCAGATTTAAACAAATTAAATATTTATGTTTACATGCTGTGAAAATTGAATCAATGGTACTAACAGAAAAAAAACGTGCCATGGTCAAAGTTGGGCAAAATTTAAGGTACTGATTTTATTTTTTTATTTTTTTAAAAAATTTACAAAATTCAGATCTAATTTTGGGTAAACAATTGAATCTTAATTAAACATAGTAATATACTTGGGAAAATAGACTCTAGTTTCAAAATTTTTCATGTTAAGTGAGTAAAAATTTTTTCCTGATTTTTTACAAAGTCCATTATGTTTGGGCCCATAACTTAAAGAATTTATACTTAACAGACTTAATTTCTGGCATGTACATAGAAACTATACAGAGGAATATTTATGGTAAATATGAGGAAAAACATATGAGTGGTTTTGATATTAGGCAGTCCTGAAGTGTGAAAATAGGTTTTTAATAAAAAAATGAGGTATTTCCTTAATTTCTCAAAGGAAAGAAGTCGCAAAGACCCAGTTCGGCTTGGTGAGAGATCTTGGGGACATCTAACATTATGCTGAATTTTGGATACCTAGGTCTTACGGTTTCAAAATGTGCCACATCTACGGACGGACGGACGGACGGACGGACGGACAGACGACGGACAATGGACCACGACTATAGCTCAGATGACTTGTAGTCAGCTGAGCTAAAAATCATGATTTTCTTATTATTTTTTTAAATAAAAATTATATTGGCACAATATTTGTTATTCAATTTTAATAAATAGTTAAACTCTTTTATTATATGTGCTGCTTATAAGTTATATGGCCAAGTCAAAATCTGTGTGACAATAGCACTCCATTTGTTAATAAAATAAATGAAATCAATCCTCTTTCCTGTCTCCAAAGATACTATCAAAATTATACATAAGCTTAACACTAACAATTTATAATACAGCTTATATTTATTACCACACAAAACCAGCATGTGCCTCATTCCAAAATCATATTTTTTATCATATATAACAGCTGAGCACCATGACCCATGGGTCCCTTGTTCATATATTAGTTTCATGATTTGTCACTAGATGTCAGCACTATGGATACTGTTGTGCGAATTTGCTCTATATTTTGCTGTGAATTGGAAGATTGAATCTTCAGATACGGACTTTATTAGTTAAAATGATAACTGTTTGTAAGGATAATGAACATCTTGTAGTTAGGAGTTTTTTCTTTGTTTTTATTACAGTTTTTCACGGTGTTGTAATGTGCTTATGATGTACTACTACTTCATGCAGTATGTATTAAAGCCATTGCAATAGCAGTTTATATCAGCGTTGTATATATGGTGCCGCGTGTATTATAGTTATAATAACTCATAGATCACTCTTTCAATGTCACTTCTTTGGAGTGCATTTGAAAATGATCTTTCCCCGGGAGCATGCGGTGAGGCCAAAATATATCTGAAGAAATCATATGGGAATGCATACAAACTGACACAACTGCCGATTTTTGCAGGAAATTAAAAGAGAGGGAATTTGTCATTGTCACAAAGATCGTAAAGACCCAGTTTTCGGCTTGGTAGGAGATCTTTGGGACATCTAACATTATGCCAAATTTTGTATTTCTAGGTCTAACGGTTTCAAAATGTGCCACATCTACGGACAGAAGGACGGACGGACGAGAGACAATGGACCACAACTATAGCTCAGATGACTTATAGTCAGCTGAGCTAAAAAAGCATGTTGGAGTAATACATTAAACGTTAGTAGAACGACTCGTGGAAGTACACAAATGGGGCTCAAGTATAACATACTTACGTCTGATATATGATATTGAACTAAATCTACAGTTCTACTTTACAATAAAAGATGAATGAAACATGTCATATCAAACTACATTTCAATGACAATGATAAATCATGTGAAACGGCAAACTTAAGACGTCAGCAGAAAAGTTAAAACATCGTGTGCTCAGGTAAAGATATCAGATTCCTCACCTTGTTGCCGTATATGGCACCTAGGATTGTCTATGAGCTCGAATTACACAGGTTAATCCTGGTAAGATCCACACACTGGCTTGAAAAGAAACGCCTTTCACCCCTGAGCTACCAATTTCGCCATGTTTGCTTCTTGGCGCTCCGTCACTTTTGGGCAGTAATACCAAAGTTACAAAACTATTACAGGAACGCTTCTTTACAGGTAAACGCATATGTAAACCTTTAACCTGCTGGAATAAACTAAATAACGCAATATTACATAAAACATTTATCTAACCTATTAACTTAAGAACTTTCACCGGGAACTACTTTGTCCAGTGATGTAATACAAATTTTAAGCTGAAGTTTTCTGACCGTATACATCACCATAGACTGGTGTGTGGCTCATATCAGCTACAATATCAAAGATATATTAATAAATTTTCAGACACGATTACAGATAAGAATTGTTTTAAAATCTTGGAAATAAGCAAAAACTTCAAATATCATATCTGGACTATGTGTTTTTTTTAGATTTTCAGTTTTTTTTGAGAATTTTGATACTGACAAGCCACTTTGACTACACGTACCCCACTAGCTGACATCATTACTTTCCATTCCCATGATTTCATTTTATAACATATAATTTCAAATAACAAATCAGAGGGAAAATTTTGTTAACAATTGGTACAACAATTTCAATATATATCATTAAACCTTTCCTTTGTTTTTAAACACTGAATATGTTGTTGGCATAATGAATTTTAAATTTAGACAACAAACATGCACACAAACAGGAATCAAAAGGCAAAACATGTAAATTTGTTGGTCCTCAAATGAACTTTATTTAGAATTAAATAGAAACAAATGCATATAGTCTAAATTTTTTACCATTTTCACTATCTTGTAAGGCATAGGGGAGGCAGCTTGCATCTGTCTAATTTGCTGGATGTGCAGTAAGAAGTTTCCAAGTCTAATGGTTATGATTTGTGCCCTGTTAATGGACGTACAGCTAGAAAACTAGACAGTTGGATAGTCATATGACCAGACAGACGCCTGACAGAGGGTGATCGCTATAGCTCAGATGACTTACAGTCAGCTGAGCTAACAATGAGGAATTTTCCATGAAAAATTAGGAAAACCAGAACTGAGACCCAAAAAAGTTGGATAAGTAGGATAACTTGACAGCCTGTACTATATTTAGAAAGAAATTTTTCACTGAAATAATTCTGCAAATCTCTATTTATTGAAGTTTTTAATTAATACACAACATTAAAAAATTAAAAAAAAAAACATCGGATATGGGGACACAAACACTGCCCTGAAGATAGTGATATGGAATTTTAATTAACCTGGGTTATTCATGGGAACTATTTAAATGAATATTTTGAAAAACACCATGGACATTGTGTTATTGCTGCACTTGCCTATAAACATAATGAACAACATCCAATGTCCCCCCCCCCCCCCCCCCCCCCCCCATTTTGATATACGTTGGTTTGCAGACACCTTTCAGGGAAACAGTATGTGGCATGACATCAGTGTCGCCTGTGAACACGCTGGACAGATGGCCATATTGTCACATGCAACAAGTGTAAGTGCACTCATTCTTGGGTTTTTTATGCTTGGATTTACACCAAAATTGACCTTCATCAACACTTTCACAACACCAGCTTATATGGTAAATATCAATAAAATACCGTCATTAAAATTCATTAAATACCGTCTCAAGATATCGTCTGGACATACATGCATACACACACACACACCTACATATACAGATTCAAGTGAAAACAATAACCCTCGCTTCACTCAGGGGCAAATATAACATCTATACTTACCAAGAATGGATAGATACTGTTTCAGGATATGGTAAATAGTTAGTGGCCAAGTCAGGAGAACAGCTATGGGGGAATCCATCTTGAATCCTCTCCATTCATAATAGCTTTTCCAGTCACATACATCTTTTGAAGGCATACTGTAAGAGTCTGAGTCTGGTGCTGTGAGGAGGCTGGACTCTTGTAGCACATAGCTATCTGAATCACAAAGCTCTCCTTTGAACAAGAAAGAAAAGGAAATGGTAAAGGTACATTATTAGAAATATGTGTATTATCTCATTTTGGCTAAATTCAAAAAGTTTCAACCATTTCTCTTTTCCACTTGTTATGAATCTGTGTTCAATTAAGCACAGGCCCTATGTGTCTGTTTACAATCACAAAACTACATGTCTGATCTTATTTCCACTCATGTAAACAAATTGTTTTAGAATAAATTTAAAGACTTAAATGTAATTTTCAATGGTGAGACCTCGACTGCCCTGGATGTGTGTCACGGCGTCCCCCAGGGGTCAGTGCTTGGCCCCATTCTGTTTTCCATGTACACTGCTCCTATCTGTGACATTGTTGCTCTACATGGGCTCCTCATTCATCAATATGCAGATGATGATCAGCTAGCTATGACCTTTAATCTCCATACCTCACCCACCATTGACGACTCAATGGCTGCTGTGAAGCGGTGCATTGCTGATCTTAATGCATGGATGGTTGTGAATAAGCTCAAGCTAAACGGCAATAAGACAGAACTCATGGTGCTAACATCACCCCGTCTCAGGACAAGAGTTGACATTCCAGCCCTTCGTGTCGGGGCCGATACTGTCTTTGCTAGCCCCAGCATCAGGAACTTGGGATCAATGTGGGACCAGGCTGCAACAATGGAAGAGCATGTTCGACACATCTGCAAAACATGCTATTTCCATCTACATAACATTGCGGCAGTAAGACACATGCTTACACGTGACGCCACAGAACGACTGATACATGCCTTTATTTCTACAAGGCTTGTTAGCTGCAACTCACTGCTTCTGAATGTACCAGCTGCGCAGATCGCTAAACTGCAGCGCGTTCAGAACAGTGCAGCTCGGATAGTCACCAGGAAGCGTATGCGTGACAGCATCACAGGAATTCTGAGAGATCTTCACTGGCTTCCTGTTAAGCATCGGGTCAATTTCAAGGCTTTGTGTCTAACTTATCAATGTGTGAATGGTCTAGCCCCTGCATATTTGTCCGAGCTTGTGTCCCCATATGTGCCATCAAGAAGTCTCCGATCAAACAGCCAACCACTCCTGCAGCAACCAGCCTCCAGAACTAGATCCTATGGAGATCGCGCATTTGCGGTCGCTGTACCAAAGTTATGGAATCAGTTGCCTATGGTCCTAAAAATGTGTGACTCATATGACACTTTCAAGAAGAAACTAAAGACACATCTTTTTAGCTTTGCATATAATTAGACAATTTCTCTAGTCAGTTTCACTACTTACAGACTTTTACTTATCTTAGTCAATTCTCATACTTTTTTTTTAGTACTTTAATTTTTATTTATCTCTTATTTTAAATTTTAACTCAAATTATGCATGTTATTGTAAGGCGCCCCTGAGCAACACTGAGTGTTGGAAGGTGGCGCGGTATTAAGTGAATAAATTATTATTATTATATAAAATATTGGCAGATACCATAATATTTTAAGAAGACTTCATATTTCATGAAATTTTAACATTACTCGCATGTGAATAATTCCATTTAAAATAATGTATTTTGTTTCAAATATAAAATATTTAATGGGACAGCACCGAGACACATCTTGCAACTGAAAGTTTTAGTACTTTCCTCTTAATAGTACCAACCTCTGACATCAGATGTCAGCAGCAGTGGCCATTCATTCTTAAAGACTTAAATTTAAATGACCACAGTTTAAAATCTTAAAAATATTTGCAGAAGATCTGTAAAATATACCAACCAGTTTTATTTATTTTTAACTAAACACTATAATATTTGTTATAGTTTGGTTGTTTATATTACAAAAATGTTAACACTAACAGTTAGCAAATTTAAAATCAAAACACAACAAGCCTAACATAGCACTGACCATAGCTGGGTAATGTTTTGCCTGTTGTTGCCTCTCTCTGCCACAGACCACCGCCATGAACTCCATACCTCTTCAGGAATGATCTGTAATTCTTACCTGTGAAACTCTCACTTGTTGTCTCTGAAATTAATCAAGCAAATTTGTGGAATTAATGTCCCCCACTTTTGGATCTTGTTGTCTTTCATGCTTGATAAGCTGCCAAAATTATGACATGTGGAGAAATCTTGAGGGAACATGAAAACTCAAACAGATCCACTTTGACATGTGGAGTCATTTGAAGGCGAACATAAAAACTAAAACAATGAGAAATAGGACCAAAATCCACTATGACATGTGGAGACATCTGGAGGTGAACATATAAACTAAACACATTGGGAAATGAACCTGACGGACAGGCAAACAGATGGACAGACAGACAGAGGGACAGACAGACAAACCCAAAACAATGTCCTCCATTCCGCAGAAGCGGGGGACAAACCCATGACACTGGTTATATACATATTAAGATATGATATAAATCATCTGAATGCTGTACTCCCCAACATGAAAAATGTAGTTTTGACAATTATTAAAAATTCAGTCAATAAAATATTTACAGTAAAACCTCATTGTGTCAAAGTTAAAGGAACTTATAATATAGCTTCAGCTTATTTGAAGTAAGGATTTCCATGTTAAACAATAGTGCTTACTATGTCATGATCATGTAACTTGTTTATTTGTCCTTAAAACCAGCAATTCCCCTACATTTTCTTTAAAATTTTTGTGATTTCTTACATTTAGTATAAAATGTTGGTAATTCCTGATGAGAACAGTTATTATAACGCCTCTGAGAGGGATATATGATCTACAAGCTGTTAGTAAACACAGCAATGTTTACAAACAGAAAAATCATGTAAGCTAAGGTGTTTGGTTCCATATATGAAGTAGCTGACAGGGCGATAGTTGCAAAATGCCCTTTGCAAATCCCTGTTTCATCTGACTTACCACCAGATGTCCTTGTTGAATGTATTTAGATTATCATGTCAGGACCCCCACATGTAATAAACACGTGGAGAAAAACAAAACGAACAGTTGTGTGCAATGGAATTAGTGTTTTCAGGCCTATTTTTATAAACGGTTCAGGGGTTATTGTTAGTTAATAGATGACAGATATCGAAATAGGCCCCTTTAAGTATGAGCCAGAAATTAAACTTGTATGAAAATAACTGTTAACGCAACAAGTGATATTACCTGAATATATAATCCCTAATTCAATTATTGATTAACTACAGCATTCAGTTCAGTGCATCAATTATTACGCGTTGTAACAGCCTTAATATATCCTGCCATATTGTTTCCAGTGAAGTGTTGTAAGAGAAACCAAGGGCATACCTGGTGCATATGTGAAAGGTAGGTTTGCCAAATCTCCACTCAACGACATTGCAGTAGCCATGTTGCTGCACCATTGTGGGTGTCTGTGTGGAGGCTTATCTTCCTTGGCTGTCTGTTCACACGAGTCTGAACAGAAATAAACTGCCTTGCACGCATTGCTGGAACAAGCAGAAGTTTTTTTTCTTGTTAAATTAATGTTATAATTTTACATGTATGCTGTTTCAAAGAGACTGCTGGCTTCCTCTTTGCACCTGCATTCATAACATAAAGCTAGGAAAAGGTCAACTTTATTCACCACCTGTATATAAATACTAGAATGTAAGTGTTCATTAACCTACATAATACCCAATAAGAAAACATCAGCAACATTAACTCATAATACAGTGCAATATCAAATGGTCTCAGAAGTCATGTAATGTAAAAATGTGTATAAATAAATACTTGTCAGAATAACCTATGGCTGAATATTACTAAATTTCTCTTCTCCCTTTGTATAACTGATCAAAATCAACTGATTTTAAAAGAATCTTAAAAGTAACAAGTCTGCAAAACAGACTATTTGGGATGAAAGTTGAAACCTTATTCTATATAATTGAATATCCTGAACCACTGCAAAACTCATGGTCAACATAAGTACACACACATTTAACAAATGCCACATGTGATGCCACAAAAAATAAATCTAACAAACACATCCCGTTACCAAGAATGGAATAGTCCCAGTGTCCCCCTTCTTTTACACATGAGGCAGGTTTTCATGGGTTGGTCCACTGGGGCTGCAGGGTGTGGCCTGGCTCCTGAAGGGTCTACATAGGTGATACCAAACCCAGAAAAGTCAAGATCATACCTGCAGACACAAAAACAAAACAGTTCTCAATTTTGTTCCCATTTTTTGTTCAACTAAAGTAACACAAAGTTTTGTGCATTTTCCCATACAGATTGACAAAGGTTTACACATGAAAGGGTTCTCTTCCAGTATTGACAAACTTTTTAAAAGGATTGTTTATGGTATATACACAATAAGTACTGTGGTTGCCTTTTTGTTTCAGGGTTTTCAAGAGTTTCAAATTCTCGAAATTCGCAAATTAGATTTATCATGAAATAAAACCTTTCGTGAAAGAGAGGTCACATTGTGGAGGTCTCATTATATTGATATTAATAAAAATAGTTAGATCTTGTATGTTCACAGATTGTTATTATAAATTAATTCAGATCTTTTCAAGTACCTGCCATCAATGAACAATGAATGCAACTCATTCCATGTTCCCTTGGATCTCCATCCAATTATTAAGATTTTGCACACATTTTAGTTTATATAATTATACTCTGTTCAATCAACCTGTGTTCACCTGTTTTTCTGAGATAATTTTCTTTAAATATTCTATTTTTCAATATTTTCCTAGAAAACTACATATGGAAGTAACAGCCTAATATAGCAATTCAGAATTATACAATAAATCTCCAGTTATGTTTCACAACTATTTGGTCTCTTCTCAATGATCTGGCAGATTAGGCATGTCCCTGCATGAGTAGCCATTTTAGTTTTAGCTGGCTATATTTTTTAGAGTGTTTACATGACATCATCCAATCAGCAGCTGTCAACTGAGGCTGTTTTTGCACACGAATGCCATACGAGGGTCTGATACGTTGTAAAATGTAGACTGATTACTCATACTTTTAAATAATTATGTTTCTTTAAGAAGGTGTAAGCCTGTAAGGTAGGTATCTATTACCTTGTTGAAAATTATGTCTTTTAAAATACTACCATACACTACCATTTATCCCTTTAAATGTAACTAAATAAATAAGAAATTGTGAAATTTTAACCCCGTGAATACTGTGGAAGTGGTTATTTTGGCGTGTCTGAATTTTCACGTTTTTTTTACCACGTACACGTATGGGTGACTGAGTACCATGACCACAAGGTGTAAACAATACGTAATTAACTGGGGCAAATCACGTTTGATGATGTAATGGTACTGCACCTGGCCACATTGTTCAGTTTGACATCTCAGTAAGTTGTAGAATTGCTCAACAACAACAACTGTGATTATTAACTAAAAGGAGCCTGCTATGTGTGAACAAGAAATAGAGCCGACAACAAGAGAGGATGGCTTCCGTTGTTTACAAAAATAGCCCCAACTGGGCAGACTAAAAGAAACTGGGAGAAATGAACCTATCAGGGTTTGATTAGAATGAGGGGATGAGACATGAACATTATATTACATAATCTGAGGACAGGAGCCAAGTGATAAATCTATCTGCAGAGAGTTTGATGGCAAGAGGTTTAGGATGGAATTACCCTTTTTCTGGACCATGGCCAAATCCCAAAATTATAGTATGATCACACCTTTACACATGGAGTCAAGTAAAGTATAGTTGCTGTTTTCAGGTGAATGACTATGATAACGTATGGTATTAATCTTACACTGTGCAGCCGTCCCCTGCTTTAACATGAGTAGGACATCTTGGTCGCCCACTAAGAGGTTGTACCATACATTCCTCCAGGACTTGCTTTATCACCGTTTCCTGGTCATATGTCCCGGCTGATGAGGACTTGGCCCCAATCAAGGCATTTCTGGTGTCTGTTACAACCACCAGATGGCTCTCACTGCTGTTTGTCTCATCACTGTCATCTGAACATAGTTAACAATTATATACAAATAATGTATTTGCAACTATTTTTTTATTAATTTAACTTATAATAAATTTTACAGCTGATATATCAAATGGAAACTCCTATGAATAAAATTACTCCTATACAAACAGACTGGTTATGGAGAAAGTGGCAGAATTTACAAGTCAGAAAAAACACAGAAAACTCTATAAATGAAAAAGATTATTCAAATTGTAAAAACGAAAAGGTACACATTCTCTCAGGTTTATCAATATGGTGAAACAGATATTTATAACCCTCCCAAAAATGCAAATATTCCAAAGTCTTTACATTGGCTTAAAAAGAGACAAACAAAAGGTTTTTGGTCATAAAATATGTGCTATGGCGTTATAACATCTTGGAAAGTAAGAATTCTCCTATACCTCAGGGGACCATAAAAGTAACTGATTGCCCTCTCTCTGTATCCTGTATATTTTCATTGTAAAGTTGAAAGAAATAGTTTACAGTAGCTTAAACCATCAATATTAGATTTAAAGACCAGCACAGGAAATGTTTGGATAGTGTTTAAAATCTTTAAGAAATGTGCATTTTCATAATTTCTGCATCATGAAATGATCCAAATTTCTATAAAGAGATACCAAAAATTAGCTGATTGTCTAGTTTACTTTTTGTGCTAGATTATTATTGTGTTAAGATTATGGTAATGACTATTTATTGGCATTAACCCAAATAAGTGCAGTAAAACATCTGGTCTTTCTGTGCTGCCTTCCTGGAAAGCCATGGAGTGACACTGAAAATGGTAAAATGTAACGGGCACAACAAAACAAAATCATGGTCAAAACACGTAGCAATCCCATACCACGAATGGTTCAAAGTGGTCCACCGTGGATGATGATCCATCTTCTTGCTGTTTGAGTCTTTTGAGAGGCTCGGCACGAGCCAGAATCCCTCTAAAATCCATTTTTTCAATACATTTAAGTTTGTTATTTTAACTTGCTGTTTCCTGTGTTGCATTTCACTGCATAATAGTTAGACGAAGTAAAGGATATGTAAACTTCCTGTATTATTGTCCACAAGGGCCACAGGAAGTTAGACAAATGAACTTGTGTGCAGATCCATTAAAATTTACTGAATCTCTTGTCATATGCCTACTGATATTTTATCAAAAACTGATGGCCAAAACTGACTTACCATTGCCGGGTCTACTCTCATTCATGAATGATACTCACCACTATCACACTCCTGAACTGATATCCACCATATTGTGTCCTCCTTGGGCAAACCAGAAATGGCTGTCATGGTCCTGTATTAAGACCTGAAATGAAAACAAATATAAAATTCATATTTTCAGTCCAAAGACTTGTATATAGGGAGTATCTTTGTTTTTGTAACAGTTGTTTAACCTTATCAGGACTCAGAATGGTATGAGACCAGGTCGAGCAGTCTGTTTGTCTGTTCAAATTAAAATGCCTCAACTTCTCCATTACTAATGTCAACAGAAGCAGGCCATGATAATAAGTGACCCTAAGGTCGTAGGTCTAGTTTTATATGTATATGATAGAAATTTTGTAATATTAGTAAAGAAACAAAAAAGGGCTTTTGTTATATTTTCTTGTATATTAATATATATAAGAAAATATAACAAAAGAACTAAGCCCTTTTTTGGCAACTGAAAACATAAGAGGAACAGTCAATTAAATTTGATGATTGTTAAATATAAATTAAAGATTGCTGAACTAAAAAACTGACATAACTGCTATATATCACTCTAAAATAATAATTAAACTGGCACAAAAAAGGTTGAATACACAGGGGTCATATTAACAGGGACAGACACTCCTTATTTTTAACAAAACCTGAAGCACCCTGTGTTGACCAGTTTTGCATACCACCAAGTTGGGAGCTGAAAATAAAACCCTCTTTTCTCCCAAAATTAAATGTGTAATGGAAAAGAAAACAGGTATTTGGCACCATTTGACTCAATATATAGGCCCCACTCTAAAATATGACACCAAGACTAGTTCAGTGAAACTGTGAAACCGCCTCCAGAGCAGGTTTCAGTTTTACTAAAAGCTTACACTCTATAATTATCCTGGCATGATGGCAACATTGGACCAAAGTAGTGCAATTCTGTCAATTATTTATAAATTGAATTTGGTGATGTTTGTTAATTTTAAATCAGTAAAATGCAGTTATAAACAGTCATTAGGCAGTGTTTTCGATTCATTATTTCCTGCTATAGCCAATGATAAATCAGCCCAAATCCTTCCTCTTTCTGTTGTTAGATATTTGGGTATGTTTTCGGACACAGAGAAACAGTCTATTTTCATCATAATTTAAATATATAAAATGATCAATCAAAATTAATAAAGCTCTGGCCGGGTCTCAAGTTGCCCAGTTATGAATTTTTAACCTTTGATAACATTTTCATAATTATTTCCTTTAATAGTACTTATTAATTTACACTATTATTTATATTTTTCTATTGAAAGGGAATCTATCCACTTATAAATACAAAGTGAAACCATACAGAACCAGTTTTCCTGAAACTGACACCTACGTTTTGGACAGTTTTTTCAAATAATACTCATACTTGTTGTCTTCTCTTATATTTCCTCCGGTGGTGTTGTCAGTAATTAAGCAGTATTATTATCTATATAAATCAAAGATAATCACATGGATTAGCAGAAGTTGAACCTCTCTGGAATTGATCTAGCCTGATGCATAGGACTCCATTTATCTGTGATATGGAGTCAGACCCTCTGGCCCTTAGAGTTCACCCTGTGGTACATGGAGGGACCTGTAACATGAAATACCACTGCTTGTTTTGTGATAGAGAAGCAATCTTGAATTCATAAATAGAAATAAACTTAATATGTATCAAATAATGTCAATATATCACCTTTAAGTGTGCCTGTATATTTTTTTATCCTTTGAACTCCTGGGCTTCAGTTGTTGCGTGCGCAACAGGAAACCACCGGAGAGGAATCCCATGCATTAATTAGGTGTGCAATCTATGAAAAAGAGGAACTCGGGGGGGGGGGGGGGGATATGGGGGGGGGGGGGGGCTTTTCCCAGGAATGCCAATGCCATGCACTATGATTGACCTTATTTTCATAAGCATTCTTCCCATCATACATTGCAGTGTTGACAATGATGCTCATTCCCTACTGGCTGTTCCAACCTGTAGGCTCCAGCGGCCCAACTCAGACGAAACAATATCTGACTTCATTTAGAGTAAGTGCCCATACTTAATTACATACTGATCATTCAGCAAAAGTTTTGGTCCCAACGGAGTCTAAGTATCTGTATCAATGATAATATGTGGGGGTTGTTTGGAGTCCTCACGCTACACAAGGCATATACGTGTCTGAGGGTTTTGCACAGATCCTTGCAAGCTTGCATAGTATAGACTCTCCCCGCCAGAGGCTGCAGCGCTTGATCATTGGTTACTAAATGTCAGCGCTGCAGACTGCAGCAAGAATTGATCCTGTGCAGCAAGGCAGAGTAGACTAACACTTATGCCGTGCACTATGCAAGACGATGTGAAGGTCACAGGAAAAAGAGCTAGGGTATTTAATTTGGGATCAGAGTAATAATTATAGCGCCCACTTACAGCAGTTATAAATATTATGAAATAGATATATTGAGAAATATTATTGATTATTTATAAGATTAGGAAATTCCCATATCCTCCTTAGCATTTCTACAACAGATTGAGAAATATATGTTTTTTTGTTTTTTTTTTTTTTTTTTTAATTTGGAATTGGAGTAATAATTATAGCGCCCACTTACAGCAGTTATAAATATTATGAAAATGATATATTGACTAATTGAGAAATACTATCGATTATTTATAAGATTGGGGAAATTTCCATACCCTCCTTTGCATTTCTACAACAGATGGAATAATATGGGTTTTTTTTAAATTTGGGATTGGGGTAATAATTATACGCTCCTTCCAGCAGTTCTAAATATTATGAAAAAGATATATTGAGAAATATTATTAATTATTTATATGAAGAGAAAACCCCATACCCCCTTAATTAGCATTTCTACAACAGATGGAAAAATATCATCTTTGTAATGTGGGGGGGGGGGGGAGAGACTGAATGAGTTGTGAGCATTCAAGCGTGTACGCGTTTTAAGACTCCCTGGGGAATTATGTGGGCGATATTACCAGATTTAAGCAATTTCGGGTAGCTGCGGTCAGAAATCTGAACCACAAATTGTAACACGGGGAAAATCGTGATTAAATTTTCAAAACTAGCAAATCCAGACATACCTGATGGCAAGGTAACATCTGGCAGACCTGTTTCAGCCTTAAATTTCAATGAACCTCAAACCACCGAAAGCGTCTTCGCTTACGTTCTCTACTGTTAAAGTTACGAAAGGAGCAATATGGCTGCGCCCATGGAAGCGCGAAGCATGAGTCTGACAGTTTGGCATCACAATAAATACTTGAAATAGAGTCAAATGTACAGGTAGGCTGTGCTGAAAATATACAGAACGAAACATAAAATAACGCCAAGCTTTATAAACCAACCAATCTGCCTATTACATTCCCTGGAGGTACTGAAATAAAACTTTATTTATGCTTTAGATCACTCTGACATTTGGTTCATGGCAACCTTGTTCTTGGTGAGCTGTGTCAGTGGAACCTGTCTATTCTTATTAAGTAAAATTCAGTTTGAATGGAAAGTCTATAACAGTACATATTATCATAAATTAATTTATAAAATTAATGGAAATTTTATCAAAATATTATTAAAATATAAACAAAAGCTAGAGATCAAAGTCTTTGCAATTAGAGACCTGGTGAGAGCATTAATATTAATTTGATAGACCTATTTATTGTCCCTCCATGTCCTCAGAATGGGGGACATTGATTGGGTTTGTCTGTCTGTTCATCTTTCTAGCTTTCTGTCCATCTGTCACATTTTCATTTCCATGCGATAACTTTCCTAAATATTATCTGATTTCATTCAAATTGGGTCACTGATTGCTCTCATGTAATGTATACCTTAGTTTAGGATTGGTTTTGGAGTGTCTGTCTGAAAATTTATTTAGCTCAAAAACTAAATTAATAAAAAAATGGAATTTTGTTACTTTTACAATCAGAATTACAACATGTGGAGACATCTTCAGGGGACCATGAAAAATAAAAAAAGCCATTATGACATGTGGAGACATCTTCAGGCCAGAATAAAAACTAAAACATTGATAAGGCAAACATGAATAAACTACAAGAGGTGAAAGCCGGGGACATAAATTCCACAAATTTGCTTGTGTTGTAATTATGATGACATCACACTGTTTCCCAGTGTGTCCTATATAACAGGTCATCTTAAATACCATAAAACCAATGGATACTGCGGAATAACCCCGAAATACCATCTTAATGCTTTTAAAATGATTAAATTAATGACTCAATGATTGTTTGATATGTTTCAATATCTGATGAATATCTTTAATATTTGGTAATCTTTCTTCTTGTTTTATAGAAGTTAGGATGGCTACCAAACTGTTAAAAAAAGGAATTTTCCTGCACAAAAGGCTGTCAGAAGTTTCTCGCTTCAGCTTAGGTGAAAACTCTGCTCTCTTATCTACAAGTTCTTCTCCTCTGAAACCCAAGACAAAATTCCCTAAAAAACAAACAAATTCAAGGTCTGCAAGGAAGTTTGAGAAAAATCAGAGGAGCTGGACAGTTGCTCAGAGTGTTAACAGATGGCTTTACCAAACATTCCAACAAAACACCAAATATGTGTCCACAACATTTAGGAAATCATACTTGGCTACGAATCAAGAAATAACAAATTTAACTTCACAGTTAGCTTCAAGAGTCAATCAAGAAGACATTAGTCAGGAAGACCAGTTGAGGAAATTGTCTGATTCACAGTTCAAATTATGTTTTCAGTATGTAGCTAGCAAAGAAGGACGATGGGCAGCAATAGAGATACTGGAAAAAGAGTTTTTGAGAAGGGCACAACAGCTAGATATTAAAGACATCCTTTTTATTATGGATTGTTTTTATTTTGTCTCAGAGCAGAGGAAACAGGGTGTTAAAAACACAGCTTTGTATAGGAGTATTCTTGCAGTTGTCGCTCAGCGCTGGTCTGAGCTGCATCTATCCCAGCAGCATGTGCTGCAGCTGCTGTTCTATGCAAGCATGTTCCGTAATGCCCCTGTCGAGCTGCTGCATCAGGCTGAACAACTCCTAGCTGAAAATATAGATCAGATTACTGCTTCTGAGCTTGGGCTCCTGTGTCATGCATTCTTCTCAATAAATGCTTCAATCAAATCCAAAGATTTACTGACTGCTGTAGCTGTAAGAACTCTAACTGTGATTAATGACTTAGAACTGGTACAGTTGGCTAATATTATGAAAGCTTTGAGACATGCCGGATACAGGAATATTGAATTCTATACTGATCTTGGTGACAAACTTGCAGCATCAAAGAAATTTGATATAAACGCCCAGTCCTTGACATCAGCAGCTCATGTATTAACATCTTTTGGAGCCAGCAGAATTATTCATGATCAGTTATTTAGCAAAATACTTTCACTTTTGGGGACCATAATATCTTTGACACCTGCGAATCAACTGCGTGTGAAAGACCTGACAAGGATTCTATGGACTTTGGCTTCTACAGGAAACCCTTGTCCTCATGGTGTAAGAAAAGCTCTTGTAGCCCTGATAGAAGGAGATAAGTCATTTGAATTCCGCTTCCCGGAGGCCATGGTGGAAGCCTTGCTGACTCTGTCTATGGGTGGGGAAGTTGAAAAGTACCTACTTGACCGAATTTTTCAGCCTGAATTTCTTAAGATTAAGAGAGGTAAGTGTAGCAACCTCTTCATGATTAATTTATGATATGACATACCAGTACATTGATTAAGTAGTCTTAACTCAAAATATTATTGTGGTCATACAAAACATGTGTATGTAAACATATGTAAAAGGTGTAAAAAGGTTGTAGGGGTAGACTGATAGACTGATATTAGTCTCAGGTAGCTTTACACTTGGCATTATCCTGTGTTTAGGACCGGTCTCCATATAGATTTTTTTAGTTCACTGAGAATTCAACACAGGCATGGGAAATGTGACAAAATTAAATGTTCCAGAATTAAAATTTGACCCTAAAAAATTCAGAACTGGATGAATACCAAGGGGTGAATCCAGGATTTTGGATAGGGGAGGGTCCAACCCATTAAGTCCAAAGGAAAACCTAAAAACAGGTACTCTGGTCTGGAAAAGAGGGGATCCAAGTTGCAAAACTTGGTTTGAGACCAAAAAAAAAGGTTGCTGTTGCTCAAAAAGGGGACTCTGTCCCCCCCCCCCCCCCCCCCCCCCCGGGACTCTGTCCCCCCCCCCCCCCCCGGATCCACCACTGATACCTTTGTAGCAAAGACCTTGGCCAGGTGTTATAATGGATGATTAATGCTTTAACAGTATGTGGAGTTATAACCTTTGAACCATGTACCACAGTGTGCAAATTCATTTATAATTGTAATTTCCTGTCTCAATAAATAATATGTTTTTGTTCTTAGTCCTATATTTAAACCTCATGTTTATTTATGACATTGGTGCATGAGAATTTTATATTGTTCTTGATGTTTAAACTCTTGTAATCATTTCTTCAGCCTAGAGAACATTAAATACTGCATGGTGCTTACACACTGAGTGTGTTTTGTGAATCTGATTTTTATTTCAGGCTCCCAGCTGGAGCAGTACAATCAGCTGCTGTTGCTTCATGACATCTACAAGACCTACTATCCAGGAGAGCCACTGCCTCAGGGAACTCAGGTATGTAGCAGGATTCTTAAACATTGAAGGGGCCTATTCAGATATGACCAATATTAAATAAAGATAATTTCTTTGACCTTCCAGGAAATAAGCCAAAATAAGGTGATCCCACACTGCACAGGCTGTCCATTTTGTTTATATCCACTTTTTTATTAACATGTTGGCAGGCTAGTAAAATGGCCACCAGTTGTAAATCCAAATATGACCAACAAGGACATCTGGTGCCTATCAGAGGAACTAGATTTTTTCAAATGACAATAGGTTCTTCATATACATCAGCACATGTACAATGAACCACATTCAGTTACAATTGTTTTCTGTTTGTCATGACGGGCACATGTACTGTTTTTACTAACAACTTGTAGACAAAAAATTAATATGTATGCATATTAAGCCAGATATCACAAATATTCTACAAATAAGGCAGCTGAATAACTGGCTTTAACTGTTCTTAACAAATCTCCAATGGCCTGTCCTTGAAAATCTATATACTGAATAATTGACAGTAGTGGAACTCAACCGCTGTGGTAATCATATCCTCCAAAATGTCCATTTTGATCATGAGTTGACACGAATTAAGCTAAGTGTGACCTTGGGGGAGGGCACTGTTTCATATTTCCCTATAAATTCTGAGAAATTTGATAATACATCATGAGGGGGCTGTCACAGACCATGTATTAAACACTACAACAGTGAACTCTGCTCATGTCAACTCAGAACATTAAAAACTTGTCCCACACAACCCCAGCCAAAGACCTGCAGATCTTTCCAAACACAAAAAAAATATACTGTACTAGTATTATCAGTTTTGCATGAAGTGTCTGCCTATCCAAACATCACCAGTGCTTTTGGAGTTGCAATCATTTTACATTGACTACACATTACTTAAACTGTACAAACTCTACAGGCATTTCTCCCTGTTCAACATATTTTATCCAAAATGTTGTCATTTTCTGTCTGTTAGTCCTGGCTTTTTTTTATGGCTGTCTCACAAATGATCTGAAAAGTTACTGAGGCCATAACAATTAATTTATTATAAACTTGGTTTTTTATGATACATGTTGCGTTGTACATTCTGGATAATATTACTGACTGGATCATTGTGTATTAAGTATCATAATTATCACCACATTATTTTATTATCTTCATACCATTAAGCCCCTGGCTGCAAAGTTTTCAGAAACCTTGATTCAATGAGCTGCTCTGTCATCTTTATCAGGAATAATGAAGTGTTTGAGCCAAAATCACCACTGCCAATTAAACCCAATGAACCAAAAGTAAAGAATACACTCTTCACATGCCATATAAACAAGAACACGTACACCCAAAACAGAAAAGGATTATACAGCTTTATTTGATTGTCAGATTCTTGATGCCCTCCCAGCAGTGCTAAGCATTTGGTCTAAAAATAGCACCCAACATGCTCCAGTATGTAGAACCACAAGGGCTTGAATCCCTATTTATAATAAGGTTTTCATATTACCAATGTTCTTAGAGATACTATGACAAATTCAGGTCAAACGACCCAATAATAAAATGGTAATACCATGTAATCACTTGTAATATGACAAGGTAGGCAACTCAGCCAAAACCTTTCGACGGCGACCATTCCAGATGGGTCATGTAAGGTCATGCCACTGCGCATCACTTAACTGTCAATGAAGGCCACTTCCACCACTGTTTGGAATGGTGGACGTCGAAATTCAGACCACCACAAAAGGTTATCTAGGTAGCTTGTATTGATGGTGGATAACAAATGAAATTGGATGGATTTGATTCTGTAACTCCTGTAGTATTGAACAATAATATTGATTATGCATAAAAAGGAAGATAAAAGGAGTTTAAACAGGTCGATAACGTAACTTCCCTCTTTATCGCATGAAAGGTTTTGGCCGAGTTGCCTACCTTGTCATATTACAAGTGATAACACAGTATTACCATTTTATTATTCGGTCGTTTGACCGGATTTTGTCATAGTATCTCTAAGAACATTGGAGACATGAAGACTTTATTATAAATAGGGATTCAAGTGACCGTGGTAGAACAATTGTATGTCAGTCATTTGATTGGTCCAGTGGCCTTCATCATTTTTTTAAATAGATGCCAGAGCAGCTCATGTCATCAAGGTTTCTGTTCAAATTATTAACTTAAAATTTCATTTCTGTTGTAGGACTTTGTTAAATCTGTCCCTGGGGAATACTTGGGGCAGAAAGAACATGAGCTGCTGAATCGACAGGGTTTGATGATGGCCTTGATGTCACTGGAAAAGGCACTTGGTGGCACTGAGCTTGTCAGGCCAGAATTCTCTCTGAGTTCTTCCCATGTGTTAGGTCAGTACAGAGAGTAAGATTGGAACTGCTCAATCCAAGTATGAATATGTCAGTATGAATGGGTCATTACATAGACTTCAGGGATGGAACCTGCATTTAGGAAAAGGAGTTGTCCAACCCAGGAGAACTAATGAAAAAAATTTTAAAAAAGTCCCCAGGACCAGAAAAAGGGTTCCGACAAAAAATGGTTTGAAAACTTAAAAAAAAAGTTTGCGGCATCTCAAAAAGGGGATTGTCCGTATCCCCTGGACCCTCCCTCTTGATCCACTTCTGGACTAATGAAAACTCTCATATTTAGTATGTCAGGTTAAGAAAAATATTGAATGTGGAAGTTTTTGTTATCCTAGCTACTGTAATTAGCAGATGAGTGTGTGGTCATCAAAAGAGTGTTCCTTGGGCTTCTACTTGGAAGATAGAATTCCCACCTTACGACTGTGGACTGCCAATTTAAATAATAATTAGAATAAATATCAGATGTTACAAGTTGCATATCAAAATAAAGGGTGTACTGCAAGCAGGGTTGGAACCAGGAACATGTGACAGTACCTTGCTACAGGTACAGGTACTTGTGAAATGGTCAGGTACAGGTGCAGATTTTCTTAAGAGTACCTAGGTACAGGTCCAGGTACTTTACATAATACCTAGGCACAGATAAAGGTACATTTCCAATACACTTGAACTAATAATAATTGTATAAATTTCATCTAGATATGTTTAAGTAAGTTAGAGTAGAATGGCAGAATATATTATTGAAGAGTAATAAGTGATCCCTTTCTTCAGGAAAAATATAGGCCTTGCCAATATACATGAATGCCTTTAATAAAAGTAATAACAAGGGACCTATGGGTCACTGTGCTCAGCTGACGTTAACCTTGAAGGTAAAAATTTAAAATAATATCAAATGGAGAGAAAGTGTAAGAGGAAGAGGTAATAAAGGCCATGGTTGGTTTATATGATTGGTTTGTATTGATGAGCAAAAATTGTTGCAAATAATATTTTGTGACCTGACCATGTGTTTCCTAATGTTGAAACTTAAGCATGTGTGCAGTTTGTGAACAAATGATCTGTACAATTACCATGATGATCATTAGTTGGCTTTTCGATTAACTATTGACATTTCAGTAGTTTACACATTTGTTCAATCAAATCTTTTTTTTGTATAATATATATTATTAAATATATGTTTTTTTTATATAATGTATACAGTTGAAATATAACTAATTAACAACATAAAACATGGCAAACAAAGCCTGATCTCAAATTCTGCTGATGCAAGAAAATAATGAACAAATGTTTGTAATAAATCCTCATTTTTTTATCACATCAATTTTTTTTTTAATTTAAGTTTATATTTTTATACATTTTCAATATAACATATATATCTGAATATAAAAGTTGATTCATAATTCTCAATTGCATCATCATAAATCTCAATCTTGTCAGATAACACCACATCATGCATACAAATGTTTATTTATTTTTTACCACAAAAATATATCTTTTAAATCCGCAAAAAAATAAATATCTAAAAAAAATACTTGATTTAGATTTCACAATTTTTAATTGTGTCTTTATTTATCCATAATGTGCTTCATATTTTATCATAATTTAAGCATACTGATGAGTTCCATTATGATCGGTAAAATCATTTAAAAGAAAAATGATTTCTTTAAAAATGCTACATTACACAACATTGCATCTTCTGGATTACACCTTGAATTACTTTTTCAAGGAAAGTTTTTGCATATCAGAGTGGAAACTGCATTACAATTAAGGAGATACAGTGAAAACAATAACAATTCTGCATAACACTTGGTGGGTTGGGTTTGCGGGGGGGGGGGGGGGGGGAGGGTGATTGGGGTGGTGATATGAGAATAACTGTACACCTGTCACAGCAGGGGAATTCCCCCAGTGACTGTAACAAATCAGAAACCCTGGCATAGCTGACTTCCAGTGACCTAGAGTGGGACCCTGCATCTGTAATCTGTAATCAAAGCAAATGACTACAATAGAGCCTCAAGAAAAAAATCAATAACTAGCTTAATTTTCAAGCTTTTACTTCTAAATTTCAGATTTAAACAAATTAAATATTTATGTTTACATGCTGTGAAAATTAAATCAATGGTACTTACAGGAAAAAAAACGTGCCATGGTCAAAGTTGGGCAAAATTTAAGGTACTGATTTTATTTTTATGCTAATTACTTAAAAAATTTACAAAATTCAGATCTAATTTTGGGTAAACAATTGAATCTTAATTAAACATAGTTATATACTTGGGAAAATAGACTCTAGTTTCAAAATTTTTCATGTTAAGTGAGAAAATATTTTTCCTGATTTTTTACAAAGTCCATTATGTTTGGGCCCATAACTTAAAGAATTTATACTTAACAGACTTAATTTCTGGCATGTACATAGGAACTATATAGAAGAATATTTATGGTAAAAATGAGGAAAAATAGATGAGTGGTTTTGATATTAGGCAGTCCTGAAGTGTGAAAATAGGATTTTAATAAAAAATTGAGGTTTTTCCTTAATTTCTCAAAGGAACGAAGTCGCAAAGACCCAGTTTTCGGCTTGGTAGGAGATCTTGGGGACATCTAACATTATGTTGAATTTTGGATTCCTAGGTCTTACGGTTTTAAAACGTGCCACATCTACGGACGGACGGACAGACGGACGGACGACGGACAATGGACCACGACTATAGCTCAGATGACTTATAGTCAGCTGAGCTAAAAATGGTAAATGTTATTAGTTATCATAAGCAGCTTTAGAAATAGCTGTTAGCTTTCTTTGTATGTATATATCAACACATATAACCCACTGATGTCTTTGATGGTTTTACTTTGTTTCAGTCACTAATATTATTCTTATGTGTTGTTACCATGTGTATTTTGTGTGGCATAGTATTTCTTATTGTAGCAGAATCCAACCACCTGTCAGCTGACACTGAAAAGATTCTTTGATATTTAAACTGCCAAAATATATTCCAATCTTTGCAGAAAATAGAAAGGAGACCTGAGTAGGTTGCTGGATGTTTATCTATATGATAAGTATAATGAGAAGCCAAAGAATGGCTACTGAATGTGAAACAGTACAAGTGCTCTGAGGTTAAACTCTATGTCCATTTGATCATCCTTTTGTTACAGGTTTATACTTTGAGCTTGATCAGGATAATAAGCCAGTCAGCGTAAACAGTGATGTAGATGATGTGGTGGAGTCAGCTCGTTCTCTTCTCAGAGAGAGGCCACATGCAGGTGGTGCCCCCTTGAGGAGTGTTACACAACAACTGCTGGATGAAGCGGATGGAGGTGACATATTGAACAGGTGATGTAAAACAGGGTGTCCCAGTGATAAATATGTGCCAGGAAGAAAAAAAAGAATAAAAATATATAGCATAAGGTTTGATTTTTGTCATTAGAACTGCATCTTGTTTCAGGCAGTATGATGGTGCCACCTATCTGTTCTTAGTTGAGACAAGGGTATGTTTGGATCCTTTTTATTCGGCCCTCCCCCTAAATGTTATAAACAAAAGTAACACCCTGTGTACCATGAAACTGGCATTTTTTTGCCTGTTTTACGAAAGGTTCAAATGATAATCTTCAGTTTATAGACATCAGATATCAGAAAAGACCCCTTTAAGACATTTTAATTTTTCATCTGTGTGCCCTTGTTGCAGCTGAGATCAGTCTTTAACACAAATTATTTGATAAATTCCAGAGTGGCAGAAATATATATATATATATCTCCAGATAAAAACAGAGATGCACCAAAACAAGAAGTTAATCATCTAGACTTTTTCCCCTGTATTATGATAAAAGTTTATATTTTACTTCTCTTCATGAAGCCTCATCTGAATAAGAAGAGAGGTTTATCAGGCTTGATGGGTTTATTATTTTCACATTAATTTTGGTTCAAAATGTTTTCTGGGTCAATGTTCTTTGGTACCCCAGAGTGGAAAACCATCAATGCAATGTTTTTTGCTTTCTTCTGTCTCTGTTAGTGCGAGATCTCAAGAAATGGCTGATGTTCAAAACTGACCTTTGGGGCCAAATACTAATCACAAGTCACAGATTGGCACCTTGTATTTATTTATAACCCTTCCAAGGTCATATACCCCGATATCACTTAATTGTAGGGATCAGGGATTCTTGGCTTCCAGTGGTCTCCTTGTGATTGTGAATGTCTAGTTTCAATTGCATTTATTAGTCAAACATGCCTTCTTGTTGTAGAATGACACCTGAAAATTTGTACTTGCAACCTACCAGGAATGACGACCGACAGGAATGTAAAAGGTAAAGCATACAGGAAATTAGTAAATACCCCTCAAACTTTCATGAGATATGATCATATTATTAATTTGACCAAATACAAAACTTGGATAGTTACATAATTTGAACTGCAAGTCTTTGTGAGACTGTATAATGATATGTAATGCTGGATTGTTTGATATTTTAAATTTCTTCAAATTTAACATCAAATATAATCCTTTTAAATTATGCATTTACTGGTTATATCAAAGAACAGCTGATTGGGATTTAATCTATTTACACAACATAATATACATGCATTTACTTTATGTGATATATAAAAATATAAATGTTTTTAACATGTCACACAGGGTTATTGTGAAGGTGTATGGATGGAACCAATATGCAGTGAACAAACCTGTTCTGCTGGGGCGCCACCTACTGGAACTAAAGTTGTTGACAATGCAGGGATACCATCTGATTGGGGTAAGTGTGATGGCAACAGTGAGGGACATGCCATCCTTTTATTTTTGTATAGTTTGTATTCTGTTACAATTTGCAGATGAGAGAAGGGTAATCCTAAGTGCATTCTTCCATACACCTAGCAAACATCATGACAGTATCTCAGACCTGTTTTTTTCTATCATGTTTCTTTCTACATAAAAATTTAATTTTAATATTCTGATATAACAAAATATTTAAATTTTGTTTATGAACAAGAATGACACATGTTGGAGGAATGCTAAAAACAATTTGGAGATATTGTTATGTAGTTTGGTATTTACTCCACTCCTAGTGGCTTGTGGTTACTGGTTGCTGAAAACTGTACCTTTTAAAAAAAAAATATCAGAATATCTTATGAAAATAAAGTTGAGTTTCATAAATACATATACCATCAAAAAGATCTCATACCAGGTTAAAAAAGATATACATTATGGGGTCTAATATGCATTGAAACAACTTTTGGGAGTAATTTTAAATGGAAGAGTTTTGTTAGGGATGTGCACACGCTGTTTACATTGGCTTGCACTCTTCTTAGCAATAATTAGTAGTAGACATCACACATGTAGATAGTTGTATATAACCATGGTCGGTAATTTATATTATCAGTCTTAACTGATACGGAATATATATATATATATATATATATATATATATATATATATATATGCTGTTAATTAACTACTGATTACTGTGTATTTATGATTCTCTTCTTGAAGCCTCTTCTGAATAAGTCTTATTAAGAAGAGAGGCTTATAAGGGCTGATGAGTTTATTTTCACATTAATATTTGGCTCAAAATGTTTTGTGGGTCAACTTTCTTTGGTCCCCCAGAGATGAAAACAGTCAATACAAATTTTCTTTTTTTTTTCTCTTCTTCCTTTGTTAAGAATGCGTTGGAAAGCTCTAATTTAACAGAACTTCTCTACATTTAGTCAGTTCACTTTTATGATCATATTTTGCTACATAGTCTTACTACTGATTAATGTTGTTGTATGAGTGTACCTGTATCTTTACAGATTAATCCCTCCATGGCCAGCAAAATGGATACCTTGACAGAGGAAGAAAGGATACACCTGATACAAGAATTGGTTATTGATCAAATAATCCAGTCATGAGAGACTCTGTTTATTTTCTTTAACAATAATTATTTATACATATATAGAACAGCTCTCTGGTAGGAATATTGTTGTTTTTTTATTGCTTTAACTAAAATTGGGACTCAAACACCAAAGAAAATATTAATTTCTAAAATAAAATTTGTAAATTCATATAAGACTGAAATTCACAGTATTCAGAACTAGATATTTCTTGGCATCACGGGTGCCATAGTATCCCTAGACAATTAACCCCCCCCCCCTCCCCCCAGCCTCGAAGAATAGGATCCCATCTTGAATTAAGATACAGAGACTGACATTTGGCAAGCTACCATGGTTTCTTTTCAAATTTGACCTAGCCGTTGATAAGATGGATCAAACTTGTGGGTTTGGTGACTGTACCTCAAATTCTTTCAAAGTTATTCTGTTTAAACATCATTTTAGCAAGAAAACAACGTAAGGTGGCCCCACCTGTCTTCTGCAGAAAACAATGCTATCAAAGATCTTATGTCAATTTGATTTTTGGACCAATCCATGCATCCCTCAGTGAGATATTAAAGTTAACATCATAACAGAGTTATCCCCTCTGTGAGCTTGAAAAATGCATCAAGGTCATCCATATTTGAACTTTGCCTAGCCCTTGATAAGATGCATCTAAACTGTAGGTTTGGTGACTGTACCACAAATTCTTTTTGAGTTATTGCCCTTATATCATTTTAGCATAATTGCTGCTGTGACCTTGAAACAAGGGACCTATGGGTCACAGCGCTCAGCTGTTATATATGATAAAAAAATATGATTTAGAAATGAGGCACATGCTGGTTTTATGTGGTAATCAAAATAAGCTGTATTATGAGTTGTTGTTTAGCTTATGTATGATTTTGATAGTACCTTTGGAGATAGGAAAGAGGATAAATTTCATTTATTTTATTAACAAGGGACCCATGGGTCACGGCGCTCAGCTGATCGTGATTGGACTATAAATGTTTCTCAACTGTGATACTATATCGAGTCGATAAAGCTTATGTATATCATGTACATGTTGGGCTGTTATAAAGGAATGTAATGTAATATGTGAGTAAATGATAAATGAAATTACCTGACTGATGGATTAATAGAGTCAAATAAAGTGGTTCATTTTTTATTTATTTAGGAGGGGTTGTAAATTGTGATATATTTGAGCAAATATGAATGCAATGACAGCAGTAATAAGCAGTAGTAGAATGATGATAAGGCTATTTGTTGAAGGATCTAAAGTGTATGGTAGTCTGCAAGCGTTCAATTTGACAGATATGATGTTATGATTAACTATGCTGATGAAGTGATTTATGAATAAGTGACTGTATGACACAATATCTCTTTAGTCTTGACAAGGTACATTATTGTGATGCCCACTATGTCTACATATTACACAATATTGACATAATTTCTGGCATGTACATAGGTACCTATGGACGAATAGTTATACAAAATATTAAAGTATGAATATATCTGATTCATCTTGTTCTTGCTTACTGAGGCTGACTTTGGGATGAGATTCGGAGAAGGGAAAAGTGAGGGCAGCACGAAGGTGGATGTAGAAATATTCTATTGTAATGTTTTTCATTTATATAAGAATATGAAAAGCTAAGAGGAAAGGGGCCCTCCTACTTGGTTATAGTAAAGTTCTAAATATATGATTGCAAACTAATACTTTGACAAGACTGTCATGAAGAAAAACAGTAAAAGTTTTGAGATACTGTGTTGCATACGAAAATTTACAGATGGACAGGCAAGTGGACAGAATGGACTTATACCTTTATTTCACTTTCAACAGAATAATGCATTTAAGTTTATATATAATCCTATTTTTTTTAAGCAGATCCACTTTTTCCATTAAGAAGTTTTTATCTGAATCATTTTTTTTATTTACAGGTTTATAAATTTTTAATTAAAAAACCTGAAAATATAAGTTAAAATATTAGAATTGTTGCAAAAGTTGCAATCATTATATATACAGAGTAAAAAACATTGGGTCATATTATGCATACACATATATTTTATTATTTTTAAATCATAAATGTTTAAACTGATTTTAAAAAAAAAAATAATGCCACAACATGGCATCTACAAGAATATTACTTGAATCACTATTTAAAAGTTTTGCACATTGGAGTTTTCAGGACATGCTTAATTTTATTCACCAAAATAAAATAAAAGTAAATCTGATAAAATAGAACATCTTTTCAAATAAAGTATACACACTGTTGGTTGAATGAGGGACAAACAATATCATTGTGCTAATTACTATCCCAGTTTTAATTAATTACTGGAATTAATAGTCAATTTCACACCTGGTGAAGTTTTTACTCTTCTGAAGTAAGGAATTACTTATCTCATGAACATCCACACTTTCACAGCAATACACAACTTTGTGGACACAATTAAATGTACACTTTAATCATTGTAACCCTGGTGGTTCAATACAAACTCTAAAATGTAGCATGTCCAAGAATAAAATAAAATACAGAAAAATTATAACATTCATCTAGTTTATGCACCAGCTGGGGGGGGGGATGAGTGCATGGCAGAGGGGAAGCCTGCTAGTAGTGGCCAAGCTGGGCCAAGGTAAGCTGCCTGGGGTGGGTTACATAATGCAAGTGAAGGCTGTACTACTAGGTGGGCTAGATGTAAACAACACTTGACATGGTGTATGAAAACATGAATAAAAGCTATTCATTCCAATCAATTTCTTTTGAAAGTTCAGATTTTAAAAGATTAAATCCTTATGCATTTATGCTGGGAAAATTAAATCAACAGTGCCAAAGTTGGACAAAATTTAAGGTATTGATTTTTTATTTATGCTAATAACTTGAAAAATTTGCAAAATTCAGATCTAATTTTGGGTAAACAATTGAATCTAAAGTTATATTCCTGAAAAAAAGTCTCTAGGTTCAGCAATTCTCATGTTAGGTGAGTAAATATATTTCCTGATTTTTAAAAAAATTGCATTCTGTTTTGGCCCATAACTTCAAAATAATACCCAATACTGACCTAATTTTTAGTATGTTCATAGAAAATGTATAAAAGAATGTGAATACTAAATACAATCAAAAACAGATCAGTGTTTTTGATATTAGGCAGCCTTGAAGTGTAACAATGGCTTTTTTTATGGAAAACAGAGTTTTTTTTTCCATAATATCTCGAAGGAAAAAAGTCCTAATGACCCAATTTTTGGTATGGTAGGAGATTTTTGGGACATCTAAAAATATGTCAACAGCCTTGGGAGCATAGAGATGTGCACTGAATGACCTACAGTCATCAAAGTGGACTGCTTGACAATGTAAGGGAATACAACAAGAGCCTCCAAAAAAATTCAATAACTAGCCTAATTTTGCAGCTTTTATTTTCAAATTTCAGATTTTAACAGATTAAATCCTTATGTATACATGGTGTGAAAATTAAATCCACAGTACTCACAGGAAAAAAGCCTGCCATGGCCAAAGTTGGGCAAAATTTAAGGTACCAATTTTATATTTTTGCCAATATTTAAAAAAATTTAACAAATTTTGATCTAATTTTTGGTATACAATTAAATTTTGATTAATTAAAGTTGTATTACTGGAAAAAAAGTCCCTACCTTTAACACTTTTGGTCTTAAGTGACTAAATATCTTCCTGATTTTTTTATAAAGTCCATTATGTTTTGGCCCATAACTTTTTTAAATTATATAATACTGACTTAATATCTGGCATGTACATAGGAACTATATAGAGGAATATTTATGGTAAATATGAAGAAAACCAGATGAGTGGTTTTGATATTAGGCAGTTCTGAAGTGTGAAAATAGATTTCTAATAATAAATTGAGGTTTTTCCTTAATATCTCAAAGGAACGAAGTCCTATTGACCCAATTTTTGGCATGGTAGGAGATTATGGGGACATCTAACTGTATGCTGAAATTCAGATTCGTAGGTCCAACAGTGTCGAAACGTGCCAGTCTTACGGACAGACATCCAGACGGACAGACAGACGGACGGACAGACAGACGGACGGACGACGGACAATGGACCATGACTATAGCTCAGATGACTTATAGTCAGCTGAGCTAACAAATGGAGTCCGATTGTCACACAGATTTTGACTTGGCCATATAACTTATAAGCAGAACATATAATATTAGAGTTTAACTATTTATTAAAAAAATTACAAATATTGTCCCAAATACAATTTTTATTAAAAATAATAAGAGAATAGTATGATTTTTTCAAATAAAATATAACTGAAATGATTATTAAAATAATATTAAAGAATATATTCATGAATGCATTCATTAATACATTTTGAAAGTATTTGCACTGGTATTCATATACCGTATTCGACGTAATTAGCGCCCCTCCCGTAATAAGCGCCCCCCCCCCCCCCCCCCTCCCCACCGGATTTTGGAGATCACTTTATGAAACTAAAGGATGAGCCATCCTAACCTCACTTTTCTCCCTAGCCAATATAACACAGGACAACATAATGCTTTAATTTCTCCCCGCCAAGCTTAAAAGTTACCACCAGTTTTTATTCAATCTCCGTTAAGCTTTATCATCTAATATAATAATAATATTAGTTACACATAACAGAATCAGTGGTCCAGTGTATCATAGATAACACTGGATGACGGTGTCCGTGAAGGCAGACCCTGCAGGTGCCCATGCTGAATGGGTGACCTGAATTCAGGTACGTATGTGGATGTATTATGCAATGAAATATATATTACTTACCTTATTTGCTCGTGATGCGCGATAAATTTTATCCTAAAATATTGGCAAAGGAGGGCGGCCGTCTTATACACTGGTACAAGTTTCTCAGCGTCCTCAGGGCTGCCAAGGATAATTTACGGCAATGTGAATTATTACGTCGGCCGAACTTGATGCCGTGAATATCAGTGATCATGTCCGTATGGTGGTAATATACACTCAATAAAGAGCATTACAATGCTTTGTTTTTATTTGAATTTATCGTTTATACATCAGATTTCCATGTGCACATTAGTTAAATAATTGGTAAGAAAGGTCCTGATAATATATAAGTTTTAATGTATTTTTTGCCAAAAAAACATCTTGGTAATTCACTTGAAACATGTACACTAATATAATTGTCGATGCCGCTGACAGCGTGCAGGGCTTACCCGTGTTCTCAAGATTCCTGTGCCCTGGGTTAATCTGTGTGTTTACAGCGCTCGCGCAAGGGATGCTGGGAATTTGCCTAACTAAGTGCCATCCAGTATACGTAGCACGTAATATGCATGTTAAAACAAGGATGATTTTTTTATATGGTGCCGTATTTACTGCGTAAAATGTTCACGAGTCCAGTGAATGCGGACGCTGTCAGCTTGCTTGCACACTGTCATACACGGAGACTCGCTCATGGCACTTCAATTACAAGACAACCAGTAACGCATTATAATTATAAATATGAAGCGGCCTTTCCTCAGGTGACAATGTTTGTCAAGCTTGTATTATTGGACTATGTCGAGAAAATGAATGTATTATAACGGGTCAACAAAGTTCAAGAAAGGGACCGTGTTTCCGCGGGATATAAATATGACAAATTTCCTAACAATTTTAAAACAAAACCCCGGACTTGGTTCATATACGCACTGAAGTAAATATAATACGCAGGAGTCTGAGGGCCAGTATTTCAGTTTTTTTTTTAAACTTTTGCATGTAATATCAAGCACAATGAAAGACAAAAAAGAAAATGATTGTCGATGCCATTCCATGTCATTAATCGGCTCAGCTGTCAAAGGTATTTGCGCAAGGTGACTGACATAATCGGGGTACCGATGTCCCGTATTATTTTTTTTTCATCATTCAAATAAATACTGTTTTATATATTTTTATATGAACATTTTATACATTCTGCTACCTTATTAGGCGTTGACTTTTATAAAAGCGTTCATTTATTACCATCCTTATTTTTCCTCTTCACCTGCAAAGGAAATCTCTAACTGTAGTCATTCAGACAATTCTCTCATGCAACACAAAATAAAATCGTCTGCAAATCGGTATCACTTGGATTACACAATCATTGTTAAATGATCGGTTTTTTTTTCTGAATTGTCCTGAATGTGCTGTGAAGTCAAACACGTGTACACAAGCCGCAGTGTTAAATTGGAGGATCGTAATGCACTTTGGAAGTTGGCAGATGTGGGGGAGGGGGGCGCTTATTAGGGTATAAGAAAAATTTAGAAAAATTTAATTTTGAGAGCGCCCGGGGCGCTTATTACGTCGAATACGGTACTTTCATTTTTACCTGAATTCCCATTCTTATGAAAGAAATTTTATAATGGAGTACATATTCATATTCATGTTTAAATACAATTGCAAAGTATTCGCACCATGTATGGTATTTATTCAGTTTTCACCAAACAATGTTGAGAATCCACAATATACAAAATTCACACATTTAAATAATGATCAAAAGTACCTGGTTTTATGGCTTTTATTTATATTAAAAAATGTAATATATTCATTTTGGACTAATTATTCACATGAATGTACTAACTATAGACACAGTAGGAATCTAGATAATAATATTATCAACTGCATCTTTGTCTATCATTAATTTCCTTCAAATGATCCCTAATGATTAGTAATGAACAATATGATTTACTTTTTTATCATTAAAATTGAACTGAAAAATACCATAGGTGACTGCATGGTGTTATTTGGAATACGTGACATTCTATCCATCGATACAAGATTCTTATATCATCAGTAACTGCAAGTTAATTTCCTGTTATTATAAACTAACAAATTTCTTTTCTATTTTTCTTTAATTTGTTATTTAAAACCAATAAAAATTTATTATTTTTTTTGTTTATTATGTTGTTGGTTAAAACTTCTAGATGAGTTGAGTTGGACACCTGGATCAACTGTGGCTGGCCATTATATAATAAGCTGCCTGGAGCCCCAGTTTATGCCTCGCCTCAAGCATGCATAATTTGCTGAAAGTTCAACAAGGTCAACATACAGGTGACTCAAAAGGTGCTACAGAGAGCCAAGGTCTGACATGGTCTCATATAAACATTAATAAAAGCTACAATTTTTGGCCAATTTCTTTCAGCTTTTTAAACTAAAAAGCTGAAATCTTTATGTGTGCATGATATGAAAATTATATCAACAGTGCTCACAGGAAACAAACATGCCATGGTCAAAGTTGGGCAAAATTTAAGGTACTAATTTTATATTTATACTAATAACTTATAAAATTTGAAAAATTCAGAACTAATTATAGGTATTCAATTGAATCTTGATTAAATAATGTTACATCCCTGACAAAAAATCTCGAGCTTCAGCAATCCTCTTGTTAAGGGAGTAAATATATTTCTTGATTTTTTACAAAGTGCATTATGTTTGGGCCCATAACGTAAAACAATTACGCAATACTGACATCATTTCTGGCATGTTCATAGACAATGTATAGAAAAATATGTATATTATATATGATTAAAGTCAGATCAGTGGTTTTGATATTAGGCAGTTTTGAAGTGCAACAATGGGTTTTTAATGGAAAAATGAAGTTTTTCATTAATATCTCGAAGGTATTAAGTCCTAGTGACCAAATTCTTGGCATGGTAGGGGATTTTTGAGACATCTAATTGCATGCCAAATTTTAGGAACTGAGAGCTGAAGCTGGGGAGCTGAGCACTTGCAAACTGCATGACACTAGCTTGATGTAAACAATATGTTACATGGTGCTTGAAAACTTGAATAAAATCTACAGTTTTTGATCAACTGGTTTCAAATTTTTGGTGTTAACAGACAAAATGCTAAAAAATACATGCTGTGAAAATTAAATCCACAGTACTTACAGGAAAAAAACGTGCCATGGTCAAAGTTGGGCAAAATTTAAGGTACCAATTTTTTATTTTTGTTAATATTTTAAAAAATTTAAAAGATTTTGATCTAATTTTGGGTATACAATTTAATTTTGATTAATTAAAGTTATATTACTGGAAAAAAAGTTTATAGCTTTAACATATTTTGTGTTAAGTGATCAAATATCTTTCCTGATTTTTTACACAATGCATTATGTTTGGGCCAATAACTTTTTAAATTTACATAAAACAGACATAATTTCTGGCATGTACATAGGAACTCTATAGAGGAATAATTATGGTAAATATGAGGAAAAACAGATGAGTGGTTTTGATATTAGGCAGTCCTGAAGTGTAAAAATAGGTTTTTAATAAAAAATTGAGGTTTTTCCTTAATTTCTAAAAGGAACGAAGTCGCAAAGACCCAGTTTTCGGCTTGGTAGGAGATCTTGGGGACATCTAACATTATGCCAAATTTTGGATTCCTAGGTCTTACGGTTTCAAAACGTGCCACATCGACGGACGGACGGACGACAGACAATGGACCACGACTATAGCTTAGATGACTTATAGTCAGCTGAGCTAAAAATGCATCAAGATCATCCATGTTCGAACTTGACCTAGCCATTGATAAAATGCATCAAACCTGTGGGTTTGGGGGGGTGTACCTCATATTCTTTACAATGTTATTGCGTTAACATCATTTTAACAAGAAAACAACACAAGGTGGTGCCACCTGTCTTCTGCAAAAGACAAAGCTAACCAAGATCTTCGGTCAATTTGATTTTTGGAGCATTCCATGTATTTGTTACTGAGATATTAAAGATTTTTGTGTGAAAATCACAAAATATGGGAATATTCAAGGTCAAGGCCACTCTCATAGGAAAGGTCATGACCCCAATTTAAATAAACATCATCCCATATCTATGTATATGCATAATATAAAAGAAATCTGTTCATTAGTTTTTGACTTATTATGCTCACAGTACTGTCAAGTGGCAATTTTGGGGTATTAAAAGGAACGAGAACAATTAAAGAATAATAGGTGGGGCCACCAGTTTCTGGAACATGACAACCCTGATTTTGGGATCAATCAATGCAAGATTTCTTGAGATATTTAAGAATTTGTGTGATTTTCCCCAAAATTGGACCTATTCAAGGTCAAGGACACTCCTAGTAAAGGTCATGACCTCATTATAAATAGGTGCCGTCCTCTCACCCATATCTATACATATACCAAGTTTGGTAAAGATCCATGAAATATTTTGTGAGTTATCGCTCCAACAAGATTTATATGGGGCGGCAGCGGGACCGGTATAAAAACATAGTATCCCCTAACTTTGTCTCGGGATACAATTATATCTGAATGATTTGAGGTCATTCACACAGCTGTCTTTGGGGACAAGTCTTGACAGTATACATGTTCTACAGTTTCTTGTCTGATTGAGGTTTTGTCTAGTTGCCAAATTGAACTCAAATTTTAAAACAAAATATTTTTAGTAAAATAGATGTACCCTTAAAAATTCCAAAAAGCTATAGATATTAAAAGTTGCTCCAACTTCCAAAGATTGAAAACTGTTAATTAGATAATAGCCTGTAGCTGTTCTTATTTAAATATGTTGTCATGTCCTGCATTAAGTGTTTGGTTTAACTAATTGTACCAAAATCAGAGGGGTACAAGATTCAGTTCAGCCTGGAATGTCAACATAATAGTCACACTGATCTAATTTAAGGTATGGAAGGTCTCACCAAATGATCAGGATTTGAGTGCTAGTCAAAACTTGACATTTTCTGAATTACATATTTCCAAGTGTGCAAGTTATAAGGTTTTCATATTCTATAATCATCACTGATTTAAATGACATAAACTTCAAAATAAGAATTTTACCAGTCTTGCAATCTTAAATGAGAAATCTTGAATCATAAATTGGTAGCTCTAATGTGGAGTTATATAATATCTGCGCTGATATTTTCAACTAGAAGTCGGGTCAGACTGACTTGGTTGCTATGGTGAAGGAGATCAGGCCAGGATGGGTGTGCACCTAAATACTTAAATATATATTTATATATATATATATATATATATAAAAAGAACAGACACCCAAAATACAAAATATTCAGTGAAATTTATTTTTGCTTAACAAAACAACTTACATTATACAGTTTACATCTCTATACATATTTAAACTCAACTCATAGTAAGCAAAATAAAGAAATAGCATTGATTGTGGCAAAAACTGAACTTATTAATGTAAATGCTAATCATCACTCCATGATAAAATAAATCTCATCGCAAATAAAAACATACTTTTAATTATATTCATCTCCCTTAATGCAAATTGAAAAGTTCAAATGAGACAACCTTAGCAATGAAATAAAGCCTAATCACAGTTAAAACAAGGTGGAATTGAACTAAGATATCACCCCTACTTTTTACTTACTGTAAAACTTTTGCCCGTGAAAAACAACATCTTCACCGTTCTTACCATAGGCTGAGCATAACAAAGACAACCTCTTATGTTCTCAGTAATTGAAGCACGGTTCAAGCACCCCAGGAAATATTTTGCCTGAGCCTCTTAAATGACAACAGCACCCCAAGGGCACATAAAAACGCCAGTTGTATGTTTTGTGACCTCTGATCTCATTAAATATGCACAGATTTAGCTGAGAATCAGGCAAAAAATTATATAAGTTAATATTTCTCTTGAGTTTCATCAAAATCTCATAATTTTGGATTGTTATTACAGCAAAAAAAAGAGACCTTTGACCTAATTAAATATGTATGAATTTCGCCAAGAATCAAACTTAGGCAGGATAATCTATTGGTTACTTGTTATATCCATCAAATTTCTTTTATTATCATGGCAACACTACAAGTTAATGGACAGACAGAGATTGCTCATGCCATAATATGACCCATCTTAGACAAGCTATAAAAACATTAACAAACCACAGAAAGGATGAAATTACCCATTGCCCTGCTTCACATGTGACTTAGACATAAGGTAACTTAACACCTGCATATAGGGGAAAACATACTAGTGAATGCCTACACATATATTAAACTGACAAATAATTACATTTAACATCAGTATGAAGCTACTGTAGAACAGAAAATAATTCAATTTTGAACGATACATAACTGCTCACAAATATTTTTAATGACACAGTAATGATCTTAAAATCCCTAAAAAGGTACCAGAATTTTGGTTTGGAAATATGTTTAATAACCCCATATTATCTTACATATCAAGCACCAAGATTAACTAATGTACCAAAATTAAAAATATATAGCAGCAGCAAGGGGGGGGGGGGGGGGGAATTATCAAAGTCAAACAAGGAAAGGATTATATTATGATTTATGCAACTATAAAAATTATGACCAGTAATTTTGTGGAACATTTTGTGAGATACATGACTACATTTCAACAACAAATTCACTGGAATTAGTTGTACATAGAATAATGGAATAGTATTCTTGTTTTGACAAAATAAATATTAAGGAAAATAGGTATTTACAAAAGAATAGACCACATGAGCACTTTTGCATGGGTAGAACCAAAAGTGATGTGTAACATGTATCAGTGTTTGCAGTGTTAAGCCATTTCCTTACCTGATTTAACATATCAATGCAACATCTATTTAAACTAACAGGAATGCCTTTTTTTTAACAAAGAAAATGTAGTGATATTTAATGTACCTGAAAGGGGCCTTGCAAAATCAGGGGTTTCAAACAAGGGGTTTCGTGGCTGTTCATAAAATTATAAAACTGTCCATATGTACTGACATACTGTCACTGTAAAGAACAAAAGAGAATAATATAACAAAGCCACTTTTGGTATAGAAACAGCATATGCATTAAACTTTTAATCATTAAACTTGGAAGCTAGTCTATCACTTGTAAATTTCAGTGACCTAACTATCTGTATAAGAAACACACAAATCTCATTTTAAAGCAAATCATTATGAAGTGTTCTAGAATTTAGGATTTCAGTGCATGAACCATGGAATATTACAAAAGTGGTACCATTTTTTTAGGCAAGCTAGAGAATCTATGTGACTGTGTGTACTTTGCACTACATATGCTTTGCCAGTTCATGCATTTGAATGCAGATCCTTTCTGAGCTCCATTGACCTGAACTAAATATTCTAACATTTTCATGACTATTTGTGCAATAAATAATGCCACAGATTCCTGTGAGTGTGGGAGGTTTCTGTTACACAGGGTCAGTCTCCACAATTGTTCTTGGCAGTCTCTGTTACTCTAGATCACTTTCACCATCAGTTGTATCCTGCTCGGTGAATAGTTTCATCAGTTTCCGGAAACGATTAGAAACCTGGAGAAACAATAGATCATTACATACAGCACATATATGAGCCTATCTCGGTACATTTTTATGCAAGCACACCTAAAAGCTTAAAAGAATCATTATTTTTTGGAACCACATTTCAGTAACTTTCCAGTAAGTAACTCCAGTAAGTCAGGTAATTTTCATTTTAGACCCTTAGAAATTTATATTATGATAGGAAATCTTACAGAATTTTCCATCTGATGGCATACATTGTGATGGACTTTTTTAATCCACCAATGATGAAGATTTTATAGTCAAATTGTAAGACATCAGAGCTTCCTACACCCATCATAACTCAGAGTAGACTGACCCGTTAATTGGCTACTCCTATGGTAAAGTAGGCTGTCCTGGGATGGGGTGAAAAAAACCTCACTATGTCTCTAGCACCTGAGTAAGATGGACATGTGCCCCTATCCATCCCCTGGGCAGTTGGATATGCCAGCCTCTCATAAGATGACATTATTCAAGTCACAGTGACGTGCTAAATAGCTAAATGTTAGCCGACTTAAGAGGGAACCTTTTGGTAGCCAACACAACTTTATGGCTCTTTAACCCTCATGTTTAACCCTCACACTGGCAGAATATGTTTTGGCTTAGTAAGAACCATTCCAAATTCGTAGAAGTTGGTGTTTTAGAACTTAAATTGCTGCACATTGTTTTTTACTTGACCTGTGGGAAAAAACCCTACACAATGAAACATAAAATTCCTGGACTAGTTTTAAGCAGATTTATGGTATACAATATACATATATCTGTTCATTATACCATACATATTACTCCACATGATTTTTTGTCTGTTCATTATTCACTGTGTTAAACTTCTGTAGAGAATCCCCTCTCTGGATTTCATACCTGTAGTAGTCCTGTACTGAGCTGCAAAAAAGAAAATCAAACATAAACATTAACTGACCTGTGATGGGGTTTTGTTCTGGAGTTTCCCGGCCACTTGTGAAAATGTAATGTCTGATGGACCATTTGATTTACAACTCTCCAAGATTTCTCTGTCTTCATCCCTGAATTAGTGTTAAAAAACAAACATTGAGTTATCAAATGTAACTTGGATCTGGTTTGTGAATTATGAGAAATGCACCAATAAATTCTTATAATATTTTAAACAATATAACCTTGTTCTCTCTTGAAAATGCTGGAGACAAAGAAATTAATGGCAGTAAGCAAATGGTAGGTCATATCAAGGTAACCAATAACGGAAAAGGAGGACAACCATATAATTTTACTGGCTCTTTAGAAACATTGTGCATAAAGCTTTGTTTCCATGTGTGCCTGCCTACATGCATGAAATGGCAGAAATATATAGTGGTACAGAGGATCTAGCAGTCTTCCTCAAAAAGATGATGGAGTGACATCATTTTCCCCTGAATCCCTGTGCTCACATAGACCCTATGCGTGAAAGTCTACTCTGATGATTTTCATGCATCTACCTACATAAGCATACATATATATATGGTCTCATGGAAACACCATAATTACAAAATCAGGAGCAATTTTATTTATTGCAATTTTATGCTCATATTATATGCACATGGTAAGACAGCTTAATAGCTATGGTATAATGACTGCTATGTAGCATGGCCTGGAATTTTGCCCTACATTGAAACTTAACACATTGCCACATGGCTGTTCACAGAAAGTAAGCTGAGAACAGAACAAAATTGTCACCTTATAATGGTGGTAGGCAAATCTGGAAAATGAACAGATGGCAAACAAACCAGGTTATACTGCATCAAGCTGCCAAAAGGGTATCAATTTTATGTTTAAATGATGAACATAATATCTAGCAGCAGACTTGGTCAACACTACATACTGGACAGGCTACAAAATTGTAGATCTGTTTAATAAAGCCATGTATTTTTAAAAGATTAAGTAAACATGCAAATTTATAAATACTTTTACATTGTACAATCTTATACATTCCTTGCACACTGGTTACACATCACCGTCAGTCCAGATCTCTTTCACTTTAACCGCTGCTTTTTATAGCAAGTTTCTTTTGGTTTCTATACCAGGGCTGGCACAAAGAACTGTAATCAGACAGATAAAAGTGTGGTATCACACTGTGTATCAAACCAATGAGAGCGGGGTGTCGTGAGTTTGAAACTTGAGTTGTAGGCAGAATGTGATAATACCCTCTGGTGTTGAAACCCAGAGTATGCTAGACAAAGCAGCGGTTAGAGCGAAGGAGATCTGGAACGACTGCAGTGTATTTATATCCACTGCATGATGAATATAGCAATCTTGTAACAGCTCATCCTTGTTGATTTTTATGTGTGCTGAGAAAAATTCTGACTCTGCATTTATTACCTTGTCCAGGTGAGACTAGAGCTGCTGGAACTGTCTATATCTAGAGACTGGTGTTCTCTGGAGCTGTTCTGAGGCTCAAGTAGTGTGCTGCTGCTGTCCTCAGCCTCTGGTGCCCCCTGGTGGGATTCTCCAGCAGTGGAGTCTGTCATCATTGATTCTGAACCAGCCATGCTGCTATCCTCTGCCACACTCTGACTTGTACTACAATTGTCCGACATCATTTTCATTCGTTCCGACAGGTTTATTCTGAGAACGATTCTCTCTTGCTGAGCCCCTGCATTATCCTGCACATCCTGAGACACATTACAGTTATTTCCCAGTGAATCTGACATACTCTCATCCTCCTGTAATGTACTTTCAGAAGGAGGGGCGTTTGACATCTCTTTACAATCACTTTGTAGTAATTGTTCTGAGCTGCTTCGAGTTTCTGCGTTATCCTCCTCAGTACTGCCCTCTGGTGCAGAACCCAGGCTGGGTTCTGTTTTTATCACAGTTTCAATCTTTACGACAGTTTTGGTTTTACTGCTATCAGTATCTAGCTTGTCTTTCTGTATTTCTTCCCTTAACACACTAAAATCTTTTGGAATTGGTTCTGATTCTGACGTAAAACCTGTCGAGTCCGGAGTTAAGTATGCATCCTCAAATATGGTTGGTAACGGAGAAGGCGTTACCACTGGGGATCCTACACTCACAGAAGGTTTCATCATGGATCCGCCATCATCACTGTTTTGTTCCTCGGCTACGTCACCTATATTCAAGAACTGTCCTTGTGCCTGAAGCTTCTTAGATGACACTTTAACCTGAAATTAAAACCAAAAAAATACAAATTATATGCAATGAACAAATTATATGCATTGATCTCTCTTCTTATGATCTAGTGATTTCCATAGGAAGAACAAGAGCACCACAAACGTGCATAATAGGCCCGTCTTGTCTTGTGACCTCTGACCTCATGAAATAAGCGTGAATTTTGCCAAAAATTAAATTCAGCTGAGAACCTGTATTGGTTAATTTTTCTGTAGATTTTCATCAAAATCCATCATATTCCTGATAAGCTATTGTGGTGCCACCAAAGTCTGGCGACCCCTCACCTCATTAGGTATGCGTTAACTTTTCCAGGAGTCAAATTTAGGCTAGATATTATGTTGGTTAATCTTTCTGTTGAGTTTCATTAAAATACATCATATTCCTGATAATCTATCATAGGGACACCACAAAGTGAACTCATGACCTCTGGCCTCATTAAATATGCATGGATTTTGCCTTTAATCGAACTCGGGCCAGAAAATCTATTGGTAAGTAGTCATGGTGAGTTCTGTTAAAATCCATCAAAGCCCTGGTAGTTATCGTATGAACGGACAGACCGTGGGTATTCCATAATATTTCACATCACAGACAGGTGTATAAAAACTGGGGAAGTCTGGGACATGCATGGCAAAATTTTTACGGGTCACATGAGATTTTGGAGTGTCCAAGAACCTGGTAGGAACAATTGGTGTACCTAATTTGAGTACTTCAAAAGTTATGAGGTTCAAAAAAATTTTACATTTTGCCTAATTTGACCTTGAAGATGAGAGTCAAGGTCACCAGATTTCAAACTCATCCTAAATTTTGGTAGAAACAATGAGTGTTTTCAAATAATGGAGGAAAAGATGCAGTCCTTCAAAAGTCATAGCGTTCACAAGATATCCTACAGACGATGATGATACTGAAAACGTTTCCACTTGGGGGGGGGGGGGCAGATATGATAATTTTGTCCTTTAAGAAATAAAGGTTTTTAAGTGCCTTGACAACTGCCTTGGCTCAAATCCATTATTTCTCTACAAGCCTCTGTGACCTCTGTTCATTTCATGACCTTGACCTGTTTCCTGACCTTTAGTTTTTTCTTCTTGAGCCTGAGACCAGACTTGGGTGACACATTTAGGTTTTCTTTCTCTCCAAGCTTGTTCAGAAGTTCAAGATCATTTTCCTGGCCATCGATCAATGGTGATGCTGGTCCACTCTCCTGCCGGGGTTTCTTAGGACGGTTGAAATATACAACCTGCATCGGCTTGATATTCTTCTCCGTAGTCTGTACATACAGGCGCCCCTTTATTACCTGTTGTGAACACAGATAAAACATGACATGTAGGAATAAGATAATCTGAGAAAATAATATCAAGGGAAAAGACAAAATAGTGAGAAAATAAAAGAGAAAATCATGCATGAAGATGTTATTTCAGGCAGTACCCTTAGCAAAACCACCAACTTTATTTTATTCATATAAGTCCCCGTAAAGTTTATATACTTTTAAACCTGGTACACTTGTACAGTGTATTTTCTAATGGTATATGTACTGATATAATTTTCATTCTTTTAAAATATAATTTTCTTTTTTTTAGTCATAGCTACAATGGTGTGTAACAAATGAAGAAAATTAGTCTATACAAGGTGTTATCCTTCATCAACATACACACAAACTACCTTTAATCCACACGACATGCAGTGTCGCTTTTTCATCCTCCACTTCTCAAGATCATGCTGGTGGCAGTCACATTTACACCACTGCGTGCCATATAGATCCTCAGAGCTGTCAGGTATTTCAACCTCCTCATAACCATCAAAATAATGCTCGTTCTTCTCGTCATCACTGCTCAGAGTGATCTCCTCAAAGTGGTGCATGTGGCTGAAAAATAATCAACAATAATAAGTGTAACTACAGACTATGATGTAGATGCCTGATGATAAAAAGTAGAGAATCAGTCTTACAATGTTGTGTCTGACTCAATGTGGTGAGGCGGTAAATACAGCACAACCTGTCTTTATGCATAGCCTGTTTTTAATGAACAATTCAAAACATGAAATCTACAAAGACTGAAAGCACAGGATCTTACTCCTGACAATTTTCAACTATTAACCTTGTATGTGTGGACATCAACCAACTGAAAATGGTCAAAGAGAATACGGTCAAACTGAACATCTCAATACTGATCACCTGAGAAAGGCAGCCAAGCACCTGAAAGCTAGTGTATAAGAAACTTCAAATACCTGGTCTTTAAAAAGGTGTCAACCATTTACATTACTTTTTTGTAAGTAACAGACTACCATGGCAATTCAAAACTTTACACTGTTCACCTGAACACTGTCTAATTAAACACTGCCTGTCTGTACATTATCCAACTGAACACTGTCTAGCTTGACCTAGCCCATTTTTGAATGTGATCTAAATGAACTCTGTCTATCCAGATATAATCCATAAATGAATATGATCTAACTGAACAGTGTCTACATGGACTTAGTCCATATTTGAACAGGATCTAACTTAACACTTTCAATCTGGACCTAGTCCATAGTTCAATATGATGAAACTGAGCACCCTCATTCAATACATAGTCTATATTTGGACATGATCCAATTCAGCTTCATCCAACTGACCGATGTCTATCTGAATCTCTTCAAGTGATCCTAGCTCACCTCTCTGGTGGTTTCTCATCAGCGAAAAACAGAGAGAACTCCTCAAGCAGGTGTGGCTGTCCCTTCAAGAGAGGGACCACCAGATCTTTCAGAGCCTGGGCTGTCTTCTCTGGCTGCTTCTCCCACTGAGCAAACGCCTTCAACACTGACTGGTAATGGGTCGGCCTCTTGCTGAAGTTCACCTGCAGTAGATATGTATAGTATTCCATATACAAGACAAACATATTGCATAAGTACTGTCTTGCTGGTTTAAAATGTTCATCAAGATATTTAAAAGACATTTTTCACCCTCGATGTAAAGGGAAGGGTAAAGACACTGCAATCAGAACTTTCTGTATATATGCAAAAATATTTGCTCTTAAATTTATATTTATTTTCTGAAAATTTTTTTTAAGGAATCAAATGATGAAGTTTTTGGAATATGTATATCTGAATATCTGTCTAGACCTGTAACTAAAGAACTTAAGCACATTTCCACTTGAAAATTTTATACTACTATATTTAAGTCCTCCTAGAAGATGATCCTGAATTTAGAGGGCAGGGATACAGGACTCGAGTCTGGACTTGGACTCCAGTCTCGACTCAAGTCCACTTTTTTAGGTAAGGACATGGGACATCAGGCCAAGTCTACCTCAAGTCCAGAAGGAAAATGTTATGTCACAGACTATAAAGACATATACACGGGTGAACTACCTAAGGCCTATAAAAAAGACTTTTTAAAAAATTTACCAAACTTTGGTTCTGCATAGGGAGCTAAATGTAATTAAACATTAAAGTAAAATCAACTGTATACTAACATTAAAATACACCAATGTCCATTTAAAATGGCTATAAAAATGGAGAATTTTATTGGACTTGGACACGGACATTGAGTCGGTTTCTGAAGAACTCTGGACTTGGGAGAAGCTGGACTAGGACTTGAACCTGAAGGACTCAAACTTGAACCTGAAGGACTCAAACTTGAACCTGAAGGACTCGGACTTGAACCTGAAGGACTTGGACTTGAGCCTGAAGGACTCAAACTTGAACCTGAAGGACTTGGACTTGAGCCTGAAGGACTCAAACTTGAACCTGAAGGACTCTAACTTGAACCTGAAGGACTCAAACTTGAACCTGAAGGACTCTAACTTGAACCTGAAGGACTCTAACTTGAACCTGAAGGACTCAAACTTGAACCTGAAGGACTCTAACTTGAACCTGAAGGACTCAAACTTGCACCTGAAGGATTTGGACTTGAGCCTGAAGGACTCGGACTTGAACCTGAAGGACTCGAACTTGAACCTGAAGGACTCGGACTTGAACCTGAAGGACTCAGACTTGAACCTGAAGGACTCGGACTTGGACTTGAGTGATCTGCACTCAGACTTGCACTCAGACTCAGATAAAGTGGACTCGATTACATCACTGTTACAGGGTTTATATTTAATATATTAAATTATGGTTCACATTTTACTTTCCAGATGGCAACAGGGCAAGAGTCTGAAGTGTCTGTCTTATCGTTTTAAGGTTTTCACCCAAGTGTACATGTTATTTTTGCGGCAACATTAGTTGAATGAAAGAGAAGATAATCATACAATGATAAATATTAATTTCAAGCATTATCTATATTGTTTAGCACTGATACAGGAATAATCTAAATTGAAAGAAGATTCAGCAGAGTGAATCTCTGCTCAGCTGAAACTTTGACTGTTACCTCAAATCACCAATTGCATTAAGATATGATATGTACCATGATGCTTCAGTCAAAATACACTATATGGCCCCTTGATGCTTAACTCAATACACAATGACCCATATTATAATTCAGACTATGAGTTATTTTCCCTCTCTACAAAACAAAAGATAACCAAACTTCCTCTCATCAAATTTATTTCCAAGAAATTATCCTATCAGGAGAGGCTTTACTTATTTCTGACCAATCACACATCACCTTACAAGCCTTATATGGCAATGAGAGACTATTATTATGATACAATGATACTGGGACATCTGAGCTATTCTTAGATACAGATTCAATATCTGACTTTGCATCTCATTGTACCTGTGCATCAATTTAGTGTTAACAACTCTATGCAGGGCTTGAAATTAGTGCACGGTCTCCAGTATTCGCGGTAATTTTGAACGCAAGTCCTGCAATCTTTAATAAGAAGGAGCCACCCTCTAGCTGGTAATTAAATTTACAGGGTCTAATCTAGTTCATGTTTTAGTGGAATAACACAAACAGATTATTTGCTTGCAATGACAGAATGATTATGTCATCTAATTAAAATTTTTCTTATATGTATGTAGAGTCGAGAAAAATCCTTTGGGGTTCAGTTAATATTTGGGACTACCAGACCCCACTGTCAGGTAAATATATGGTCAATTTAGAGCCCTGCTTTGTATATGCACCCTCTATCACTTTCATCTGCAGTCTATAGTTTCCCTTGAAGTGGTGTCTGTGAATTACAGGTTTATACTGTACATGCAATCATTTCACTTTCTGCATGATGTTACTTTGAATACTTTGAGGATTAGGTGGTGTCTGGGTGAACCTACCTCAAGTTTACGCAGAAATTCCCGTGCTTTGTGGAACTCCTGGTTGGTGCTAAGACAGCCACACTCCTCTGCCTGCTGGGGCAACAAGAACACAGCGAAGTCTGTCAGAAGCTCAGGGTAGTCACTCAAAATCACCTTCAGGTCGTGGTATAACTGTAACAAGATCAAAGTAGTCACTCAAAATCACCTTCAGGTCGTGCTATAACTGTAACAAGATCAAAGTAGTCACTCAAAATCACCTTCAGGGCGTGGTATAACTGTAACAAGATCAAAGTAGTCACTCAAAATCACCTTCAGGGCGTGGTATAACTGTAACAAGATCAAAGTAGTCACTCAAAATCACTTTCAGGGCGTGGTATAACTGTAACAAGATCAAAGTAGTCACTCAAAATCACTTTCAGGGCGTGGTATAACTGTAACGAGATCAAAGTAGTCACTCAAAATCACTTTCAGGGCGTGGTATAACTGTAACAAGATCAAAGTAGTCACTCAAAATCACCTTCAGGGCGTGGTATAACTGTAACAAGATCAAAGTAGTCACTCAAAATCACTTTCAGGGCGTGGTATAACTGTAACAAGATCAAAGTAGTCACTCAAAATCAACTTCAGGTCGTGGTATAACTGTAACAAGATCAAAGTAGTCACTCAAAATCACCTTCAGGTCGTGCTATAACTGTAACAAGATCAAAGTAGTCACTCAAAATCACTTTCAGGGCGTGGTATAACTGTAACAAGATCAATGTAGTCACTCAAAATCACTTTCAGGGCGTGGTATAACTGTAACAAGATCAATGTAGTCACTCAAAATCACTTTCAGGGCGTGGTATAACTGTAACAAGATCAAAGTAGTCACTCAAAATCACCTTCAGGTCGTGGTATAACTGTAACAAGATCAAAGCAGTCACTCAAAATCACCTTCAGGTCATGGTATAACTGTAACAAGATCAAAGTAGTCACTCAAAATCACCTTCAGGTCCTGGTATACCTGTAACAAGATCAAAGTAGTCACTCAAAATCACCTTCAGGTCGTGGTATAACTGTAACAAGATCAAAGTAGTCACTCAAAATCGCCTTTAAATCAAGGTATTACTGTGACAGAATATGGGTCGTCACTCAAAATCATCTCCCCGTTTTGGTATAACTGTAACATGATCAAAATAGTCACTCAAAATCACCTTTAGGTCGTGGTATAACTGTAACATGATCAAAGTAGTCACTCAAAATCACCTTCAAATCAAGGTATTACTGTGACAGAATATGGGTCGTCACTCAAAATCATCTCCCCGTTTTGGTATAACTGTTACATGATCAAAGTAGTCACTCAAAATCACCTTCAGGTCGTGGTATAACTGTAACAAGATCAATGTAGTCACTCAAAATCACCTTCAGGTCGTGGTATAACTGTAACAAGATCAATGTAGTCACTCAAAATCACCTTCAGGTCGTGGTATAACTGTAACAAGATCAAAGTAGTCACTCAAAATCACCTTCAGGTCATGGTATAACTGTAACAAGATCAAAGTAGTCACTCAAAATCACCTTCAGGTCACTGTAACAAGATCAAAGTAGTCACTCAAAATCACCTTCAGGTTTTGGTATAACTGTAACATGATCAAAGTAGTCACTCAAAATCGCCTTTAAATCAAGGTATTACTGTGACAGAATATGGGTCGTCACTCAAAATCATCTCCCCGTTTTGGTATAACTGTAACATGATCAAAATAGTCACTCAAAATCACCTTTAGGTCAAGGTATAACTGTAACATGATCAAAGTAGTCACTCAAAATCACCTTCAAATCAAGGTATTACTGTGACAGAATATGGGTCGTCACTCAAAATCATCTCCCCGTTTTGGTATAACTGTAACATGATCAAAGTAGTCACTCAAAATCACCTTCAGGTCGTGGTATAACTGTAACAAGATCAATGTAGTCACTCAAAATCACCTTCAGGTCGTGGTATAACTGTAACAAGATCAATGTAGTCACTCAAAATCACCTTCAGGTCGTGGTATAACTGAAACAAGATCAAAGTAGTCACTCAAAATCACCTTCAGGTCATGGTATAACTGTAACAAGATCAAAGTAGTCACTCAAAATCACCTTCAGGTCACTGTAACAAGATCAAAGTAGTCACTCAAAATCACCTTCAGGTTTTGGTATAACTGTAACATGATCAAAGTAGTCACTCAAAATCGCCTTCAGGTTTGGTATAACTGTAACATGATCAAAGAAGTCACTCAAAATCACCTTCAGGTCGTGGTATAACTGTAACAAGATCAAAGTAGTCACTCAAAATCACCTTCAGGTTGTGGTATAACTGTAACAAGATCAAAGTAGTCACTCAAAATCACCTTCAGGTCATGGTATACCTGTAACAAGATCAAAGTAGTCACTCAAAATCACCTTCAGGTCGTGGTATAACTGTAACAAGATCAAAGTAGTCACTCAAAATCACCTTCAGGTCATGGTATAACTGTAACAAGATCAAAGTAGTCACTCAAAATCACCTTCAGGTCACTGTAACAAGATCAAAGTAGTCACTCAAAATCACCTTCAGGTTTTGGTATAACTGTAACATGATCAAAGTAGTCACTCAAAATCGCCTTTAAATCAAGGTATTACTGTGACAGAATATGGGTCGTCACTCAAAATCATCTCCCCGTTTTGGTATAACTATAACATGATCAAAGTAGTCACTCAAAATCACCTTGAGGTCGTGGTATAACTGTAACATGATCAAAGTAGTCACTCAAAATCACCTTCAAATCAAGGTATTACTGTGACAGAATATGGGTCGTCACTCAAAATCATCTCCCCGTTTTGGTATAACTGTAACATGATCAAAGTAGTCACTCAAAATCACCTTCAGGTCGTGGTATAACTGTAACAAGATCAATGTAGTCACTCAAAATCACCTTCAGGTCGTGGTATAACTGTAACAAGATCAATGTAGTCACTCAAAATCACCTTCAGGTCGTGGTATAACTGTAACAAGATCAAAGTAGTCACTCAAAATCACCTTCAGGTCATGGTATAACTGTAACAAGATCAAAGTAGTCACTCAAAATCACCTTCAGGTCACTGTAACAAGATCAAAGTAGTCACTCAAAATCACCTTCAAATCAAGGTATTACTGTGTCAGAATATGGGTCGTCACTCAAAATCATCTCCCCGTTTTGGTATAACTGTAACATGATCAAAGTAGTCACTCAAAATCACCTTTAGGTCGTTGTATAACTGTAACATGATCAAAGTAGTCACTCAAAATCACCTTCAAATCAAGGTATTACTGTGACAGAATATGGGTCGTCACTCAAAATCATCTCCCCGTTTTGGTATAACTGTAACATGATCAAAGTAGTCACTCAAAATCACCTTCAGGTCGTGGTATAACTGTAACAAGATCAATGTAGTCACTCAAAATCACCTTCAGGTCGTGGTATAACTGTAACAAGATCAAAGTAGTCACTCAAAATCACCTTCAGGTCACTGTAACAAGATCAAAGTAGTCACTCAAAATCACCTTCAGGTTTTGGTATAACTGTAACATGATCAAAGTAGTCACTCAAAATCGCCTTCAGGTTTGGTATAACTGTAACATGATCAAAGAAGTCACTCAAAATCACCTTCAGGTCGTGGTATAACTGTAACAAGATCAAAGTAGTCACTAAAAATCACCTTCAGGTTGTGGTATAACTGTAACAAGATCAAAGTAGTCACTCAAAATCACCTTTAAATCAAGGTATTACTGTGACAGAATATGGGTCGTCACTCAAAATCATCTCCCAGTTTTGGTATAACTGTAACATGATCAAAGTAGTCACTCAAAATCACCTTCAGGTCATGGTATAACTGTAACATGATCAAAGTAGTCACTCAAAATCGCCTTTAAATCAAGGTATTACTGTGACAGAATATGGGTCGTCACTCAAAATCATATCCCCGTTTTGGTATAACTGTAACATGATCAAAGTAGTCACTCAAAATCACCTTCAGGTCGTGGTATAACTGTAACAAGATCAAAGTAGTCACTCAAAATCACCTTCAGGTTTTGGTATAACTGTAACAAGATCAAAGTAGTCACTCAAAATCACCTTCAGGTCATGGTATACCTGTAACAAGATCAAAGTAGTCACTCAAAATCACCTTCAGGTCATGGTATAACTGTAACAAGATCAAAGTAGTCACTCAAAATCACCTTCAAATCAAGGTATTACTGTGACAGAATATGGGTCGTCACTCAAAATCATATCCCCGTTTTGGTATAACTGTAACATGATCAAAGTAGTCACTCAAAATCACCTTCAGGTTTTGGTATAACTGTAACAAGATCAAAGTAGTCACTAAAAATTACCTTCAGGTTGTGGTATAACTGTAACAAGATCAAAGTAGTCACTCAAAATCACCTTCAGGTCACTGTAACAAGATCAAAGTAGTCACTCAAAATCACCTTCAGGTTTTGGTATAACTGTAACATGATCAAAGTAGTCACTCAAAATCACCTTCAGGTCATGGTATAACTGTAACATGATCAAAGTAGTCACTCAAAATCGCCTTTAAATCAAGGTATTACTGTGACAGAATATGGGTCGTCACTCAAATCATCTCCCCGTTTTGGTATAACTGTAACATGATCAAAGTAGTCACTCAAAATCGCCTTTAAATCAAGGTATTACTGTGACAGAATATGGGTCGTCACTCAAAATCATATCCCCGTTTTGGTATAACTGTAACATGATCAAAGTAGTCACTCAAAATCACCTTCAGGTCGTGGTATAACTGTAATATGATCAAAGTAGTCACTCAAAATCACCTTCAGGTCATGGTATAACTGTAACATGATCAAAGTAGTCACTCAAAATCGCCTTTAAATCAAGGTATTACTGTGACAGAATATGGGTCGTCACTCAAAATCATCTCCCCGTTTTGGTATAACTGTAACATGATCAAAGTAGTCACTCAAAATCACCTTCAGGTCATGGTATAACTGTAACATGATCAAAGTAGTCACTCAAAATCACCTTCAGGTCGTGGTATAACTGTAACATGATCAAAGTAGTCACTCAAAATCACCTTCAGGTCACTGTAACAAGATCAAAGTAGTCACTCAAAATCACCTTCAAATCAAGGTATTACTGTGACAGAATATGGGTCGTCACTCAAAATCATCTCCCCGTTTTGGTATAACTGTAACATGATCAAAGTAGTCACTCAAAATCACCTTTAGGTCGTTGTATAACTGTAACATGATCAAAGTAGTCACTCAAAATCACCTTCAAATCAAGGTATTACTGTGACAAAATATGGGTCGTCACTCAAAATCATCTCCCCGTTTTGGTATAACTGTAACATGATCAAAGTAGTCACTCAAAATCACCTTCAGGTCGTGGTATAACTGTAACAAGATCAAAGTAGTCACTCAAAATCACCTTCAGGTCATGGTATAACTGTAACAAGATCAAAGTAGTCACTCAAAATCACCTTCAGGTCACTGTAACAAGATCAAAGTAGTCACTCAAAATCACCTTCAGGTTTTGGTATAACTGTAACATGATCAAAGTAGTCACTCAAAATCGCCTTCAGGTTTGGTATAACTGTAACATGATCAAAGAAGTCACTCAAAATCACCTTCAGGTCGTGGTATAACTGTAACAAGATCAAAGTAGTCACTAAAAATCACCTTCAGGTTGTGGTATAACTGTAACAAGATCAAAGTAGTCACTCAAAATCACCTTTAAATCAAGGTATTACTGTGACAGAATATGGGTCGTCACTCAAAATCATCTCCCCGTTTTGGTATAACTGTAACATGATCAAAGTAGTCACTCAAAATCACCTTCAGGTCATGGTATAACTGTAACATGATCAAAGTAGTCACTCAAAATCGCCTTTAAATCAAGGTATTACTGTGACAGAATATGGGTCGTCACTCAAAATCATATCCCCGTTTTGGTATAACTGTAACATGATCAAAGTAGTCACTCAAAATCACCTTCAGGTCGTGGTATAACTGTAACAAGATCAAAGTAGTCACTAAAAATCACCTTCAGGTCGTGGTATAACTGTAACAAGATCAAAGTAGTCACTAAAAATCACCTTCAGGTTGTGGTATAACTGTAACAAGATCAAAGTAGTCACTCAAAATCACCTTCAGGTCACTGTAACAAGATCAAAGTAGTCACTCAAAATCACCTTCAGGTCGTGGTATAACTGTAACAAGATCAAAGTAGTCACTAAAAATCACCTTCAGGTTGTGGTATAACTGTAACAAGATCAAAGTGGTCACTCAAAATCACCTTCAGGTCGTGGTATAACTGTAACAAGATCAAAGTAGTCACTAAAAATCACCTTCAGGTCGTGGTATAACTGTAACAAGATCAATGTAGTCACTCAAAATCACCTTCAGGTCGTGGTATAACTGTAACAAGATCAAAGTAGTCACTCAAAATCACCTTCAGGTTGTGGTATAACTGTAACAAGATCAAAGTAGTCACTAAAAATCACCTTCAGGTCGTGGTATAACTGTAACAAGATCAAAGTAGTCACTAAAAATCACCTTCAGGTTGTGGTATAACTGTAACAAGATCAAAGTAGTCACTCAAAATCACCTTCAGGTCACTGTAACAAGATCAAAGTAGTCACTCAAAATCACCTTCAGGTCGTGGTATAACTGTAACAAGATCAAAGTAGTCACTAAAAATCACCTTCAGGTTGTGGTATAACTGTAACAAGATCAAAGTAGTCACTCAAAATCACCTTCAGGTCGTGGTATAACTGTAACAAGATCAAAGTAGTCACTAAAAATCACCTTCAGGTTGTGGTATAACTGTAACAAGATCAAAGTAGTCACTCAAAATCACCTTCAGGTCGTGGTATAACTGTAACAAGATCAAAGTAGTCACTAAAAATCACCTTCAGGTCGTGGTATAACTGTAACAAGATCAATGTAGTCACTCAAAATCACCTTCAGGTCGTGGTATAACTGTAACAAGATCAAAGTAGTCACTCAAAATCACCTTCAGGTCATGGTATAACTGTAACAAGATCAAAGTAGTCACTCAAAATCACCTTCAGGTCACTGTAACAAGATCAAAGTAGTCACTCAAAATCACCTTCAGGTTTTGGTATAACTGTAACATGATCAAAGTAGTCACTCAAAATCGCCTTCAGGTTTGGTATAACTGTAACATGATCAAAGAAGTCACTCAAAATCACCTTCAGGTCATGGTATAACTGTAACAAGATCAAAGTAGTCACTCAAAATCACCTTCAGGTCACTGTAACAAGATCAAAGTAGTCACTCAAAATCACCTTCAGGTCGTGGTATAACTGTAACAAGATCAAAGTAGTCACTAAAAATCACCTTCAGGTTGTGGTATAACTGTAACAAGATCAAAGTGGTCACTCAAAATCACCTTCAGGTCGTGGTATAACTGTAACAAGATCAAAGTAGTCACTAAAAATCACCTTCAGGTCGTGGTATAACTGTAACAAGATCAATGTAGTCACTCAAAATCACCTTCAGGTCGTGGTATAACTGTAACAAGATCAAAGTAGTCACTCAAAATCACCTTCAGGTTGTGGTATAACTGTAACATGATCAAAGTAGTCACTAAAAATCACCTTCAGGTCGTGGTATAACTGTAACAAGATCAAAGTAGTCACTAAAAATCACCTTCAGGTTGTGGTATAACTGTAACAAGATCAAAGTAGTCACTCAAAATCACCTTCAGGTCACTGTAACAAGATCAAAGTAGTCACTCAAAATCACCTTCAGGTCGTGGTATAACTGTAACAAGATCAAAGTAGTCACTAAAAATCACCTTCAGGTTGTGGTATAACTGTAACAAGATCAAAGTAGTCACTCAAAATCACCTTCAGGTCGTGGTATAACTGTAACAAGATCAAAGTAGTCACTAAAAATCACCTTCAGGTTGTGGTATAACTGTAACAAGATCAAAGTAGTCACTCAAAATCACCTTCAGGTCGTGGTATAACTGTAACAAGATCAAAGTAGTCACTAAAAATCACCTTCAGGTCGTGGTATAACTGTAACAAGATCAATGTAGTCACTCAAAATCACCTTCAGGTCGTGGTATAACTGTAACAAGATCAAAGTAGTCACTCAAAATCACCTTCAGGTCATGGTATAACTGTAACAAGATCAAAGTAGTCACTCAAAATCACCTTCAGGTCACTGTAACAAGATCAAAGTAGTCACTCAAAATCACCTTCAGGTTTTGGTATAACTGTAACATGATCAAAGTAGTCACTCAAAATCGCCTTCAGGTTTGGTATAACTGTAACATGATCAAAGAAGTCACTCAAAATCACCTTCAGGTCATGGTATAACTGTAACATGATCAAAGTAGTCACTCAAAATCGCCTTTAAATCAAGGTATTACTGTGACAGAATATGGGTCGTCACTCAAAATCATATCCCCGTTTTGGTATAACTGTAACATGATCAAAGTAGTCACTCAAAATCACCTTCAGGTCGTGGTATAACTGTAACAAGATCAAAGTAGTCACTAAAAATCACCTTCAGGTTGTGGTATAACTGTAACAAGATCAAAGTAGTCACTCAAAATCACCTTCAGGTCGTGGTATAACTGTAACAAGATCAAAGTAGTCACTCAAAATCACCTTCAGGTTTTGGTATAACTGTAACAAGATCAAAGTAGTCACTCAAAATCACCTTCAGGTCATGGTATACCTGTAACAAGATCAAAGTAGTCACTCAAAATCACCTTCAGGTCATGGTATAACTGTAACAAGATCAAAGTAGTCACTCAAAATCACCTTCAAATCAAGGTATTACTGTGACAGAATATAGGTCGTCACTCAAAATCATATCCCCGTTTTGGTATAACTGTAACATGATCAAAGTAGTCACTCAAAATCACCTTCAGGTTTTGGTATAACTGTAACAAGATCAAAGTAGTCACTAAAAATCACCTTCAGGTTGTGGTATAACTGTAACAAGATCAAAGTAGTCACTCAAAATCACCTTCAGGTCACTGTAACAAGATCAAAGTAGTCACTCAAAATCACCTTCAGGTTTTGGTATAACTGTAACATGATCAAAGTAGTCACTCAAAATCACCTTCAGGTCATGGTATAACTGTAACATGATCAAAGTAGTCACTCAAAATCGCCTTTAAATCAAGGTATTACTGTGACAGAATATGGGTCGTCACTCAAATCATCTCCCCGTTTTGGTATAACTGTAACATGATCAAAGTAGTCACTCAAAATCGCCTTTAAATCAAGGTATTACTGTGACAGAATATGGGTCGTCACTCAAAATCATATCCCCGTTTTGGTATAACTGTAACATGATCAAAGTAGTCACTCAAAATCACCTTCAGGTCGTGGTATAACTGTAACATGATCAAAGTAGTCACTCAAAATCACCTTCAGGTCATGGTATAACTGTAACATGATCAAAGTAGTCACTCAAAATCACCTTCAGGTCATGGTATAACTGTAACATGATCAAAGTAGTCACTCAAAATCGCCTTTAAATCAAGGTATTACTGTGACAGAATATGGGTCGTCACTCAAAATCATATCCCCGTTTTGGTATAACTGTAACATGATCAAAGTAGTCACTCAAAATCACCTTCAGGTCGTGGTATAACTGTAACATGATCAAAGTAGTCACTCAAAATCACCTTCAGGTCGTGGTATAACTGTAACATGATCAAAGTAGTCACTCAAAATCACCTTCAGGTCGTGGTATAACTGTAACATGATCAAAGTAGTCACTCAAAATCACCTTCAGGTCATGGTATAACTGTAACATGATCAAAGTAGTCACTCAAAATCGCCTTTAAATCAAGGTATTACTGTGACAGAATATGGGTCGTCACTCAAATCATCTCCCCGTTTTGGTATAACTGTAACATGATCAAAGTAGTCACTCAAAATCGCCTTTAAATCAAGGTATTACTGTGACAGAATATGGGTCGTCACTCAAAATCATATCCCCGTTTTGGTATAACTGTAACATGATCAAAGTAGTCACTCAAAATCACCTTCAGGTCGTGGTATAACTGTAACATGATCAAAGTAGTCACTCAAAATCACCTTCAGGTCATGGTATAACTGTAACATGATCAAAGTAGTCACTCAAAATCGCCTTTAAATCAAGGTATTACTGTGACAGAATATGGGTCGTCACTCAAAATCATCTCCCCGTTTTGGTATAAATTAACATAAAGCTGATATGCACTATGTACTTCTGCGTATAGATACTTAGGTAGCCATTTACAAACACTTGCGTGAAAAAATTCCTGATTCCCTTTGAAAGTGATCGAAAAACAGAATTCTTAATGAGCAAATATTCTCATAAATAATAATAATTTATTATACAATGAGAAGAATTTTAATTATTTGAACCTTTTAATTCTGACAGATAAATTTTAATCATAACCTATTGTAAAAATAAAAACAACATCAAATGATAACAACTTTAAAAGTGTGTGACTAATATCAAAGGATTAAAACAAGGCTTAGAAAAGCTTCCCCCTCCCCCCCCCAAAAAAAAAAAATTTTGATATAAAAATGAACTCCTAAACCTCTAATAGCCTCCCTAGGCCTTCAAGTGTGTGTGTGTGTTGTGGGGGGAGGGGTTGTAAAACATGCAAATACAGAAGATTCACTATTTTACCGCATTTTATGAGTAAACGGCAGTATCCCCATTATGTTTCACAGCAAATAATCAAAATTTTGCAGTAACTTTGTAGGTTCTAATCAGGGGTCATAATAATGCCTTTCCTCCTGTCTCCGACAGGCAAACATGTGCACTGAAAGTTTTTTTTCATTTTATTCCAATCCATTGGAAAGATGATGTTTTCCACATCAGTAACTAATAAGTAGTAACAAACATGGCACAGAAATGAAATATTTTACAAGTGGTGTTCCAGACTACCTACATTACCTATATTATCCTATAAAAAATGTCTAAAATTTCATATACTTATGGGCATTTAGGCCCTCATCTCCTATATTTTCCTGGTTTTTTTTCACTGCACAATCGTGTTTCTGATATAATAGTGTCACTATTGAAAACATTCAGTTCTTTTTGCATGCAAGTGTGAATGTATATAGGATGGCATGTAAGATGGCAGAGTCAGGTTTACACTGAGCAATGTGTGACTAAGATAAGTTTGATATGATAGTATGATGCATCTTTAGTGTCTTTCTACTTACAGTGACTGGTGATTGAAACTTGTCACCACTGCCGAAGTCTTTGAGTAACTTGAGGAACTGTCCATAGGTTTGTTGGTCTGTTTTCATCAACGTCTTAACTCGGGCCAGGTAAGACTGCGCAAATGCTGTGTCCCTCTCATCTCGCTGTCAATGAAGAATCCAGTTTAAATACAAATCTGTTTTAATACAATCATTCAGCTGGTTACCAAAATTTTTAATTAATTTTTAAGATTTTTAAGGACACAAATTTCAGTTTTCATGGTTTTTATTCTGCATTGAGAGGAACATGCAGGACAATGAAGCATTAAAACTTTAAGGCATCAGCTGGAATGATTGCAGAAAGCATAACTCATTAAAATTCAGAAGCATCACCTGTTGCGAAACTTATACATGACAGGACCCTTAGATATAAGACATTTACCAAACCCAGTAGGTTGCACAATATCTAGTCTGCTGATCCATTATATTTTGTTAAAAGTACAGATAAAAGTTATGCAAGGTACCAGGGTAGTGCAATGTGCAGGGGAGTGTCATGGGGGTACAACCTACCAGGGGATCGCTCTCGACCAGGTCTGCTGCCAACATGTCCATGATCATGTCCTTCTTCTTGCGTTTCCCTCGGCTGTCCACATTTTCAGGTCTCTCTGGGTTAAACCTACATATAATACATTTTAAAATTTCTTTGGAAATGATGCAGAATAATTATTTTCAAATGCTGCATCAAAATTCAGGGAAAAGTTATGGGTTGACAAAAATCCTATTTTTCTGCAGAATGGACCTTGAAGGTCAAGGTCAAGGTCTCAAGTCTTCACACTCCTGCGAGAACTTGGTTGAAACAATTGGTGTGCCAAATTTGATAAAAAATTATGCAGTACTTCACAAGTTATTAGGTTTATAATAATCCTGCAATTTTATCTGAGATGACCTTGAAGGTCAAGTTAAGGTCATCTGTTTTCGAATCAGAGAATTCCTAATCCACGATATTTAATCATCCTGGTCTTCAGCACAATCTATCAACCCATTCTTGAGAAATCTAATGTTTTATGGAATTGTCACCAAATATGGTTAAGCTCGCTCTGATAATAAAGGCCATGACTTGAATTTTAAAAGGCATTATCCAAGTGCCCATATCTATTCATCTGCACAATATATAAGAAAGCTGTCCATTAGTTTTTTAATAATATTGCTGACACTATTGTCAAGTGGCATTGATGGAGGTATTAAACAGCAGAAAAACATGAAAAGGATTATAGGTGGCGCCAACAGTCTCCCACACAAGACAAGGCTATCCAAGATCTTCATGAAACCTGATTTTCAGACCAAAATGTTGTGTATTTCTTGAGAAATCTTGTGGGTTTTTTTTTTCAATTTTCAGCAAAACTTGACCTATTCAAGGTCAAGGTCACTCTCCTGTTAAAGGTAATGACCCCATTTAAAAAGGCTTCGTCCTCCAACCAATATCTATGTAAAAATCTATGAATCGGGGAAATCTTTGAGTTATCTCGTCTGACAGAAATCTCTGCAGTGGTGGTGCGACCATGCCTAAACTTAAGCATCCTCTGACTTTGTCTGGGGATACAATTATTCACTTAAGTAAATAATGTACCTAACTAAGGAACAAATGGAACACAGTGAGCTGCTGAAATACTATGTCTGAGTCATCTCTCTAAATGAATTTTGCATATGAGCAAAAAGGTCAACAATCTGTCTTGCAATGAAAAATTTTTACTAAAAAATTAATATGCATTTAACTTGAATTCTTTAGAATTAGAGATGTTTTCTAAAATAATGCACCTGAATTAGAATTGGACTATACTTGAATTGTAACTGAATTGGAACTGACTTGGAACTGAATTGGAATATATATTGGAGAACTGAAAACCCTGATCATACTTGATGGTGGTGCTGGCCTTCATCAGCTGCTGAAGGTGGTCCTCCTCATCTTCCTCCTCCTGGCTATCAGCATCACAAACCTCAGTCTCCGCATCAAAAGCATCTTCAACCTTTTTAACAGTCTGACGACGGCGATGACACCGTTTCGTCTTCCTGCCCTTCCCAGCAGCCTTAGTGGTAGGTGTTTTCGGCTCTTTTTCAGATTCTGATTGCGTATCTTCTGAAACGTACTCCGAGTCTTGCGTGTCATACTCACTGAGATCTGGTTTGTCTGATACGGGGCTCGTGAAAACTTTTGTAATCCCAGTGGGTGGTTTTGGGAAGATTTTACGAGGCGATAACCAGGATCGCTTTACCCTAGCTGTAATACTGGCAGCGGCTTTCTTTGTCGGGGAAATACCGGACTGGATCACAAGTCCCTTTGGTTTAATAGCTCGAGCTTGCTGTTGAAGAAACTGTCGACGTGGACTTTTTCTGGGACTATGGCTCAAGCAACGTAAATTTGCGGGTGTTGAAAGTTTGATTGGTGATATTTTACTTGGAGAAGAATTCATTGGTTTTGGCAGCATGTGCCTGTATTTCTTTGGCGTATGAAGCACTTTCTGTTCTGCTGGAGATGCACCATCTGTATTCTCATTAACTTTACTAGGACTAGTTAGACAATGTATGACAGACGCTATGATTTCATATGCTGGCTTACTATAAGGTTCAGTATTTGATTTTTGACTGTCAGTATCTGGATTAGAAGAAAGCGTAGTTTCTGAACATGTTAGATGGAGGGAACTTGGGGAAACAGCCTTGACCTCTGCAGAAAAATTGCTATTTGCCCCACTCGTAATGTCAGTAATGTCTGCATTGTCTGGACTAATGTCTGTAACTATATCAACACCAGAGCTAATAAGAGTTCCTCCCAAATCACCAGCATTGGCATTGGTGGTCAATGGTTTGCCTTTGCTAATCATATTCACATCAGTCTGACCAGTGGGGGATTCATGTTGTTCATGTGACTGAGCCAGCAGTTCAGTGTGTGATTCTGTAATGTTTGTGCTAATTTGATTTTCATGTCTTGAGTCAATGTTCTCTGGTTGTACACTGACACTACATACAGGTGTTCCAGGTTTGCTCAAAGGTGATTCTGGACTGAACAGCACCTGAGCCGCAAACTCATTTAACTGTTCATCTGACATGATGACAACGGGTGAAGGTCTTGGAGGCAAACTGTCTGAAGGAGTCACACTGTCTGAGAGTGTGTCTCCAGAATGAGGCACACCTTCCATGCCCTTCACTGAATGAGGCACATTGCCCGTGCCTCCCCCCAGAGAAGGCACACCGTCTAACCCTGATGAATGAGGCACATCATCTGTGTCTCCTGTTTCAGTAACCTGTGCCCCTGCTTTCATAACAGCTGGACTCGGGGGCTCTGTCTGATCCCTCGGAGCTTGCAACGGTGTCTCTGGAAGTACAGGGCTGGGCACTACAGTATTTTCCCGTTGAACTGGAGAAGGTAAAGTTACATTTGGTGTGGAAGTCTTTTGTGGCGTCATTCCAACAGGGCCAATGACAGCTATGGCTGCCGCCAAAATGTCTTTAGCTTCTTGTACCACCTGATTGTTAGAGGACATAAATGAACCCGATGGTGGACCAGCTTGAGTATTTTGTGTATTTGTATCTGCAGCGGAGGTTGGCATAATAATAACATTTGTATTATTGTTATCAAGAGGCACTATTGTTGATAATCCGTTTGCAACACAGTCTGATGTTAATGATATTTCTGGCACTGCCACTGGAGCAGATCCAGCTGTTACCATGGCGATGGATTCCAGAACACCAGATTCACTCTGCTGGATGATGATAGGTGAAGCTATATCTTGATGAACTGGTCCAGCAGATGGCGTTAGTAGCACCTGGGGTCCCAATGTTGGTTTCTGATTAGGTGTCGTCACAATAAAGTGAGAAATACCAGAACCTCCAAAACCTTCCGTGACTGTAGGCACAAACGCAGATCTAGAAATATAAAAATTAAACATTATAATTTAATTTATAAAGGGTGAAATATTTAACAAGAGCAACACAATGGTGCATAATACTGTATGACTTGTGACCTCTGACCTAATTAAATATGCAGGAGTTTTTTATGTGAGAAACATCTGTGTGACTCATTAGCAGGTAGATATATATGTAATGTGATCATATAATACAAATAATGGTCCTTACGCTCGCGTTTTCTAATTGTTAATAAAGAGCAATTGCCCCATCATCCAAAACAGTTCATTCAACGTTAACAATATTCATCCCTCCATTGAAGTAATAACAAACCAACAATACAAGTAACTACTTTATTCTGCTTTTTCCAGCATGTGTTTTGAAATATTTAATCATATCTTATTTTGGCATATGACCTATTATTCCTGTAAGTACCATTTAGACATTTCCAGATATACTTCAAGGTCACTTTCAGACACTGAAATAGTGAATCTAAAAACTTCAAATTCATTTCTTAGATTGTTCACTGTTCAGCAAAATGGATGGAAATTACGGAGGAAAATACAATAGTATTAATAGTTAATCTTACATGTGAGGTGGTGGTGGAGTTTTGATTGGTTCAGGACTATGACCAAGGTCACATGACTCAACAGAACTTGGCCTGGAAACTGTAGCTGTTTTCTCCCTCTTTGCCTGGAGATCATAAAGATATTTGAGAGGTCATTTCCAAAGTCAAGATATACTTGTACAATACTGTTTCATCAATCTAAAGACCCTGCGGTCAATGTTTCTTTTCAGATAAAAACAGTCATTCAGATAAATACAATGGAAGAGTCTTCAATTTTATTGGCTCTCTCCTACCCAGCAACTGTGCTCTGGGCACAATGCAGTCCTATGGATGAATGATCAAAGTATAATGGGATTAGAATGGAGTGATTTTTTCATATAGATACATCATATATCAAAATTTTATTATGAATCAAATAAGCAACAAATTATTCAAAGATTACATCTAATGTCATTTGTTGTTTTCTCTGCATAATACTTGTTCTTATATCTGCTCAATCTCTGAACCTCATGAAAACATCTGATCTGGCCCAAACAATATTAAAACATTTAATGTTGTATCTGTAAAATTATTATAGAGTTCAAATTTATATATTAACCTTTTACTTGAAAAATAAAAAAGGTGCCTAATATTGAGTTAAAACAAAATTAACGTGCTCGAGACATACCTTCCCTTTTGGAGTTTGATTTTCTGGATTCCTCAATTTCTGCAATGACTGCTTGTAAAAAGACAGAAGAAATATGATAAAAACAGACCAAGGCATTCACTTTCAGTTGAACAGAAATGCAAGTCTATTTATATACACTCCTATATTAACACCTGGCTTGTGTCTAATCTACCCCAAACTTTAACTGATTGATCTTACAATTTAATAACTTCTCCTGGGAAAATAATCCCCCTTTCCAGTAATTTTCACTGAAATTCATAGAGAATATTTAAGATCATATGATATCAAATGTGATGACACACAGACAGACAAACAGTGATAAACAAAACACTGCTGTCATCTTTGTTGGTGGTGGTATATATCAATATTAATCAGAACCTTAAATGTTTTTACAGAAAAGGTTCAATTTACACCGAGGATCCTGCGTTAGAAGATTTAGGCTTAATGGATACAATTTGTGCCCTGCCTGACTGTCTGGATGTCAAAATCATGTTTTTGTTAAGTGGCTGGCAGAATATAGGTCACACAATTTTACTGAAATTCATAGAGTATATTTTAAGATCACATGTTATCAAATGTGAGGACACAGACAGACAAACAGTGATTAACACAACATCCTTGTCATTTTTGTTGGTGGTGGTATACATTCATTTGAATAAGAACCTTAAATTTTTTTTACACTTAAGATTTAATTGAAACTGAAGTAAATATAACACTGACACATACTTTGAACCACTCTGGCATTTTATCTGGCTGGTCTTCTGGTTTCATTATCTGATCCTCCGGTATCAGGTCAGTCCACCTGGGACACTCGAGGGTCTTTCCATGCTGCTTCAGGTACTGTAATACAAAACATGTACTTACTTCACAATAGAAGTATTATGTCTTTAATGTATGGAAAGGATTTCAGTTAATACATTTAATGGTTTATAAAGGAATTTTAGAGCAATTATGATAAATATTTACAGGTAACACATCTACCTTTTCAGTTAGTTTTATCATTGTTACCATAAACAACAACACAAATGATGATTATAATCTTGATAATCATACTAAAATTTATAATATACAGTGCTGCCTGTCTAATCCTTACAGTCAAGGGACTGACATATTTTGTCCTTAATAGCAAGATAGCTAGATGTCCTTATTAGGCAGGTCTGCAATTGAATGTCATAGAGGAACATACATTTCAGAAATTTGATTAATTGCCATACATTGCCATTCATATATATATATACATATGTCAAGGCCTAGATCGTGATCTGGATGGATATTAGATCTGTCCAGCCCAGATTGAGATCTAAGTTCAGGCCGGCCCAAACTGCGATTGCAATCCAGCATGGATAGCAATATGGGCTTGACAAGTTTAGTATCGAAGTCTTGGCTGGACGGATCTAAGATCTGTCTAGCCCAGATTGGGATGCTGAAGCAAGAAAGACAGGATCCCAATCTGGGCCTGACTTAACTGTGATCGCAATCAGAATTAGACAGATCTTAGATCTGGCCAGCCTGGATTGCGATCACAGTTTGGGCCGGCCTGTACTGCTATTGCAATTTGGGCTGGACAGATCCAGATCGCAATCTTGGCCTTCACACACACACACACACACACATATATATAATACTCCAAAACCGCCAGGTTCAGCTCCTCATTTAGACTCCTGGAGCAGAACCCCTATCTGTCACTGGCAGAGTTTCCCTCCTAAGCTGCTGGATATTGAGTCTTGTGTTTGAGAACAGTTGCATTTTGCATCTTTCTGAACTGAAACTGTTCAGCCAGTGCTCACACACCTTTCTTTCACTGGTGTGGATGAGCTTAACTTTCTCCAACAATGTGAGATCCCGCCTGGAAGTACATGTGCCTGCCTCCAGGTGGCACTTTTTGATGCTATTCTTGGGCCGTTTGTTTGCTGTATCTCAGTGGCAATGGCAGTGCACAGAAGTCTAATGTTCTTATGGCAGCCAAACTTAGTCCAAGTATTTATATAGGTGAATGTAGTTTATGATATAAAATTATTAATTATGTTTGTTTAAGCTTGTTTTTCTTTCATGGAGAATGGTTTTGATATTATATTTTTCCGGCCCTTGTGATCACACTTTGAACCTTTATTGGCATAAACAACAAACAATCTCTGCGCGTGACAGCTTTATTTGACATGGGGTATCAGTTTGACTTAACATGCCTATTATCCTTCATTAAGTCCTGGCTTGGCACAAAGAAAGGCCTTGTTTGCATTAGTTATTTGTGTGAAAAGCATTGTTGTGGGAAGCCCTTGCCTCGAAATAAACATGCTATCAGTCATTGGTCTCTCTGGCCTGAACTAATTATGAATTGTGAGCACACCAGACTGTGACATAAGCAAACTAGAATATCAGGAGAAGCTGACAAAAGCCCTCAACCAAAAGAACAGTGTTTAGAGATGGTAATAGTAACAAGTACTAAATATCTGTTCTCACATGGATGTATATCTGTACATGTCTCAGTTATAAATTTAAAATGGAGAGGTATGTACCATGATTCATAACAATCCACCGAACGCTTCCTGAATATAAGCTTCTAAGTTTTATTCTATTATAAGCTCTGTGACCTTGAAAAGAAGGTCCAGGTCACCCATCTTTGAACATAAACATCTTCGATAAACATCTTCCCCAAAGAAATAAAATTCCTATTGTGAATCCTTTTAGAGATATCCTGCTCACAAGGCCAAAATTGAAAAACAAAAGAAAAATTCATTAAAAATCAGAAATTGCAGGTGGCGCCCCCAAACTTGTGCAGCAGTTACAGACCATCAGTCCCTATGATCATAGTAAGTATTGTGAAAATCCACCCAATGGTTCCTGAGAAATAAGCTTCTAAATGTTTTTTCTATAATCAGAGCTAAAACGTAGAAAAATAGGTCAAGGTCACCCATCTTCGAACTTGACCTAGATTTTGTCAATATACATCTTCACCGAAAAAAATAAAATTCCTGCGGTGAATCCTTTTAGAGATATCCCGCTCACAAGCACAAAGTTGAAAAATCTGATTTGAATTCATTCAAAATCAGAAACTGTAGGTGGCACCACCAAACTTGTGAAGCAGGTACAGACTATCAGTCCCAATAATCATAGTAAGTTTTGTGAAAATCCACCCAATGGTTCCTGAGTAATAAGCATCTAAGTGTTTTTCTATAACCAGCTCTAAAATGTAGAAAAATAGGTCATGGTCACCCATCTTCGAACTTGACCGAGATTTTGTCGATATACATCTTTACCGAGGAAATAAATTTCTGACGGTGGATCCTTTTTTTTTAAGATATCCCGCTCACAAGGTAAAAGTTAACGGACGCCAGACGGACGGACAGCTTGGGTGACAACAATAGCCCACCAGCCTAAGGGCTGAGGGCTAATAAATTGAGAAATAAGACAAGAATGTTTTGACAGGTAAACAATCAAGGTCTTTGTTTTTGTCGCAGACAAGAGATCAAGTATTTGGCTGGCTACACCGACAAGAACACTTGACTGCTGATTGTGTCCGAATTTGCCAGGCTAGCACCAGCATCAACTGTACATAGTCCTCATTAGGGAGGCTTCCGCCCTAGAGAGGTTTGACTTATACATAACATATAGGGAAAATTCAATGAACTTATGTATTGTGTCCGTAAGTCAAGGTTTCACTGTATTAGATACTTTTTATAAATATAATAAATATAATATAAGGCTCAACAAATTATATTTGGTTAAACAAACAAAATATACAAGCAAAATTATAAAATATATCTTTGTCACAAAAATGTTAAGTCTATTGATTATTAAACAGCAAACATGCCAGATAGTGACACTGAAAGCTCTCTAGGACTAACTGTAACTTACAATGACTGGATTATTCTGAGACCTGGATGATCGGAGGTTCTTCACTCTCAGTCTGAGTTGTTTGGGAGTCTTTGGAGGCATCATGTAAGTGTGAATCAGATTGTACTGCTGCATCATCTGGGTCTGAGAGCTACACTGCTCTAGCCCCAGGGCCAGAAGCCTGCAAAATTATCATATCATGAATTACCGTAATGTCTACTTGAATTCGTACAGGAAAAAATAATTATTTTTCTCAGTGTGTGAATTATTATATGTAAAATATGAAAAATTAGAATATTGCAGGAGAGAAGATCGTTTGACACCTGAGAACCGGCGATGGGCGATAATAGATGATGTACGGCAACTCCCATGTTAATTATTATTCAACACTTGTTCGGGAATATATGTAAGCGCTGCTGGTGACGAAAAAGATATCCAGTTTATCCCGTAACTGGCATTTTATAAACCGGTGTTATATATATATATATATATATATATATATATATATACACACACACACACACACACACAGGGTTTTAGCCGCGCTGGTCGGGGGTAACCGGGACGGCCTGTACTGCCGGCCGTAACAAACTTAACATTCGTTACCCACAGACCGGCACAAAAGATCATAAAGATCGTCAAAAATCCAGCTAACGGCTACAGAACTTCAGTAATTCATTACCCATTACCTCATTAGTATGTTTACAAATTTATTTGATCACGGCTGTGGTGCAAACAAAATTGACAGGAGTCACTGATCACCTTAATATTACACACCAAATAAATTATTGGTAAACAAACAAGCAACGAAGTGTTTCACAGTTTGGACATGAAAGGAAAACATCATTAGCCAGGGGTCTCTCACGGCCTACAGCGGTGCGTAGCATCATTAGTGGTAAGAAAATGGGCTATTGTTTTGTAATACTTCATGGCAACATTTAATTCATTTACAAACATTATTTGTATGGATTGCAGAATACGCCCTACTAAAATGGTAATGGTGACTTTCTTAGGGCGTTATTGAAATTATTTGGGGTGCCACCTGGCGGCAAGTGAACTTATTACAGCCGTGAATATGTAATCTCAGCAGATTTATTTATATATCAATAAATTGTTTATTTTACCCGTTTGGTAATTTCAGTGAAAAGTAATAAATGAAAAAAAAAATATATGTTTATCATATTTTCAAACTGGGACGGGGGAGTAACATAAAAGGGGAAAAAAATTTGTTAGGTTTGAACCAGGGACCCATAGATCACACAAAAGCAGTTGATGCGCCTTTAACCAAATGGCCACAGTAACCAACGAATTACCCGGAAGTTTTTATTTGGGAGATTCTAATAAGATTTATACAGCGGGAAAAAAATCATTTCACGGACATAACTGGGATTTATCAAATTAAAACCCTTGAAGACAGCGGTATATCCTTTGTAGCTGCGGTTCAAAGCACTCTGACGATCTCCATTTTACCTTTGATGTCTTGTAGCACCAGGTCATGCCTGTGATCAGTGGTCCGTGCGAGGTTTGTCCCAAGTGGATTACTAGTATATGATCATCAGCTAATGTGATTTTTGTCCCACTTACAAATCCTTCTTATTATATTATTAAGTAAACAAAATATTATCGATTAAGACACATATTTTACCTCGAGTTCTATTGTTCAAATCACATTCATGCTGTAACAAATCTGAAGCAAAGATGGCCCATCGGTATCAGTTAAACGACGGTTTTTCCTATTTACATACATGAAGTCGCAAATCTGATAAAATTGTTCCGATAAATTATCATGTTACTTCCTCGCACTAAGACATAAAGATGTGTTGTTATCAGGTGAACAGCGTAGACATTTGATTCATCTCCGCATGCAAAGCCGTTTTATCATAGCTACAATTACTGTTCATACAGACCGCCGGTGGTCACCGGCAATAGCTAATATCGGCACAGTATGTTGGTGTACGAATTCATATATGTAATATAGAAAAATATGATTCAGGAAATTTATAGTGTGCGAACTAATGAAGGATACGAACTGATGTAGACATTACGGTATACTGAATTATCATAAATTATAATCCACACTGGTGACTGACAAACTATGAGAATGAGAGCTGCACTGCTCTAACCCCAGGGCCAGAAGCCTGCAAATTATCATAAATTATCATGAATTATAATGTATTATCATAAATTATAATACACACAGGTGACTGACAAACTATGAGTATAGCGCTGCACTGGTTAAACCTGAGGGTCAGAAGCCTGCAAATTATCATAAATTATCATGAATTATAATGTATTATCATAAATTATAAACCAGTAAAACCACCAATGTGACTGACAATGTAGATTTATTTTCTATTTTTACATAAATACAAATACTGCTTTACTTAGATTTTATAGGTTCTGGTGCAACTGCAAAATTTCAGCCTCGCAAATATTAAACCAACTGTAGTAATTATCAAACAGCCACCAGGGACATATCTGTAATTAATGTATAAATTCATTTATTTTACATGGTGAGTACAAAAAGTTATTCTAACTAAAAAAGCACGTTCCATGGCTCAAATGATGGCTTTTGGTAGTCTTTAGTCACTCTCATAGCAATGCCGGGGATTAAACCTGGGGCGCAAGCAGAGAGACAGCCAAGCATTTAACCCCTCAACTATCAAGGACCCTATAAATCTATGTATTTATATTAATATAGAGATACCTTTTCATGAATATATATACACACAACTAAACTTTGATGATGTTGCTTATATCACTTAACCATTAAATTCAGGGATAAGCAAAGACTCAGCAGATTAGTACACTTCCTGAAATACAAATTTATATTCATATACCATAGTGAAAATTTTCTGACAATATAAATTATATCTGTTCAAACAGAAACATGTAATCCTTCATACCTGTCCTCTCCCTCAGTGAAGAACACTTTCCGTTGGGCATTTACTTCCACAGGTATGAGTTGCCCCTCGGGTAGCATGCTCGGGAAAATGAACGTACGATCCGTGCTGAATACCTCCATCTGACCGGGGGTTAGTCTGGGCAGGTTGTATCCTACAATAGAAATTGAGAATTAAGGCATCATTATCATCAAAAACTCTTTATCTAAACCAATGCATAAGTTGTTTTGAATTCATATTACACCCCATTATGTTTACATTATTTTAAACCTCGTACAGTGAACTTTCTGATGGTATATGCCTTTGAACTTTTCATTTGTTTTCACATGATTTTGTAACACTTAAAAAAGGAACACTATTTTGAGCACCCAGTAACAGAAACCCATTTTTAAGTGGACTTTTATTAAACTACAGGACAACATCTGAGATAGATTTTTTTGTTTTTCCTCATGTGTGCCTTTCTTAATAAAAATTTTTTATTTTTTATTGAATCAATATCTAAAATTTCAGATTTTGGGTAGATAGATACATGATAGAAAAAGAACAGAAAGACGTTTTTCAGACACTGTCATGCAGTTAAATATTAGTCCACTAAAAAGTTATTTACTGTTACTGGGTGCTTAAAATAACATACCTTTCATATTTTTTTCAATTTTAAAATGTTATAATATCATGTGAAAATGACTGAAAAGTTCAAAAATATGTATTGTGTGCCATCAGAGAGATCATTGCACCAGGTTTACAGTAATGTATATTTTATGAGGTTCCACTTAATAATTCATAAATATAACTTTTTTAATTGTCACCAACAATGAGAACATCTTCTTAACTGTATTTGTAAGTTTTTCATTCACTCAAACAACATAAGGGATGACCCACCATCAATTGCAAAAAGATTTTTTATAATACATAGCTCTTGGGCACAGCCTTCCCATTAACCACCCAAAGCCTTCACCCTGGGTGGGGTCTGACTGTGAAAAAATGCTCCTCAGCTGAGATTCAAATTCAAATTGGATTTATGCAAATTAATTCATGATCACTAATTATATTAATGAAAATTATCAAGTTGATTACTCAGAATGTCATCTTTGATCCCTGAGAAATTCAACTACTAAGATTAGAAGTTTTTTGGAGCTGCCTACAATATGCTGTCATTTTTTTGAAGACTGGATGAAATCCTTGCTTCGGCGGACATCCACTACTGTTACTCAATCAGAGGGTTGGTCCATAAAACTGATTTTGATCTGGGGTCTTTAATCCTTCTAGTTGTTCAACAGAATTTTCCATAACACTAGTGTCATCCTTTGGATGACTGTTATATGAACAGAAATTATCCAATTTGTATTTTCTCAAATGGAAAATGAGAGAAAAACACTTAATCTTTATATTATTTTTAATGGTTTGTGTCTCATTTATTTAACAAAACCCATAATGCTGGCTCACTGGACCTATTGCCAGCAGATGAGTGTAACTTGCAGCTCACATGCTTTTGGATAAGGTCTATTAAACTTTGAAACTTTTACTGCATATAAAACTTTAAATTTAAAAGTGCTATTTTTAAATAAATAAGCCTATATGGGAAGAATGTTGAGGAGGATTTCCGGGTCACCTCTTCTGAAATCCACTTTGTATTTGATCATGCGATTTTCTTCAACTTTATCAACACTGCTATCATCATCTTTTTCAAATGTAGGTGTTTTTGCCAGATTCAGCGCACCCTGGAGGTTACAGGGATGGAACAAAGATATCCCTGGGTGAGACTGCCCATAGCACTGAAGCTCCTCCTGGTGGGAGAGAAGAAAAACACATATGCAATAAATATGCTTACAAAATGCAATTTGCAAGGATTATTCTATATTTGTGACATTTTTATGAAAAACTGTATTCAGCCATTCTCATTTTTGTTAAATTACCAATTGCCGAACAAAGAATAAACAAATCAAAACATTTTTTAAGATGCTTCCTTTGGAAGTTACAAAAAGGCTGCACGTCATAGCTCAGTATTAATTTTGAACATAAACTTTTTTGTGAAATTATTTATATGTAAGTAGAATTTTACTAAAAATAAGATACTGATAGATAAACTGTTACATATCACTCATGACACCAAGAGAAGAGCTATTCTGATAATAATCTCAGATGCATTTAATCAATACTGGATGGATGTTAGATTTGTGCATATAGGTATTTGGTCTCTGAGTCTTCTTGTGGACCTGTTTCCAGGAGAAGAGTTATATTTACCAGGAGCTTATGACAGAAGCTGGTAGCGGACTGGTACTGAGGGTTGTCCTTTGTCAGCACAATCATCTGAGCCAGCAACTGTACATGCTGAAAGCAAACAGAGATCATAGAATGACCAACCATGTCTTCCCAATGATCGAATAACAAGACAGAAATATAATTAATAGTTGTAAAGTGTTGATCCGAAAAATTTCTGATTTAATTCTCAGAAAAGAATCTGAATACTAAAATATGCTGAAAACTTTTATGGAAATGTTGGAGATATGTCAAAATGCTTAAATAACTGCGTTGGCTACTGGAATACAAACTTCTCATAAAATCCTTGAATCTGAACAGCACAAGGTCAAATCACAGTAGGGGATACAACCAGTCATGGCTAAACAATGAGTCACTGTCATACAAACAGTCACTGGTGAACCCTGGAGGTCGGGAACAATCACAGGAGGTATTTTTCATATTTTTGGAGGTAACCGCCTCCATTTTTAATGCTGACTTATCTAATTCTTAACCTAAGTATCTACATCCACAGAGTTTCCATTTCGGTTTGGGTTTACTTGACTGGGTAGCACTCACTTCCTATCATTTTTTTTTTTTGGTATCCTGGTGTCACCCAGGCCCGGTGTCTACCACACCAACAGGTCCTGGGTGTGTAATCATCCCCATTGCTGGGTCATAACACCAAGGAACCCCTCAAAGAGTCACTTGTATGTAAGAGATACACGGCTGTGGGGCACAGCCTTCCCATTTAACCTGCAGAGCGCTCACCCTGGGTGGGGGCCAACCGTGAAAAGCCTCTCCATCTTGGCTGAGATTCAAACTCATGATCTCCCGGCTTTGAGTCCTGCGCTCTACCCCTGAGCCACAGAAGCCGGTAGAAGGGAAAATTGTTCCCATATCCTGCATATGCCATGAGTCATAAATGTGGTCTTGTGACAGTCCAAAGATATTGCACAACTACACATGGTTAACTGAAAGATTGTTACAGATAGTCTTATGCTGATCTTAAGACCAGTTGCGACAAGTCACAGGTGCTGAGCAATGTTCGTGCAACAGTCTTATCAAAATGTGACCGCAACTCTTAATGCCAAACTAGTCGCAGTCAGACTCCATGACCGACCGTTTTTCCCCAGCTTGTGACTGCTGTGATCCTCATGAAGCAGCATACAACAGAACAAGCTCTGACGGACACATGGAAAACAGGAAAATATGGAATGAATGCAAATTTCAATACATAAAATATTCACAACTGATGATGGACAAAGCTATGACTCCCAAACTATCCATTAAAGCCATGCCTTATCCGTAACATTTATGTGATTTCTGGCTCACTCTGTATACAAATTAACACTTTCGCTGCCTATGACGAGTATACTCATCATATTTTCTGATTCCCCCAGTGCCTATGACGGGTATACTTGTCATGAATTTATCAGCAATTTTCAGTAAGAAATCTCTTAAATTTATCAATAAACTCTGCGCAGGTGAGTAGTAGTTCATTTATAAATTGGTTTCTTGTCATGAAATAGTAAAATTTGTAATTCATCAGTGCGCTTGATAACTCGAAAGCAAGAAAGGTTTTGTGAGTGTGAAAATATCAACGGTTCTCGTCCTTTACCATGAATAAGTTCATGACCCGCCGTTGTGTAAAATTGATACCATATAGCAGTATTCCTTAGAATCAAACGAAAGCGAGGACCGCATAAAAATCTGTCAAGTTATATATTTAGGCGTATTATGGCCACTTACTTTTGGCAAACCCGCTGGTGAGACGGAGGTGTGACAGATCACACCTTAGGTGTGAACTCGAGATAGCAAGGCGTGAAGTCTTTCAGGTTTATTGCCCCGCGGGGACAGCCTATTGCGCAATCAACAACAATAGGGCGCGTGCCACTTGCCTGACACACAGATCGGCAGAGTAATCAGAACGCGGTGGCACATTATTGGTTTGGCATATTTGGAGCCTCGGTATGTAAACAACTCTATGACTGTGTGTAATAAAAGATAATACAATTTTTAGAATTATAATGATTGATAGAATCAGTTTGTTCGTAATGAAAAGCAAATTAGTAATTTTTGTCATTAAGAATACAAGTTTGTAAAATGAAAGAAAAAGAAGAAAAAAACAAAGAGGGGAATGGAACTTGCATGGATTTCCGTCATGCGTTACTTGACCTACTTACATTACCCCTGAGCCATCTTTCCACACATGTAAATGAAAGTTTATAGCAATCATAAACCAAAATAAGACACAAACCCTCACGAGTTCTACTAGATCGATGAAGTGACATTAGAACTTTGATGATCATACATGATAACAACTGTGACATTTTATAAATCTTCATCCATTATTTCAACTAATATATCGAAGGTTGATACGAGTGTACAGGAGCCGCCATTGCGTGAACTGCTGGATTCCCGGTCATGGTGTAAACATATGAATTCTCTCTCTCTCTCTATATATATATATATAAATGAAACATATATTGTGTACAGGAGCCGCCATTGCGTGAACCGCTGGACTTTCCCGGTCATGGTTTAAACATATATATATAAATCATACATATATTATATACATACATATATATATATATATATATATATATATATATATATATATATATATATTTGTGCATGTGAGGGCGTATCTGTGTTTGTGTGCACTTGTTTCCTTTGAAGTCCTTTCTGGCTGTAGGCCTAATTAGACTGAACAGGGTTATGACATCCTTCTGTGCATAACACCTCAGGCAAGTTTTATGGCCCTTGGACCAGGTGGACTTCACACCCTCGTTATCAGCTTTTCACACCTAGAACTTACTCACCCGGACCACCCCGAGACTGCTGCAGGCCCTGGCACTGGGGGAATATTTGGCTGGGCAGCGAATGTGTTAAAGATCTTTAGGTAATTCCTGTTAAGAAAAATTCTAAAACACTTGAGCTTGTTTATCTACAAGTTGTTGGTAAACACAGTACATGAGCCAATGTTGACCAACAGAAACACCATGTAACTAAGATGGTTGATTGCATGTATGGAAGCTGAAAGGATACTAGTTGCAAAAAGCTTTTTGCTAAACTCTTGTACATCTGTCTTGCTGCCAGATGTCCTTGTTGAATGTGTTTGGGTTATTTTGGTGGGCCCCCACATTATAAACAGATAGATTTAATGAAAAATTTAATGAAAATGAACAGGCTGTGTGTGGTGGTATTGGTGTTTTATCTCCTATTTTTCAAGGTTCAAGGGATTCTCTTTAGTTAACTGACATCAGCTATCATAATAGGCCAATTTAAGCTTATGGAGTTTCACTACTTACAGCTCTCATTTGGTTACAGATCTGGTTTAAGCTGGTGGAGTTTCACTACTTACAGCTCTCATTTGGTTACAGATCTGGTTTACGCTGATGGAGTTTCACTACTTACAGCTCTCATTTGGTTACAGATCTGATTTATGCTGATGGAGTTTCACTACTTACAGCTCTCATTTGGTTACAGATCTGGTTTAAGCTGGTGGAGTTTCACAACTTACAGCTCTCATTTGGTTACAGATCTGGTTCACATGAGACACGTCCAGGTCAGTAGTAATGGCATCTCCTTGTTGTAAAACAAAGCACGGCTTGAACCTGGCTCGCTCCTCAACAAGGTCCTTTAATTTTCTAGTGAAAATTGGCTCAGGCCATCTGTGAAAGATAAAAAGCATTATACAAGTATTGTTTATATTAGGGAACAGGATATATAGTCTAGTAGTTCAGACACTAGAACAAGACAGTTGTGCAGGAAGAGGTGTTTAATTGGTGCTATTCTTTTTCATTTCTAAAACATTACTCAAGTCTGACATCAGGGTTTTAATATTCTTGTAGGTCTGCATATGAAACATGTTTATGTAGTGTTTAAGTACTCATTGGTTATAGGCTTATATCTCTCTAAACAATTAAAATTGAGCATGGGTACCCTTGTTGTAGTGCTGCATTTGTCATTAAAGTAGATGCCTAACATTAATACTTTCATATATTTAAAGGAGTCAAGGAGTAAAACACTCGGCTCCCTCCGCTGGTGATCTGGGTTCAATCCCTGGTATGGCCACGAGAGTGGGTTGTAGTTGCCCATCCAAAGCCAGTAGTTTTCTCCAGGTTCACCTGTTACCTCCACCCCTACAGACTACCAAATGCCAACATCCAAGCCATGGAGAGTGCCTTGATAAGTTAATAACATAAATAAGTTTATAACATATGCAAATAACATATGTCCAGATTATCCCAGAAAAACAAGTTTTCAGAAATCCCATTGTTGGCTTTTGAAATATATCTTTTTGTGTCACAGTAAAAAGTGCACAGGTTATACAAGTTAAGTAATGTACTTTTAAGTAAAAGTACTCAAGTCCAAAATTTCCACTCAGTGAAGCTTTAGTCCAGAAGAAGTCTGTGGTTCAGACAATGCCAGAACCTCTGGGGTGAGACCATGAAATTTCAACACCACCTAAGACTGACCCTGAAGTCTTATCATCTTCAGATTTTTTCTGAACAACAAATCTACTTCAAATTTCTTGCATCAGTGATTCAATAGCATCCACAGATCTAAGCAAGACCCCTAATCTTTTGTGTAAAGTTTAAAGGTCAAGATTATCCTCCTGGGAGAGGTCATTATTCCCCCCCCCCCCCCACCCCAGTCTAAAGGTAGAGAGAATACCTTAAATCCAAAAGGATTAATATTAAGATATTAACATTTTATCAAATGGCTGTTAGCCTGTGTCCATCCTCTTTTAATAGGCAATAATGCACCACAGGCCAAGGACTTAACCTTTTACATTAATCTATATTATTATTCATAGTGGTGGCACAAAGCCATTGTCATGTGACTGTTCTGAGGCCTCAACTCGGAAATGCAAAATACTGAAAATAAAAAAACTTGACCCATGGAAACTCATCCCATGGAAAACCTGTCCTGCACAACCCTGGCTGAATTCCTGAGAGCTGTTCGAATGTAAGAACGGGTATTATGCTAGTACCGTAAAATCTCCACTTAAAACCCAACTTCCGATTAAAACCGCACCCAGACTTCGCCGAAATTCCAGGTGAGACACCGCAAGGGGCTCAAATACTAAGAACCCCCCTTTAAAACCGCACCAACTTTCACTACGGAATGATTTGACAAAAGACACAATCAAGCTATCATCGCAAAATGAACATGCGTAGGTTGCGACTCGGCCATTCCTGTCCACTTTAAAATTCCTTGCGCATTTTATTTAAACTCATCATAACATTTTTTTGCAGGGTCACTCAAGCATGAAGTTTTGGGAAGACGTAAGGGCCGGTGAAACTCTGCCTGTTAATACAGATTTTATATTCCGTGCCGTATTCCTGTTTGCTACTGATTTGTCATATTTTGGATAAAAATATTCTGCTGACCTATTTCAGGTCACTGTATATTTTAATTCTAAAAGTAATATTTTGAAATCTTAATTTTTGATGAAAATTTTATTTTCTGGAATTACTCGGAAGATTCAAATCATTTTCATACCAGTTACTTCGGTATTATCATCGTCACATCATACGTTGACATCGCTCCATGTCACAATTTGCTGGCACATTTGAAAACATCGCTGGTCAACTTAACTAAATATGAAAGTAACTGAAGTTACCTTGTCGAGATACGCACGTATAGGAAACATGACGCTTGAAATCGAGTGATTTTTGGGTAAAATTAAAGTGGCCAGTCGGGGTAAGCAAATTTTTTTTCCTGATGAAAGTTTCCGTGTGGGGATCCATTTGTCAAGGCAGTGTTCACGCAAGGCACGCTGGGACGAAATAGGTGGCTGTTCTGTTTACCACCCACCGCGTACAGCCGTTCAAAATATTCTTAGCAGAATATCGGGGCGTTTCAGCACATGGCGGCACTCAAACTTGGTTTTAAAACGATCGTCTGCCATTGTGTGACTCTTTACGATGTCAGCTTTTTATTCATTTTAAGTTTTACACAAATAATCATTGCTAAATAATGCCGCAAATGGGTTTAAAGTAGGCTTTTATTTCAATTTTGCTTGACCATGCCCAACAAAGTGGGCCGCTGTGTTACAGCAGGGTTGTTGTAAACGTATTATTTGGTGACAATTACCAAGATTTTATAACAAGTTATATATCACATGAAAACTAATAAGCAATATTTAATGTATAAATAACAAATAATCGTAAATTATACATTTACACACGGCCCCATGCATGCGAGATTGCTGCTTAGAACGGCCTTTGAAAGTTGCAATATTATCACCCACTCGCCGGCCCAAAAAACGATGTCTGTCAGGAAGATATTCAGGAAACCCTTCTAGTATAAACCGCACAGTGCTTTCAGGACATCAACCAGATTTCAAGATTTTGAATTTCTTGATTAAACCGTGGTTTTAAGTGGAGATTTTACGGTAATAGTAATGAAACTTACACTGGTAAAGGTCGAGGGACATTGAAGCTTGCACTGGTGGTGTGAGCAGGCAGGGCTGGCTGGACTGTTTCTGATTGGCTGGACTGGCTGTTTGCATCTTCCTCCTCCTGGTCCATGTCTTCGTACTCGTTCAGCAGCTCCTCCAGCAAGTCACTCAGCTCCTTTTCTGTACAGTAACATATCCAGGGTCAGTTCACATGTCAATCATTTATCCAAACTTAAGAGGGAACAAGGTTCTGACTAACAAATGTACAGATAGTCATATGTATAATACCATCATGGCATCAGAGTAATCATCTCAATAAGTGATTCTGATGTTTAAACATCAGTAGCCAAAGTTAATTAGAACGGAATAATCGGTGATTAATACCAGTATATGTATTATGTAATCATAGGAAAATATTCACTCAGCATAGTATTATTTTAAGTATCTTAATTATGTTCATTGAATTACCAGTGCTCCTATATAATTCATTTAGAATTCAGCATAATGTATGGCAGATGAGGTGGAAGTAAGGACAGCTGTGCATATACTACACAGCTGGTATGAAGGGATTTCATACCTGCAGCTCTGTTACTTATTATGCACTGGTTAGTTGGTACAATTATTCTTCCAAATCAATAAAATATTGTTTTGGTTTTCATTTTTGTTACAGATAAGCTATTGTTATAGGAAATATAAAGCAATGAATACTCAATCTTATTTTCACTGATCTCTTTTCACTATACTTGAAGCTTGACATAAGCATGTTTCATCAATGATTTTACAGTAATAACTGAAAATTTTCACTCAGAAAGCACCGACCTCCATAAAGACAGCTCATTACCCCTATATGGCATATAGTGATAAACACAGCAGGAAAATCACTGAACATTATAGCATACTGACACTGGGCGCCATCTAGTGGCAACAAACTGAACAAGGCAGCTCATTACCCCCCTAGGGGCAGCTTGCCCCCCCTTTCCCAGACCCCCAAAAATGGGAAGGAGGCAAAAAATCAGAAAAGGGAAAAAGAAAGGAAAGAAAGGAAAGAAGGGAAGAGGGAAGAAGAGAAAGGGGAGGAAGAAGTAAAAAAAAGGGGAAGAAAAGGAAAAGAAAAAGGAGAAAGGGAAGGAAGAAGAAAAAAAGGACGAGGAAAGGAAATAAAAGGAAACGAAAAAGGAGAAAGGGAAGGAAGAAGAAAAAAGGGGAAAAAAGATGAGAAAGGAGCGATAAAGAAACTAATGAAAAGATGAAAGGGCTTAGGAAAGAAAAAAAAAACTACTCATCTTATTAACAAAAATAGTTGTAGCCTGGTAGGCCTACATAATACACTCTGAACACGGTGCGCGACCACCTGGTGACCTTCCCTTCACACGCTGTGAGAAATAGCTGGATTCTTCAGGTTTGGCAATGTGCCAAACACCCAGTCAGTTTGTGCTGGATAAAGTAAAATCTGATTGGCTCTGCAAATCTACAGAACTGGTAGAAATAATCTGATTGGCTTAGCGTATAAACAAACACTGCTGCGCCCGTGGCAAGTTTGTGTAGCACTGCACAAGCGGAAATCTGCAGAGAGTGGGGTATGACTGACCTTAGGCCACACCAGCAAGTCAGTATAGAGACTGTGTTGAAAGTTGACGATTGCATCATGTGTATTCCAACAGGGGTTGGAAAAAGTCTGTGCTACCAGCGCTATCCACCTTAGTGCAAAGTACCCAGTTCCTCGAAGAACATCTGATTATGCTGGTGATTAATACTTATAAAGGAGAGGGAAACACTTTAGCTCAACTGGTACAAAATCGGGAAACCTCTTGAGTCTTGCCCCCAGACGGTCAGGTCTGGTTACACCCCTGAGCCCTATCATAACGAAACAGTTATATGTCACAATGGGAGAGTACCCTTTTAACTATACATTTCTTGGCATCACAGATGCCATAGTATCCCCAAGACAATTACCCCCCCCCCCCCAAAAAAAAATAGGTTACCATCTTCAGAAGCATATACTGACACTTGGCAAGCCACCAGGCTGTTTTTAGGTGTGACCTTCAAAACCAAGGTCAAGGTCATTAGTCTCTTTCAACAACTTATCTTCTGACTTCTTTCATTTTGATTTTCAGATAAATACATCTATCAACTTGAGAAACAATATTTTTGGAGACCACCATGAAACTTTAGTATCCACTGACGTTGTCTGGGGATACAATTAAATTTTTTTTTATGGTGAACTGGATTACCCTCAAAATTAAATGGGTTGTTCCTTGGATGTTATCTTGACCCTCAATATAATTTAAAGGAATTCTGTTTGGTACTTTTCTGGTAAATCTGCTGACTGACAAACTGAGGATATTGTAAACCTCTCACAACTAGGCAGAGGTATAAAGAAGCCCACCAAAGATGATATGTTAACAACAACAGTCCTACCAGCATAATGCAGTCCTGACCATTATGACAATCCTACCAACAGCCCAACAACACGCTGTAAACGTACAAAGCAGGCCTGCCAAATATAAATGACCAAAAAAATAATGGTAAAAAAGAATAATGGAGTAAAAAAAGAGTAAAAAGAATAAAATTAATGGCAATTCCCAATTTTTTATAACAAACAAAATAAAGGTGTGCTTTGTATGGTACATATGTGTATATATATATTATCATTCCAAAAGTCACGACCGTACATGGTGCACTGCCCCTGCATGAAGATAAGGGCATTTTGCCAGATGTGACACATGCTGGGCATTTGCACACGCAAAAACTGTGAGCCCTCCAATTTTTGTTCCAACTTGAGTTATAGCAGGAGAGATTATTTGTATATATAGGAATTCCTCCACTGAAAAAAAAAAGAAAAAAAAAATGCTGCTAAAAAATGAGTAAAAAAAAAAGTAAATAGCATCACTTTCAGTAAATCCTCAAAAACAAGTGACTCTTTTGAAACAAAGTGATTTGGCAAGCCTGTACTGACACAGACTGCTAACATATAGACTTACTTGTGACATTGACAGCTTTGTCTGTCCTGAAGTCCTCCTTGTCGGGTGTCTCCTCTTGAACTTCTCCCAAGAAGTCGTACTCAGGGTCACTGTTCTCATCGTCCTGGTCGTTCTCATCTTCAACAGAAAAACATCTAAGATCAGCCTATATCCTATATATATATATATATATATATATATATATATACTATATCCTGTTCAATCAAAAGGTGTTCCCAGATGTTCTTTTGGTATGTTTTCCTACAAATAAATTTGGATAATTGTTTCTTTCTTGAATAAATTAAAGACTAAATAATAATATTTCACATTTTTTTTAAACATTTATTAACCATTCAGCTTTAAGCCAAAAAGCTTGATAAATTAGTGGACGAAGAAGTCTGAAATACTTTAGTTTAACAAGAACAAAAAAAGCCTGGCTCACTTTCAGTATTTCACTTTAAAATATGAAAAAAAAAACATTAATTGATGCATTTACCAATAAATTTAGTGCTGCATAAGAATGTATATGAAATATATCTTTATGGGTTAAAACATAAAGATAAAATGAATAAATTGGTTCTGGTCAGGAGTACTACCTACTGCACATAGATATGAAGCAAGAATAAGGGATCAACAGAGGCAACAATCACAAATAAAGGGAATTCCTCTGTTCAATCCTGCTCCATAAAAACTTGTGCTTTCAATCTCTGATAGGCACAGAAGATAATTTAAAAAGAAAAATGCAGAAAAGTTAAAGCAGGTTTTTTTGGGGGGATGAGCCTGGGCCAGCAAGGGTCTGAAAAGGGGTAGGTGTGGGTGTCCTTATGCAGTTTGATTTTGATAAAATCAATTATAGAAAGAACAATTCTGAAGTACTTTTCCTACGAGTGTAAAGGAGATTACACAGATCACCCAAGGGAAACCTTTCATGACCCTAACAGGGGAAGAGTCCATGGGGTCTAAGTTTTGCGGTTGTGGAAACCCTGTATTGAATATGATAATGCAGAAAATATATCTTACTTGATTTGGTCAAACTCCTGAGGAACTCCTGCCAATCATTATCATAACAGGTCATCTTGTACATGTCCGGAGTGATGTCAGGAGCCACAAACGCAGCCTCGATCTCATCCAGAGGTTTATCCACAAGTGGGAGTTTTGAGCGTGTCCGTAAAGCTATCGTTTCTTCCTCCTTATGTATGTAAATGATGAAAAACAAGAATGACTGAATGAATGAATAGTCTGGAAGGAATCGGCTGTAAAATCACGCTTGATGATTTAATAAAATAAAACGACTGTTTGATCGATTATTAATAAACTATTTTATGTACCTTCTATATCATCTTGAAATCTGCTGTTTATAACTATGCTAAATGTCTGTTTTCAGAGTGATACCACTATTTTATAACCTCTTCACTTTGTTGTAGCATTAGATGTAGATTAATTATTTTTTAAATTGATCCTTGTATGAGCCACAAATAAGCTTATTGATTCTTGTTTGAGCCATGGAAAATCATATAAATTCTTTTCAGAGTCATGGATAATCATATAAATTCCTGTCAGAGTCTGGAATTTTCATACTGGTTACACTTCCAAGCTAGCATTTACTTTTTTGTTTTTATAAAAGAAATAGACATTTCTCTAGACATAGTACGCCCCCCCCCCCTTTTAAGAATAGGCTCATGTGGCCTTGATATTGATCATCCACTTTTATATAAAAAATCAACAGAGGTCTAGATTTATTGATGGGTTATATATAAGTCAGGTTTGAAATCCATATATTAATCCAAGCTTGAATTATCATCTCAGGAACTAATTTTTGGACAGATGGCTCCTGTGACCTTCACCTTTGACCTTGTTACCTCACAACTGACAGGCATCTTCCTCTATTGGCAGGGGAACTGTATGTGCAAGATGAAATGTCTGAGATGAAATGTTTGGCTGAAAGTGCATCTACAATCTTTTTAAAGATGTGTCCTGTGACCTTGACCTTTGACCTCAAAATCAATTCGGGTCTTGCTTTTCCAATGGGACATATACAAGTCAAGTTTGAAATCTATACATCAATAAAAGCAGGAATTATCATCCAGAAACTAATTTTTGGACAGATAGCTCCTGTGGCCTTGACCTTTGACCTTGTGACCCCAAAACTGATATGGATCATACACTATTGGCAAGTGAGCTATATATTCAAGATGGGAGACCTGGGATGAATGTTTGGCTTAAAATGCATCCACAGTATCTTTTAAGATGCAAGTCCAGTGACCCTAGAACCTATAGGGTTCTTACTTTAGTGGTGGGCCATACAAAAGTCACGTTTGAAATCCATATGGCTATCAACACTGGAGATATCATATGAGGTGTGTGATTTTCACCAAATATGGACACATTAAAGGTCAAGGCCACTCTCCTGGTAAAGGTCATGACCCAAATGTTAATAGTCCTCATCCCATAACCCATCTCTCTACATGTGCATAATATGAAAGAAATCTGTCCATTAGTTTTTGACTTATAATGCTTACAGTACTGTCAAGTGGCAATTATGGGGGTATTAAAAGGCCTAAAAACAAGAAAAGGATAATAGGTGGTGCCACCAGTTTCCGGCATATCACAAGGCAATCCAAGATCTTCGGTCACCTTGATTTTTGGACCAGTCCACGCAAGCTTACTTGAGATATTTAAGAATTTGTGTTATTTTCAGCAAAAAAGGACTTATTCAAGGTCAAGGTCACTCTCCTAGCACAGGTCATGACCCCATTTTAAATAGGCTTCGTCCCCTTACCTATATCTATACAAATGTAAAGTTTGAAAAAGATCAGTGAAATATTTTTTTAGTTATCCCGCTCACAAGGTTTTTCTGCGGCGGCAGCGGGACCGTCGTGAAACCATAGTATCCCGACTTAGTCTGGGGATACAAATATTTATATAATCATAATACTGATGAAATGCATGCTCTACTTCTTGATCCTCAAGGACACACCATATACCAGTACATTAGAGATTTGACAGGGAGCCCTCATGGTTAGACCAGTTTCATCAATTTCTCACCATAATTTCAGCAATTGACAACATGCCTTCCCCTTCAAGCTCACTGAAGGCGTCCACAAGCTTCCGCTTCCTTGACTGTGGAGGTGGTGGGGGCCCCATCGGGGAACCCATAGGTATCTACAACAAAATTTACATTAACTTCATCAGTACCTGTGTGATAAGCTTGGTTGCAGGTCATCAGATTTTAGAGATGGAGCAAGAGAAAAGTATTCTGTACAGGAAAAGGTTAAGCCCCCCTGTCCCCTCAACACAAGATAACTGGCAAGAAAAAGGGAAAATAAAAGTAACAGATATTCAAGCCTGGTGACCTCAGACCTAATTACATATGTGGATTTTGCCAAGAATTAAACTTGGGGGAGATAATATATTGGTAAAGAGTAAAGTGAGCTCTGTGTAAATCCATCAAAGCACATTTGAATGTGGATTGAAACTATCTTTAATGCAGACTGAGCTTTCACACAGCAATAAAAAGTGACTCAAATCAGCTCAGGCCAAATTGAGCATAACCTCTTCTTGCTCATGTCATATTATATGTACATAATTAAGTGACATCACGTGCTTGGTGTATTACTTAATATGACAATTCTGTTTGGGAGGCATGATGCCACAGCACTTAACCCAGGCTTCAGTCCAAACTGTTTATTAGTAGTGTGAAAGCACCAAACTTTTTTCTGCAGTCTCCATTGGCCAAAAACGTTTGGACACATCTGCCACATGAAAAGGGTAACTGAACTACTTACCACTGGTGACATCCCAGAGTTGCTATCCATCTTGAAAGATAACGGTGTTGTTGGGGTACTGGGGCGGGGCGAATCTGCTTCACCCGCCAATGACGATAAATTACTCTCACTCTCATTATCACTTTCAACCTGTAATATATATATTTATTGAAACTAAGTCTAGCTAAATGTTAGTATGTAAAGGGGACACTACAAAATTAAAAGTGATTAGAATTAGATATCTGCAAAAACAAAAAAGACACAGTATGCATACAAATTAACATAAGTTAAACTGAAAATTCTACTGGCGGCTGGTATAGTACAGTTTATTTTTCATGTAATCATTGGGGAATGAAATCTGGTTTGCCATAATATGCCTCAGGGGTCTGATAACTGTAAGGAATTATTTTAACCAAAGTCTGCATAATGTCTATGGGAATCCCCAGTATACTTTTGTGCTCCAATGTTTATTTACCAAACCAGTGCAAAAAGTGTGCAAAGTTATGCATTTCACTTAGCCAATATTGCAGATAAACTACAAATAATTTAATTTCTATAGAATTATACATGGATTAGGTTTGTAAACAAGATTATACAGTACCTCTTCTTTTCCTGGCTCATAGTCTTCATCATCCTCATTATCTGAGAAGCTCATCTCCATCAGGTTAATGATGTCCTTCTCTTTGGCTGGTCCTGATGGCTTCTTCACTGGGGATGCTGGGTCATACTGCTCTCCCTGATGAAAAAAATAAATGCTTATTATTATTTATAAACCATACAAATGCCAAGCATTACAGTTTTTGGTTGATTCTGTATGTGTCTGTCTGCAAGATATCTGATTTTTTTGTGTGGAGGTAACCACCTATTTTTAATTCTAGCTTAACTGATTATATAAATCTGCAGAATTCCATTCCAGTATCTTACAACATGATAGGGTGGTAACATATGCTTCCTTTTACTTATATCCAGGAGTTATCTAGGCCTGGTGACTACTGCACCTGCAGGGTTTGTAATCATCCCAACTGCTGGTTCATACCACCGAGGAACCACCAAGAGATACACACATTTGTGAGTGAAACATGACCATGAGGCACTTCCTTCCCATAAAGTCTGCAAAGCACTCAACCTGGGTGGGGCCAACCATGAATGTCATAATATGCAGGGCTAGTGTTATATTATTTCACAAACAAAATTGAAAATGGAATCGACGATCAAGCTTGAGTTGTCCTTTTCTGCTCATCTGACAATGCATAAAATAAAATAATCTTCCTCAATGTTAAAAATTGATAACCTAAAAAATAAAAATATGATATCCTTTCATAGTTTTGCATTTTAAATCCCAGTACTTATCAGATTGACGCATGCGGATTTATCAATTGTTTAATACAACCGCTGGCTGAATGGAACACGTATTTTGTCTGACCTGTTTGGTTGACTATAGTTATTAGCGGATCATGGTGACCGTCATGGCATATAATTCCAAGTTTATTGTCAGCATTTCAATTGTTTGAAGAGACAATTTTGATAACATTGCGCTCTGAAGACCCATGACCTTCGTCAATGGGACTTGCTTTGAAGTTCACCCTCATACATTGGCCTTATGTCACCTGGTCATATGCACTTACAGCGGCTTGCGGTCTCTTCCGTGTTTGCTCGCTTGTGCAAGCACCAAATGTTGTTGTTGCACATTTCTAAAACACACTTGGTGGTCAAATACACAGGGGTCAATGCCATTGATAAAACCCCAACTGATTACCCAATACTGGTGCTTCTGGCACCCGTGCTTAATCACCCATGAAGCTCGTTATAAGTAGGCGCAGGGACGCATGCTGGTTGTCAGCAACCAAGCCGGTTGCATGAATTCTAATATACCGCATTACCCAAATAAAAGGACAGCGATAATGGTCGAACTTTGAAAGAAAAAAATAGTATTGAAACCTATTTCCACAGTATTTAATGACTTAAAGAGCAACATATGTACCCAACTTCCCCAGAAACTAACATTTAATGAGCAATCAGGCAAGTGATATCTGCGTCGGCCGGACATTCAGGTTGGCAGTTTGACTTAAGTCTGGGCAAAATTTGGACTGTCAGGCTTAGACCCCCACATAAGGTGACCCTCCTTTCCTGGATCAGTTTTTTTAGTGACATATTTCTCAATGTAAAGGTGGGAATTTACAATAGTAAATGAGAGCCCCTTCAATGAAGTCAAAAGGCAAATTATATATAGATGTTAATAGATCTTGCATGTCACGTGAAAATTAAAGATTACTTTTTAAAGTGATCTCAGATCTTACTAATTATCTACCAATAATTTACAGTAACTTCTACCAGTATAATGTTCACTTTGATCAATGTCCAACTGTTACAGTTTTGCACACACTATTTGACATAATAAATCCACATTATAATGTGCATACTTTGTGTAGGGCATTTTAAAGTAATGTTTTAATATATATAATATTTGTAACAATGCAAAAATCACAAAATTTTAACCTTGTGAAATACAGTGACATGTGACTCTGGTCCTTACTGATTATTACTTCCACAGCTGCAACTTTTATTTTTTTGCTATGGATGGATTTTTTACAAAGAAGTAAAACTGCACAGTTCTGTTAACCAAATGTTTAGTCTTTTAATATGACTTACTCCATCTTTTTCCAGGGCTTGCTTCAGTCGTAGTCTTGTCATCTTTGGTTCATAGGGGGCGCTTCCCTCACAGACCTTCTCATCAGAATTAACGGTGTTCTGTACCATCTGCCAAACCAACTCATTACTAACTACCTCCTGTGAAAAACAAAATAAAATAATAAATCACATAGTACATAATGAGACTCACAAGAGTACGACTCTGCTGGTTAGGGTTCGTGGGCTTCAAATTTTGCTACCCACAATGCACCAGGGCTCATAAATACACCAGTGGCATAAGTATCAATGTAGCGAAGAGGGTAATGCAGTCCATTCAGATATGTTGGATAAGAATTGTTTCAAGGAAAATTACATAAACATGGGTGGTTTTATGGTAAGACTTGACAGAACAAATTATATTTAGAATGTATATGCGTATGAAATGTAAACAAGTGTTTCCTTGAAATGTAACAAATTTTTATTTTAAAGTATGACAATTGAGACAAGTAGTCCAGGCTGTTCCACACTGTCAAACTTGAAGAGGGTTTGTGTTGAGTAGAACTGACATCTAGTGGAAGGGTGGATAATACACCATCAGTAGTTCAGTCTGCAACCTGCAGATGGCACTACCTAATCACATCAGTGGCAAGTCTCTATTACTGAAGATACAATTTACAGCAACACACACAGGGGGCCAGAGACAAGCCACTCCCCGCAATCAATAGTAGCCAAAGGCCCAGTGCATGAAAGGTGAATCATCATTGGCCAAAAGTTAATAAGTAAGCAACTGAGTGTGAAACTTCCACATGTCCTAACCATTGAGGGGGCTGTTTCATATTCATTATTCCTGGAGCATTAAGGGAACAGTATGGTAAATTTGAAACATGATTTACCTCGTGAACAAAGAAGGGGAATGACTTGAAATCTGGAATCTGATACTAGAGCTGGGCATCGTCAGGCAAATCGTGAGACAAATCAATTAATGATAAGGCAATATGCAATAGGCATATCAGTTTAAGAAACTTGTGCCTGGCATAATATGTAACAAAAAAATAATCAATAAACCCTACCGCATGATGATTAATGTGTTTACATAATAGTTTTGTTTAAAATTTGATTCAGTGCCAAGGTTTCATATGCAATAAACCATGTACATTGGGACCCCTTGCTGTAACTCAGCAACATTGAGGACACCGTAATAGGGTTGTAACTGTACATTACCTCTCATTGTGATATGCATCGTGGTACTCGACTCACAATGTTACATGATATGATGCGTATATAAGTCGTATCAGATAGAGTTGTAACAAACATGCAAATGCTAAACTCTGCCACCAATGCAAGAAACTCGAGCACAAATATTTGCCTGCTGCAATACTGCCAGTTCATAAATCTTATGAGAAACTTTATTAAAGCTAAGACATATAAAATATAAAAAGAATGAATACAACAATCTCTTATCAGACTGAACTTTATCTTGTATTAGATGTGCAGTAATTCAGTATGTCCTCATTGGCAGAGGGTAAAAAGCAGGTGGCCCAAAGTATATGGCTTATTGTAAACTATTGAAATGCAAGTTTGTCCCTCTGTGCACTCCCCCTTACCTTGAGAATTGTCTTCACGTTAAACACAGACAGTCCTGTTTTCTCTGCCCTTTCATCAAGTAATTTATCGATCTCCATCGCTTTAGGGTCTGTCGGATCAAGAATCTCTAACGGGTTGTCAGAGTCACATGACTCCCACTCGTCAGAATCTCCTGTCACTGCCTCCTGATTGGCTGGTTCTTCCTCCTGACTGGTACCAGGTGATGGTGACCATTCTTTCTCTTCTATCACGCAAACGTTCATGATGTTTTTCTTTCTACAAACAGATAAACATCAGAAAATAATTATTCCTGCCACGAGGTAAATATATAATTGTCAGATTTTATATCAGTTCAGTTTTTTATATCAGCCTCTGATTTTGTTGGACATCTGAATTTTCCTATTTAATAACCAAATGTTGCCATACAAGTGATATAAAATACTAATACACAGCAGTGGTTGAAAAACAACTAGATTTTATATATGAATACCTTTTTTCAAGGTGCCCATTCACCTGCCTTTTGAAGAAATAGCCTTTCTAGCTTCCTGTGTATTTATCAAGGATCTACAGGTAATTCTGGTTATGAAAATTTCTTATAACACCTCCATGAAGGATATATTAACATGTTATCAATGTGTTTGTAAACACAGAAATGTTGCAAATGGGAAAAACATGTAACTTAACATGCATATATGCAGAGGTAAAAAGGTCACTTGTTGCAAAACACCATTTGCAAAGCTCTGGCTTATCAGACATGCTGCAAGATGCCCTTGTTGAATTTGTTTTATTTTTGTGGGCCCCCACTTATTATAAAAACATTGATACAAACAAAACAAGCAGCCTGTGTGCTGTGATATCCACATTTTTCTGGCCTATTTTTATTAAAGCTCCTAGGGATTACCTTTAGTTTATAAGGGTCAGATAGGTTATTAGGCTCCTTTAAATGTTACACTATGGTGAAAACTTAGTAAAATAATGTTCTCTTGGGTAAAAATAATGTTGTCTTATTTTTCTCTTTAAAAATTTTGATATTTACAGTACTTTTCGCATTTAATTTTTAATTCATAAAAGTATTATTAAAGTACATTAATTATATTTTAAAATATTTCCCATCATGCAAGGTAAATAGTCTATTGGTGTAGTCACAAATGTTTCTGTAAATAATTTCCACAAAAGAATTTGAAAGGTTCAATTTTTAGTTAAATTCAACTCTTTTCTGTATCAATCAATCATGAACATAGAGCCCTCAGTTATTTGTACTATTTTCAAGACAACTAAATGCTTATTATATCTTAAAAATTAATTATGAATTCAGAAACATCCTGTACATTTATGATAAGTAATGATTTCCACAAAAAGCATAACAGATCTTTTTCAGAGAAAAAATGCTTGGGGACAATGACACACCTTTTTTTCTTGGCTGTTCCCTTTTCTGCCTCCTCTTGATCAGTAACACCCAGGTCCAAGGACCGTTTTCGTTTGATCGTCTGCTTGGGTTCAGTACACGTAGGAGTGGACATGACCGATTCTTCAGGATTTTGGGGCGTAGTTTCTCTCTTGTGTATATCTGTTGTCAGGCGAGCACTGTCTCTGTTTAGAGAACACAGTGTTTCACTCAGCTGCTTTAGATACTCGGGACTCACATGCTCACCAGAGGGCGTCACTTGTTCTGGTGATTTTGACCCCTGGTCATCGGCCAAGTCTGTTTTAACTCCCACCTTCTTTTTATCATCAAAGTCATCACTATCACTATCTTTATTCTCTAATCCAGCATCATCTAAATCATCACCTGCCTCGCACTGAATAATAGTTTTCGATGAAGCTGCCCCCGAATCTAAAACTGCCGTTGAGATACCTTTCATCCCACAGACGTCATCTCCAGTTACTCCTGATTTTCCTGTTTTAGTTTCACTCTCACTACCTTTACAGCTTGATTCATCATCACTTTTACTGTTTAACTCAGACGTCTCATTTTCACTCCTGTCCTTAATGTGACTATCTGTCATTGAAGTCTTTACTGCTGAACCTGGTACAGCACTACTCTTGCACACAGGTTCGGTCTGCTGAGATTTGACCTTTGACACAGCTCCCTGTAATTTCTTTTCAGAAGTGTCTTGTTCTGATGAATGTGCCATGAGTCCATGTTTTTTATTTGTTCCTTTTTCATTTCCTTTGTGACCTGCTGTTGACACAGCAGGTTTCTTCTTGGAAGACCTTATTCCTGACGTCCTGGCTGAGGTTTCTACCTGGTCAGTCACAGTTTCATCTCTTACAGAATTTTCTACTCCCTTTCCATGACATACGCTACTCTCTGCAATAATATTCTGAGTACTATTTTCTTGTTGGCTTGGTGTTTCAGACACTTTTTCTGCAGGCAAGTCTTTGTCAACACATATATCACCAACGGTTTCAACTGTTTGAGATTTTTCCAACTCTGTGACATCTCTCAGTTTACACATATTATCAACTTCATTGCCAGTTTCTGGACTACCAATCTGACCATCTGTATCCATAACATCAGCAATTCCTGGTTGGGCTTCTTGTGGCACTTTTTGACTATCACTTTCTTCCATCACAATGTCACTATCACCTTCTTTTGGGTCAGGTATACTTTGACCACTATCAGCCATTTTGCTTTTTAATCTCCGAGAAAATCTGCTTCCTTGAATTTGTTGATGAGCTGGTTTCCCTCTTTCAGTTTTTTTGGTTGCCTTGCTTGAAGCTGCACTTTTAAGTACCTTTCTATCTACAGGTACGGACACACTTAGATAATTCCCTTCTTTTCTCTCAAAATCACTTGATCGTTTACCACCATGAGGTACAGTACTTTCACTATGTATAGCAATGTCAGCATTTTCACCAACATGGACATCAGGTTTGACAGTTATTTTGCTACAAGCAGATGATTTAGAAGGTGCCCTTGTAACTTTAGTATTATCTTTATAACACAGTTTAGAATTTTTCACGGCTTTACCTCTGTTTGTTGTAGGTTTAGCTTCATGTTGCTTCTTACCTTGGTGTTTTTCAGCTTTAGTACAGGTCTCACTTCTCTTAGTTTCACTCGGACTTTTCTGCTTTTGGCACACAACACGCTTGATGTCTGTTTTAACACTTTCTTTGATACCTGAATGGCCTAGATCCTCCTGCGGGGATAAATTTCCTTCCGTGGAGAGTTTTAAAGGAGATTTATCAGTGGATGTGCCTTTTGCTCTCCTCGGCAAAGTCACTCCAGTGGGATTCTTGCAAGTACTCTGAAGTTTTTTCACATGTAAAGAAGAGCTCTGTTTCAGTGTTGATTTAGTTAACCCTTTCTTAGGGCTGCCTGATTTTGCAGGTGATTTCTGAACCTTTGCTTTGGAAGCGGACCCATGTTTAGTATGAGCTGCAGTTCTACTTACAACTTTTCCTGGGGACTGCTCAACATTAGAATTACCATAGCATAAACTGTTTTGTTTAGCATATGCAGACTTTGATCCTCTTTTCACTGCTGGGCCAGCACTTTGACTACTGGACTGCTTACTTTTATCCTGTTTACTTGAAGTCTGAGCAACCTGAGGGCTAGCAGATTGTTGACATTGAGTTTTACCTATTTGCGTTTCAGCTGTGGGATTGTCGTTTTTCACACTGTGAGTATTATTACCTTGCTTACTTTGCTGGATTATAACCATGCACAGATTGTCCTGTTGCCCTGTCTCTGTAAACTGGTGAGCTGTATTTGTTTCCTGTTTTCTTCCAGTGCGGCTATAAAATCGTGTCCTAGCGGCAGATGTTTTGGCATTTACTGGATGCTTAGGGGGAGTGACTTCACTTGAAGCACTTATCTTCACAGGTGTGTGAGGAAGTGTCTGTTGAACAGACTCTGTGTTAGACCAAGGGTCCTCTTTACACTCATCCAAATCAAACTGCGGAGCAGCAGGGATATACACAATTTTGGATGGATTTGGGTTTTTCCTGGGTGTCTTTCTGCCTTGAGTACACTGTTCACTCATCTCTCACTGTAAACATAAGAGCACTTGATTGTCATTTCTTAAAACCACAAAATGTATGAATATTGTTTCACTGCAGTTTTACAAACAGGCAAACAATGTTCTCTTTCAATTAAATTACCACCAAACCTTAACAAAGGGACCATGGGTCACATTGCTCAGGTGTATTTGGAAAATTTTAGCAAATGCAAAATATACTTACTTCTTTGGTTTTTTATATATATTAGCATTTGAAAAGCTAAGAGCAAATGGCTCTGCTAAAATGAAACCCTGTAAATTATAGAATGGACATGAGCCAAAGTATAACTAGAATATGGGTAGTCGACAAGCGAATACGTGTATCTGCCAATATCAGGATGGGATTGGTGAAGTGAAGCATGGATTGACTGGCATTATAGTGGCAAGGGGAAACAGAGTGAGATGTGTTGCATATTAGCATGGATGTCTTCCACATAAACATGCATTTAGGTGACGCCACCTGTTATTTGAAAGGGAAAACTATCCAAGATGTATACAAACACAAAATTTCAGGTGGTCAGGTGACAAAAACTGATTCGATGTTAGGGGCGCTAGACTGCTGGTGACGATTGTGAGATATGGTCAAAAGCTACAGCTTCGCATAATGCAAGTCCTCAAGTTGAGAATTTTAACTAACCAAACGTGTTTACCTTAGTCTATGTAAGAATTAAAAATATTTAAAACAATGTTAAATTTGTTTACTTACTGACTCACTGAAAAGCATATGTACGTATGAACAAAAACATTAACACATCAAATTAACAAGTTTATTGGGACTCATGAGTCATAAAACTTATTGGGACTCATCATCTCACCAAAAGGACTCATTGATGTTTTTTGTTGCGAGTCCTAGAACTTTGAAAAGCAAAATTGTAGATGAAACACTGTGCCTACACACAGGTAAACACCTAAAAACTCAAGTCAAAGTCATCATAAGTGTAAAAAAGTTTGTTTGACATTGTAGACAAGTTTGCATTCATGACAATGATGAAAGAATAGACTGTTTTCAGTTTTTTATACTTAAATCTTAGGCCCACAGTCACATTCCTTTGCTCTATGGCCTCATGGCCCCCTTCATGAACTTTGTGACCTTTCAAATGTATTAAAATCCTCACATTGTTCATCATCAGTCTTCAATCAAATATCCCTAGACTCATCACTTGATTTTGGTAGCCACAGTGTTAGTCTTTTAGGCAGATGGAAGGTGTTGCTACCCTAGTGGAGGTGGAGCTACCCTAATATTTGGTGTATTTCAAGGGTTTGAGTTGACTAATAAACCAGTGACTCCACCTTGTTAGCCGTGACAACCTGACTCATATAACTGGGCTGGTAAGCCTACTCGAGTCGTGATACAAGTTATATCGAGGATTGCATCAGGTTGCACTCTTATTGTGGAAAACGGCCCATAAACTCAATATTATGCTAAAAATAATGAATTTACACAGTAGTATGTACATGTGAGCTCACAACCCAAACTAAAACATTGTTTCCATGGACACAGGTCATTTCCTGTATCGCCTTCAAGCTGCTTGCGTCGGTAACCCGTGCGAGCCTTGCATGTGTTCATGCGGTCATAAATTCAACAAACATGCCAAAGGGTTAACCAATTTGCTTGGTTAAAATGGAACTTTTCTCACTCATATTTGGTATTATTAGAAAGGACACAAAAAAAATGCTAACGACTGGTCTGGTTTATGTTGATTGACATTGTACCTGTAGGCCATGAAGCGTTGTCACAAATGATGAAAATATTTGCATCTTCATGAGGCCTTATAATGCATTCCTCAGACTTAGATGTGATGACACTCTGGCACCAGTAACCTGGTCATAATGCCAGAGGGTCGATATGACGCTACCACCTTGTCAGCGGGAAGTGCAAGATAGTGGTGGCAGTATGCTATAGTGGTGGCAGTTAACAAACGGCTGAGGGTAAATTTTTTTAGCCCTTAGTTTAACAACTACAAACAGTTCTCACAAGCAGTAAAAATCTTCACGTTAGGTCATTAGGTATTTTCTGAACTTCCACACAACAGTAGATTTTTAATATCCCCATCAGACTCCTCATTCCCAACTGGTGCAGATGATAGAGCATCGGACTTGTTAACACATGATTGCTGGTTCAAACCCGGTGAAGAGCATGTAATGTGACTTTCTCTCTTATTATGCGTCTTACACCAGAAGGACACAGCATACATATGAACACAAGATATATCTCCACCATGGTGCTGCTATAGAATTAGTGCCTACTGGTATCCAGGGTTGGCCAAAAGCGGGCTTTTATTCATATTGTCCAGGCAAGTGGCTATAGCTGGCTTTAGCCGGCTAATACTGGCTGTTGCTGGTCAATACCAGTTAATGTACTGATCATCTGGCAAATCATTCATACAATATTCTTTATTACTCAGGCTTCTTAGTAGGTGCAGTGATATACTGGTCATCTGACAAACCATTAATAATTTACACTTTTTTAATGGGCTTTAAAGTATTGGCTGTAATATGAGTTAACCTACACAAAGCCTAACTCTGGACCTGTGCAGTAAACCATGTGGTTCCTAGATGGTTATGCTCTTTACACAGCACTTTACCTATAGGCTACTACCTATATTGTAAGTGCTCTTTGTTATGACCTTGTATCCTGAATCTCTACACCAGAGGGGAGCACTGTATTTTGGTCCAATCAGATGAGACCCTGTGCTGGAAGACAAAACGGTTTACCAGCCAAGCGAGGAATACACAGGGCTAATGTTGTTCATTTTGTTTTGAGCGACAGCTCATCACTCTGGCAACTGTTTGAACAGGCCACAGGCTCAGAGAGAATGGCCCCACACATGGTTTCTGGGCGGAGCCTGATGCCTGTCGAGTGTTTGTTGACTGGCATTTGGTTGGCTGTTAGTCACAGTCACAGACAGGCCACCTGGTGTTTAAGTGCATCATAAATGGTCAAAGCAGGCAGCGGGAAAATCAGTAGCTTCCTTAGAAAAGCAAGATTTACGCTGCCTCAGGAGCATATTAGATGGTCAGTTGGAAGCAAGACAGATATGTGACCAAACTTAATGGGCCCATGTCACCTGGACGCTGTTCAGATGGACGCTATAAAAATGGACGCCGACAGCTAGACGCTATGAAAATGGACACTGATCAGCTGGACGCTGTCCATTTAGACGCTATCCCATCTCTATGAGAATCATTCAAGGATAATCATACAAAATAAAGCAATATGAATCCACCAACTCAACCCATTGTTATTGTGTTATTGGTTCTTAATATTAAGCACTTTTGTCAGATTTGGAACCATATGTATCGGCCTATATCGACCGTTTGTGATGACGAACCATTAATGGACGACCGAATAGGACAATGAAATTGAACTATGTTAGTAAAGATTGTTCTGTAGATGTGTGTTTTGTGTATTTTTTCACCCACCAAACGTTCATCACGCAATGATTTATAGTTTCCAAGGGCGATTGGTTTGAACTGCATACACCTAGGCAACCAGTCCGATCGATGATCCGTACCTCATTTTCAAGCTTGAGATTTATGACAATAAGAACAATTTCGTAGGAGATAGAACTACTTAACATAGGTGACAATCATTGCTTTTTTTCATCGTTACAACGATTTTAATGCTTGGTAAAAAAAGGCCTACGAAGCAAGGAAATCGATAAAACATAAAGTCCTATTTATTACATGATATAATCCAGACTCGAAAGCATAAAGCACCAATATAACTGATAGACAGTCGGAATATTTAAACAAATTCTAAGTTTATAAGTTTATAAGTGTGAATGCGTCTATCCATACATATATCTGGTAAGCTTATAAGTGTGAAATGGCAATACATTTATTTTTGTGTAATTCGTTTATGAATTGAATATGTGGTGAATGTTGTGAAAAATGAAATATTAACGCGTTTAGAGAGATTATAATGTGATTTTAACAATAAATTAGACCCAGTATGTAGTTGGCTAGGGAAGTCCCGAAATCTTATTAATTTTTCGTTTAATAAGATTATTGACTATGCAATCTCTTATATATATAATACTGTTTCGTCAAGTATATTTATGTATATATAATATATAATAATAATAATAATAATAATAGTTTTATTCAAGTATAAAGGTCTCCGGCCTATAGAACATATAATCAATATAACATCATTTTTCATGATAATTTGTGGTGCTTAACCTTGGCGATGTGTGTGTGTTTGGAATCAAATAATTAAAATTAAAAATAAAATTTGTAAAATAAACAAGTCCTGGGTACAATGTCAGTTAGAGCCTGGTGATCCGATTGATCATTTAAGTAACGGGAGACCCCGATAATGAGGTTGGTTTTCTTTGAGGCTGACTAATTAATCCTATCATGTACATGATTTAATTGCTTCAAAGTTCTTAACTTTTAACTATACATTGTATATTGAGAAAAAATGGAATAATTTACAATGGAAAATATAATAAACATTACATTACCTTTATTTCATTGCAACTACACACAACCATTATTTAAAATTTTCTTTGTTGGATAAATGAAACAAAAGACCCCCTCATTCGTACGAAAGATGCACAAACACACAATATAATCTAAAACATAACATGGCTTTATTCAATTGGGTCCCCCTTTTATGGAAACATTTAAAAATCATGAGAATTATATTCATTACTTGTCATTAGGCGTCTTTCTGAATGGGTGGATACAGACGCTGGCGTCTATAATACGTTATCATCTATATGATCAGCGTTCATTTTAATTAGCATGATATATAAAATATGATTTAAAACACCATGTTGGTATTGATAATTGTTTTATTAAATTAGATTTCAAATCTAAGGAAACAATTTATTGTAGCTCTGTAAAAGCAGTCAAATACTCTAAACCGGACATGGATCAGTGATCATATGATGTTGTTTTAACAATAAACGAGTCCTGGGTACAAAGTCAGTTAGAGCCTGGTCACCTGATTGATCATTTATTTAACGGGAAACCCCGACAATTAGGTAGGTTTTCTTAGATGTTGACTAATTAATGCTATCATGTACTTGATTTAACTGCTTCAAAGTTCTTTAATTTTAACTATACATTGTATATTACCGAACTATAGAATAATTTACAATGGAAAATATAATAAACATTACATTACCTTTATATAATTGAAACTACACATGACCATTATTTAAAATTTTCTTTGTTGGGTAAATGAAACAAAAGACCCTCATTCGCACGAAATATGCACAAACACTCAATATAATCTAAAACATATCATGGTTATCATTAAATTGGGTCCCCCTTTTATGGAAACATTTAAAAATAATGAGAATTATTTTCATTTCTTGTCATTAGGCATCTTTCTGAAAAGGTGAATTCAAACGTTGGCGTCTATAATACAATAACGTCTAGATACGATCAGCGTTTATTTTGATTTGCACAATATGAAAAGACCCTCATTTGCACGCAAGACGCACAAACACACAACGTAATCTAAAACATAACATGGTTATTATTAAATTGGGTCACCTTTTTATGGAAACATTTAATAAAAATGAGAATTATTTTCATGATTTGTCATTAGGCGTCTTTCTGAAGAATGGATGCAGATGATGGTAAAGATGGCGTCTATAATACGATGGTCTCTAAGACATTTTTGTTAGCGGTCATCTTCATTCACACCATATACACACTTAAAGGTAAAAATATAAAATATATAAACGTGGTTATATATCGCTTGTATTTAGGCGTCTTAATAAAGGGTATATGGGCATATAATATGAGGCGTCTCTATGAACAGCGTCCATTTTCATGGCGTCCAAATGAACAGCGTCCAGGTGATACAATGGCGTCTATCTGTACAGCGTCCATCTGAGATGATCCCAACTTAATTAGTCTTCATATGATCTTAATCTTGAGCACAAAACTGGATCCACTGTATGGGCTCCCTGATAATCATTGTTTGTTTTACAATACTGACTAGCATCAATAATAAAGGATTTTTAGTTGTTAATCCAGAGGCTATGGGGATGGAGATTAATTAAGTGAGCAAAATCAGAGTCAGTTTTAGGTCCATTTCAGTCTTGCCTTGACTCAAACTCCATGCTAGCTTATTATTACTGTATGTTTTATCTCAACTTTTGATAATCAAAGACTTTCTGATACAAAGCTTTGATATTGGGCCTTGGTGTGGGACGTGACCTGTGACATTTAGTGATAGGCCACCAAGTTGGTGGCCTGCTATCAGGCACAGAGAGATTCTTATGAAACTGGCACAGTGAAGCACCTTTTTGTTACATTTATCATTGATCTTATGTCATTTGACAAGTCAAATATTTGTACCAACCAGGGTTGGGGCCAGGTACTTGTACCTGTACCTGTACCTAGGTACACAATTCAGAGTACCTGTACCTGGCTTTCATGAGTAGGAAGTACCTTGTACCTGTACCTGGAACTAAAGTACCTGTACCTGGTATAAGGTACTTCAGATACAAATGTGATATTGGAAATGGACACCAGGCTTGGGTCAATTGCATGAACAAAGCTGTCACCCCTGTCAGGACAGTTACCTATCTCAGGCAGGGGTAATTACAAAGCATTCATCCCTGCTGCCTTTGTAGCTAGTGGGGTTAGCAAGCTGGTCAACCTCCAGCCTCTAAACAGGAAGTTCATTGTGACATTCTCAGCACAAGTATCAGGCAACTGACAAAGGATAGGAACAGGGCTGCCCTCATGCCCATGCAATGTAGACACAGAACAGGGTTGGGGCCAGGTAATGGCACTTGTACCCATGTGCACAATTCACAGTTATGAGGATTACAGGTAATGATACGTGAAATGGACATCAGGTTGGGTCAAGTAAGTGTACTAAGCTGTCACCCTTATCCAGGCAGGGGTAATTACTAAGCTTTTATCTAAGCAGCCTTTAAAGTTGACTGGGCTATGGCTAGTAGTATGCTGGCCTGGCTACCTCCAACATCTATACAAGAAGTTCATTGTGGCATTATTAGATATAAAGGATAGAGAGAAAAGGATATGGACAGTGTTGCTCACATGCCCCATGTAGATACCTGTTGTCTAGTATACAAAGAACATTTGTGACGGATAAAGTGAAGAAGGTACATATCGTGTAACTGAACTCTCAACATATGCCAAAAAAAGCAGAATATTCCATTTCACACAAAAAAAGTCCCTGCTCAAGCATCAAATGCAGGTGCTCTTAATTCTCAAAACATTTCTCAGTGTGACTTACTGCAATGAACATGTTTATTGTTACTTCTAATTATGTATGTTTTATTGTTCATATCATGAAGTTAATCTATAAAAACTGATTATAAGATTTTCCCTTTCAGTTAAGCTGTCAAGCCTCTTTATTTTAAAGAGTGTGTGGTGCTTCAAGGCTTTTTGACTTTAAAACATTACTCTAAAACTCAAAACTTGATTTGAAAAAGTGACATCACATTTTAGTATATGAATGAAAGTTTTATATTTCTGTATTACTAACTTTGTAACCTTCATCAGCTTCATTAACCTATCACATTTACTAAAGGCGATCCTTTACATTTGCAGCTGGCTCGTTTTTTTTTTTTTTTTTCATGATGATATAAAAAGCTATAATTTAAACTTTTTAATGATATATTCAGCCATTCTATTGCAACTTATTATTGCATATCTACAAGAAATTTATGCAAATATCATTAGTTCAAATATCTTTAAAATGTACCTGTACCTGTACCTAGGTACTTTCTTAAGTACCTGTACCTAGGTACTCTACGATAATGCTGTACCTGTACCTGTACCTAGGCACTTTTGAATGTACCTGGCCCCAACCCTGGTACCAACTGTAAATCTTTACAGTTGTAAGCATGCATATAACTGCTCTAAGTTAATCTTGGTTCCCCCTGCAGTATCATTACTACTTCGCTAAATTGGTATATTTGTATTATTTGTGTCATAATCCTTCACCTTGTTTCATTTTAAATGATTTACTTTAGAATTTCCTGGCACAATGTACAATGAACATTGTATAACAATAAAAACATTTTAAAAATAATTCTTTTGTTGTTTATTAGGTTTGGGGCATTTTTTATTCAGTTGAGGAGTTTAGCCAGTAATAGCCAGTATTGGCCACATTTGAAGGCCAGTAGTTATAGCTGGGGGTGGCTCTTATGGGCCAACCCTGCCAGTATCCACAACAGAAACACATTAAATGTTCCAATGACAGATCAAACTTACTCCTCTGTACTTTAATTGTATGCTATAGCCTTTTCACGTATCTCTTAGCCTGTGATACTGTACAATATAACCTTTTTTTTATGCAATTCAAATTACCCGTATCCATGATGATTCCTCCCTCTGCTTGTTTACACCACTGAGCTTAAGTGCACATGTCCTGCCTACTTCATTCACATCTGTTGTCTTGTGCCCTCCAGGCACTTGTAGGCACACAGATCACGGTTATAAGTGAAGCGTGAGACAGAGTACGCTATAGTGGCAGGCATTCAACAAATGGCTAAGGATTAAATTTTTTAAGATTTTGGGACATTAGAGTGCTAAGCGCACGGATGTCACAAACGCTTTGAAAACAACTACAACCAATTCTCACACACACACAGACAATTGTCACGTTGGTAACTGCATGTTATAATGTGGCGTATGTATCCATTCCATGGATACCTGCCGCATATGAAGCTTCAAGTAAACTGGAGAACATAAATCCTGTACTGGGCAAAAATTTCAATAAAATCAAATATTGTGTTTGTAATAGGGAAACTTACCCATGGGGGGGCAAAAATGTTAATGTATTCGCCTGAACAAGAAATTTTGTTGTAACCCCTGCTTTAGTGCCTAAACCATACTCACTTGTAAAGTTTACCTTCCCTGGACCTGACAGTTGTTTCTAAAGTTAGGACAATCACCAGGTGGCGCGTGTGATGCATCAGTCTCCGTACAGAATTTTATCATGAATGTTAAGGATAAACACAACATATCTTGACTCTGCACTGGAGGTTGACAAAGGGTTTTGACGTTTTATGTTGGGGAACCCAAAGAAAATCCCCTCCAGACATGTTTGTTTTTACCACTTGAGATCAAGACCTACTTGATTCAACTGTTTGATGGACATGACGATTTTAAAGTGGTATGTTATGTTACCATATAAAACAAATATATCTGTATCCTTATATACAACACATTTTTAGCTAGGAGATTATTGTTTTATTGTCCAGTGGAATGTCTCCAGTTTTCAAACACCTCATTCTAGGGCTCTCTCAGCGGAGGGAACCAATGTGTTAGGAGAGAGCATGAAAGCTATGGGCTATCACATTGGGTCATTTAGACTAGTTCCATCTGAATTTCAAGAAAAAAGTAGATTTAAATATCCCAATTTCACCACTCACTCTAAACTTATCTTGCATTGTGCAGATGATAGTGCATAGGACTTATTATCACAGTTGCTGGTTCAAGACTTGCTGAAGAGCTTCACAATTGCTAGCCACCGACGGCGACGCAATGTTCAGCTTTCAGGTTTCTGTTGTGTCAACGGCCCACCAAAGGGCTGACTGGGGTTACAGCACGATACGATCTGTTACTCTTTGAAAGGAACTTCAATAAAAATATTTCCAATGTTCACATTGTGTTGTATGTCAAAAGGCCTGTAATAAAAATAACCATTCTGGAATGCCTGAAGCACCTGTAACACCAATTTGATTTATTTCTCCAGAGACAATTGAAGCATTAACAGCATGGTAGACATCTTGCATTTGGTGGCAGTCCTGTATAATGCTTTTCGCCTGTGTACTATCATGTTCATACCTTCCGATTCCTTGGAGCTAAATAGTGCTGAGAATAGAACAGTAATGTTTTTCAGTGGTCAAATATATAATACACATAGATATGCTGAACATCTATCATTGGATATATGTTTAATTCATAGTTGTTTGTGGAGTGTTAAAATCAGTTAACTGCAGGGGCAATCTATGGACTCCACATTGCATCAGTCTCTATAATAAAAAAAGCAATTGAGGAGACCATTCCTATGGGCTACACAATTGCATGTGTGCTAATAAATGACTTTCTCTCTCATTACAGAGGGAGACACAGGTGCACATGTAGACATAGACACCAATATTTTATTTTCATTGACTAAAACTGCAGCCTGAATTATTTACTCACTCCCCTGCTATTAACTCTTTAACATCTGACAGACCACTTAAAACCCCATCACATGACATCCCCTCATCTATTCATAACGCACCAAAACGCACTCAGACTTAACACTAAGAACCCTCGGTTTTAACTCGATCTTGGAGGCAAAATAAACATAGGACACGATTAATTTCGGTTCTATATGGTTCCAGGACACCCCTACCGTAAAGCTGATAATTTTTTATTCATTCGCCTGGGAAATCCTCATAAATATTCATAAAATTCTAATTTAGACTCAGTTGGAAAGCCGATTGTTTGAATGGCGTCAGCAATTGACAACCGGGATGTCAACAAACAAGACGTTTCAGCTGACCGTGCCACGTTGTTATGACAGTAAACCATACCAAACTTCCACAAAAGATTGGTATCTATCTTAATTATTATCATTTTGGACTTAAAATGTGAATATTTCTTAAGATATTTTCTATAAGATATTTTCTATGTTTAAGTTGCCTGTTAGGAAGGATGAGCGATGTCATTAATTTTCAAGATGGCGGCCGTCTGACTTGCCGCTCGATAGACATCGTGCTTTGACAACTTTCAGTACATGTTTTGAACAATATAAATATAAAATAATGTTCAATAAACTTTAGTTACCCAAATTCGAGAATATCTGCTTATGTCTTAAGATAAAAAAGACGTCTGACATTGTTTTCACATGGGATAACCATAATGCAATGCGATGGGGATTTCCCCGTATGTTCTTTCACGGGAAACATAAAAGTGATATACGCTTTACCAGGAGTACCAAAACCATCCAAGTAAACATTATAAAGGGGGAAAAACGTTTAGAAATGTTAGATGTTACCATTCTGTCAGATTTTTGGCAATTTTCCATTGGTTTTTATACATATTTGATGAGTAAATTTGTGAATGTGTCTTTTTTTCTACCTTTCTTTGAAGTCTCCTCTCATTCCCTATTTCAACTCCTACTTTTCCCGGTAGATGTCCCTACACTCATATCAACTGTTCTAATATAAACAACTACCAAACATCAGAAGTCGCCTGAATCTGGAATCGAACCTACTATCTCTAGACTAGGAGCCCTACACGCTACTAAGTGAGCCATGAAGATGGAGCGAGTTTTGTACATTTATATCTGCGATTGAAGCGCCATCTATCACTAAAATGGGAAACCATTTACTATTTGAACAGGAGAATTAAGCTTAAAGTGGGGGTTCAGCCCCCTCACCCCCGTTCAGATGGGAACCCTGATTCCCCGGACCCCTCCTCCTCTAATATAATAAACTCCAGTTAATAAACTCCAGCAAAATTAAATAAGGGAATTCTCAGGAATATAATATGTATCAGCCTTTTTCAGGAAACAATTTATAATGCGACACCTGTTGTGCATACAGTACTGGCGGTAGGCTGCAGCCCAGTTTCTATAGTTCTGCCAGACACTATACTTACCTGATTTTACCTGGCTCTATTTATAGATATATGTGATATTTATGATTGATTAAGTCATAAACCTCTTGCTTGGTATCTCTGTAAAATGTGTTGAACATTTCATAAGGATACACCAAAAAACTGACCAAGTTATCAATCATAACATTATTAATGTACAGTGTGTTAATTCTAAAGTGGAACAAACCTAAAATTAATCTGAACAGTAAGGGAGGTGTTTTGTGACAACCAAATACAAACAGTAAAGGGTTAATAATAATAAATATGTACTGAACTTTCAAGAAATTTTTGGGTGGGCGATAATAGGCACACTAAAGTTTGCAGCTTGAAATCGACATTAATATCACAATAAATTGCGCCTCATATAATTAGATATGACTGCTTACCACCACATAACACATTCATAGTCACGCTGCCCTATCCTCACACAGAAATGCACTCGATTCCTGCTTCAGATTCAATTCTTCAGTTTTCTGTGCCCGCTAAAATTTATTTACATCTTAGTGTCAGTCACGAACACAAGATGGCGCTGTATGTGTCTTTACAACTATTTAACTGAAAACCCAGTAGTACTAGTTGGCAATGTATCTGTGCTAGATACATACGGATTTGTGTTATAACAAAATGGAAATAACAGTGAATATACCGATTCGTATGTCAACGTTTCGGGGAAAATATTAATAATCAAAATAAAGGTCACTAATGTCCTTGGCAAATTAGTGTAGCACTCTAGACTGGTACCCAGATGTTGAAATATTATTGTAGTATGGACTAAAACCCGGATGTCGGAAGTCAGATCGCGAGCCGGATGTCAATCTCGGATGCCATCTACTACAAAGTGAAAATACCATTTCAGCATTAGTTCAACATAGATGACGTCATCTATGGCTTACAACTGAATCTATTTAAGCCGGCGTTTATTTTTCTGAGAACTTGTTTTGCCCCGGCCATTAAATAAGGCAGCGGCTATTCAAGGTCCGGAGTCTGATCAAGGAAATATATGGTAATCAATATGTGTAGTGACAATTATCCTGTGATATCTGGTGACAGTCATTATATTATTGATGCAATTATGTTAAATCATAAAATTGTAATTTCCAAAAGAGAATTTTTTAAATAATCTCACATGCTCTTCAGATATGCGTCCCGTCATCACCGGTTTCCTCCATCTATATACAGACTGCCAGACACCAACATCTGAGCCATGGAGAGTGCTTCGCGTTAGTTATCACATCTATATGTACAATCCATGTAAAATAGTTTAAAACTTAACAAACATCACATCAGCTGTAAAAACACATCAAAGTGTGAAAATTTGATGTTCGAAAAAGGCACCATTTTGAAAATAATTTGACTGAATTCATGCTCATTTTATGCCTCTTTCTCTATAAGGAACTGATAAGTATGATAGGAAGGCCAATTAAAATATTAATATTCTGTGAAAGAAATACTCATGGAAAAAGAGGAAAATATATTTCTGTCAAAAAAGTAGATCGACATAGATGGCGCGCCAGCTGCAGCTCACAATTACATAAACACATGGTCAATATTCATGTGTAATTTGGTGTTAGATGCTGCAACCACTCCTGAGATATTTGGTAACAGATATTACATCAGGTATGCAAACACAACAGACGTTAAATTTTGAATCAACCAAATCTGAAGGCACCATTTTGAAAATAATTGGGCTTAATTAATATTTATCTTATTTCCCATCCTCTGTGGAATTAATAAGTATCATATACGAAAGGCAAAATGTTAATACTTTATGCCTTATCTTGGTATAGAGGAAAAGACCAATACTGACCGCAGAAAATAGGTCATCATAGATGGCGCCACCAAAAAGCTTATTTTTGCATACTATTATTACTTTCATGGTAAATAAGACGGCGGACAGTGCACGATTGGCGCTGTGTCGCAAAGGTATATAGTCATTTAAATTAAATTTCACTATAATTTAATGGATTGGCTGCTATCTTATAAATCTTTACCAAGTTTCACCAAAAAGCTTCTCAGTACTCTTTTTTTCGCTTAAAGTTTCTAACATACAGATGAACCAACCAATTGGAAACTAATTTACCTCGCAACCTGTATGGCGAAAGTATAGATAAATTAGTTTTGCAATTTCCGAAATTATGATGTGTGATGGTTGTTTTTAAATAGCTAGGTGATCAATTATTATACTTTTTAAACAAGAATGTGGTCTTTATTAATTTTAATTAGACCTCAGAATATAAATCATGTTTACAATACTTCAACCACACTTTCATCAGAAGATGGAATGCTAGTGCTATATACTTCAGATTAAAATTCCTTAATTTCAAAACTATACTTATGTCTAAAGATTTCAAACATATATACTGGAACAGTACTTATGGTTTTGAGAGACGCATCCAGTGCGCACCCCCCCCCCCCCCCCCACCTTGCATGTAACATTGGTAGCTATTACTCTAATACCAGACTCTATATATCTGATTGGGAAATTTTATTATGATTCAAAGCATACAAAGCATAAAAAGATGCAAAATAGGTCATGTTCATATTAAGGTTTATATTACGTAATGTATTTATTTTATTTGTACCATTTTATAGATAGACAGATATCTATACCGGGTATCTTATTGTATCCGCCAAAACAGAGTTTTGCGGATACTATGTTTTCAGCTGCACGCCGCCGCCGCCGCCGCGTAGGTGTCCGGAGAACTCCTCCGTAACCGCTGGGCGGAATTTTACGAAACCCGGGATTATGTTCGGGTCACATGTGAACTGCTGCGCCCCGATTTTGTTTTGACTTCTGACCTTTCCTCTGCGCTCTGCGTCCGTTTGTGCGTCTGTTTCCACACATATCTCGGGAACCGTTTGACGGATCAGGAAAATCTTTTGGCACAAATGTAGCCCTTGGAGAGCTTTATAACATACACAAAAAATGGTGGCGCCACCTGCAGCCATGTTTGCACAGTATCCATCTGTTCGTCTGCCTTGGGTTAAAATCACTCATATCTCTGCAGTGACTTTACTAATTAACCTGAAATTCGGCATGCGTATCCATCCTGGATGGCTTTTCTGATTTTATGACAGGTGGCGCCACCTACATTCACCTTTACGCTGCAGACATCCAAGCTCATATCTCGGGAACCGTTTGACCGATTGCGCCAAAATTTTGCATGTGTATAGATCTCACATAGCTCTTTATCATACGCAAAACTGGTGGCGCCACCTCCAGCCAATTTTGCACAGCTCCTGTCTGTTTGTCTGCCGTGGGATAAAATCACTCATATCCCGGCAGTGGTTTGACATATCTACCTAAAATTTTGCAGGTTTATACATCCCCGACAGCTCTCTTGATTTTATGACAGGTGGCGCCACCTGCATTTTAGTTTATGCAGCAGACATCCAAGCTCATATCTTGGGAACCGTTTGACCGATTGGGCCAAAGTTTTGCATGTGTATAGTTCTCACATAGCTCTTTATCATACGCAAAACTGGTGGCGCCACCTTCAACCACATTTGCACAGCGTCCATCTGTTTGTCTGCCACGGGCTAAAATCACTCATAAACATATAGTGGTTTGACTTATCTGCCTCAAATTTGCATATGTATACAACTTGGATGGCTTTCTGGATTTTGTGGTAGGTGGCGCAACCTACATACACCATTTGGCTGCAGACATCTATGCTAATATGCAACACTTCACTCTATTTCCCCTTGCCACTCAATCCATGCCTCACTTCACCCGTTCCACTCTCATTTAGGCGGATACACGTAGTCGCTTGTCGACTACCCGTATTCTAGGTTCTAATTAAATTAGGCCTGAGGTAGGCCTATTGGTTATGGCCCAGTGAAATGTTATGCATTATGTAAGATTTTACGAGGCGCGTGTCATGCATGGCAATCGCGAGTTATTATTACAGCTGTTACGTTGTAATATTTCCGCTCATAATGGAGCCCAAACTTGGTCTAGCTTTCGCTTAACTGCATATACGCGGTGTAGTATATATTGATATCGAAGAATAAAGAGGCAAAGAATAATTTCAACACTTGCCCAGAAAAAAAAAATCGAAAAAAAATCAAATATGGTGTTTATCAAAGGGAACATTCAATTCGGGGCTCAAATAGGAAAATATTCGAATGACATCAACTTAATAAGTTAATATAGTGTAACTGTTTATGAATGAAAACAGAACTTATTTATAATACTTTGCAACCGCTATGCTTTGAACCTCTCCTGATCAGAAACGATTATTTGCGTGGCCTTTTCTCAGAGAGACGGACAGGTGAAATCTTACATTGTAACAAGTTAACCGCCGAGGCTGCTGGCTCGAGCTGACTTGGGGAGAACATGGGGCAGATACTCTTTTGCAGCTTATCGCCCCTGATCAGTGCTTATCGAACGATATGTAAAGTGAAAAACACTGCCGAGGTGTATTTTACATATGCTTATGATAACGAATCTTCGATTTATGATGAATGTGACATTTTTAGCTGAGATATCATAACATTATCGTCATTCAACTTAAGAAGAATGTCTAGTTTTCTCAAAGGATCTCCCAGTGCTCAAGCATAGTGTTTGATTTACCATAGGTCTCCAGGTAAGCTATGATCAGTCAGATGGAGTTACTATGCTAATCAGAACACACAGCGTGTGTCCGTTATTTGAAAAGTCGCATGCAACCTGACTTGCATGGTCACTTTGCGGTGATGTAAGTAGATTTGAAAGTACAATTAGAACAAAGGGAAAAACGCCGCAAATGGGACAATCTGTACGCGTGTTGTTCTGTATTTTTTTTATATGCTTGGTCATTTACATATACTGTTTTTTTTTTTTAAAGTAGCAATATTTTTTTGTATGATTTGTAGTCTAAAATTATTTCCCACTTGTATTTTAAAAATATTTATTGTAAATAACTACATGTAATTTAATTTATATATCTGGTATATTCAGTGCTTGCCTTTTTTGCTTGTATAAATCTTAATCACAAGGACCACTATGGAAAATATTTTGTGTTTTAAACTTTTAAGTGCAATCATTGGCTTTGTCAAGATACTGTATACTTTGATGAATGTTTGAACGTGGAAGGGAGTTAAATTTATCGTATGCGTGTACGCATGCGTGCATGCATGCATATACGCGATTTAGGCACTCCCATAATAGCACTGGGTACAAGCCTATTTTGGCGCGTGCATGGTTGATTGAATTGAGGCCATTAACTGATGACATGATAAGACTTCGGTGGACAGATTGACCTCAGATATTTCAACGAGTACTGGCGCATGATTGAAGGTAAACGGTCAAGTTAGTGCGATGATTGAAAATAAAATTATAATAATATATAGGCATAAATAAATTAATAAATAAATGTGTGTATATATATATATATATATATATATATATATAGAGAGAGAGAGAGAGAGAGAGAGAGTGAAAGGCAGGGAGAGAGACCGAGAGAGAGTGACCAAATATCAATAGCCCTTTACATTGCAACGATATATTGCATGTTTAATTGAGGCCATTATGATATATTATATATTCTTTTTAATCTTTTTATATCTGATATTTAGGTCACGTCGATAATGACATTTTAGGTCTAAAATATTACATGGGTTTCAGTGATCCACGGGTTGCTTTCAAGTTTCCGCCATCTATATTCAGACGTCCAAGTTTTAAGTTGCACACTCAAAGGAGGTGCGAAAGGACGTTTCCGGTAAACATCTGTTGCTGGGTAACAGATTGTGCGGAATCTGACAGGTTCTCGATATTTCTGCAGAAAACCCACAGTAAAAATGACGCAAATATGCTTCTGATGCAGAAGCAAAAGGAACAGAAATTGTTATGAAAAAAATGTCACACACACAAATGTATGTTTCTCGGGGAGGTGTGAGAAGAATGGGAGAGGCAGCCATTCTTGAGGCTGAGGTTGAAAATGGGCACGTCAGTTTGCACACGACAGCCAGGTGAGGCATCTTTTTCAAGCAATATGTTAACAGGCAATGCAAGTAATATTTAAGGAAAAGATTGTACTTTCAAGCCATACTGAAATATATATATAACCACAATTGGTTTTTACTCGAATGTATGGCATACATTCGAGTAAAAACCAATTGTGGTTATATATATATTTCAGGTACCACATTTTATGAAAGAAAATGTGGGTTCAGTATATAATACTTTGATAGACAATCAACTTTTGAACCTTCATTTTTATTTTTACGAATTCGCACATTGCTGCCTGTGAACCCACATTTATTTTGAACAAAGTTAATCCGCTTTTGCAGTTCTTGGTATTTTTTTCAATGATGTCACGTAGGCGTAGCCCGTCCAGAAAAATAAGTAAAGAAGTGACATTGATTCTTCCTATAAGGCTATATAACTAATACAAATGATATGATTCATCATTTATAGTAGGGTACATATAAGGCATTGACCCCACTTTTTAAACAAAATTGTAGGTCCAGTTACTGTTTTAGCCCCCTGAAGTTCAGCCATGTATAATGCACATGTACCGTTCAGGATATTACAATAATTTAATGATATTAGTTACACTGGAATAGAATGTGAAATACTACTTTTCTCATTGGTAGACATGCGTGTGCACACTGACATCCTACACCAGTCTGATGTAAGCAGAGAAGTAAATCCCAATCAAAACATTAACTGCGGTGAGTACCCAGCTTCCCGGAAATTTTTGCCTGAGAACTTATTTTTTTAAATAAAGGGAGTGTTAAATTATACTGTGATTGCCTGGATGAGGATTTCATATTTGTGTATTTGTGAAAGGGAAATTATCGCAAATATAAAACCATCATGAATAAGAGGCCTGATTGTTGAAGGCAAAGTTGAAAAGTAAAAGGTTGAAATTATGAAGAAAAATAAACTGTGTGTGTTCACAGATTGATATTTTAAATGATAATGTCTGCCATTAATAAACAGTAATTTGTTAATAAGATTTTGTGCACATAATATTTGATATAATTAATTCACGTAATAAAGGTAATACTCTGTGTATAGGTCTTTTGTTTTGTGAAACCTTAAAATGGAACCTTCATGAAACAATGGGAAATTGCTTAAGTTCAACCTGCGAATATGAAGCCAACCACAATATATATATACATATATATATATATATATATATATATATATATATATATATATATATAAATTTGAAACAATGTGATATGATAATCTGGTGTTGAATAATAAATAATATGTATCATGTTGATATTGCATGAATGATGCACTGCATAAGTTGATGTAATGTCAAGATTTCAGGCCTGGTGATCTTACATTATGATACAATCTTCAAGACAGATAGGCCTATCTTTGAATAAAGCAGTGGAAGTATGTACCCTCTTGCCTATTCATTTTTTATTCATTTTCATTAATTTTTAACGCAGCTACAGGGGATATACCCTAAGAAATGTCCCAGCTGCTATTGACCAGAATGAGCACAATCGCAGTGAGCAAGTCAAGTACAAAGATCAGGGAATATTAGGTATGCTATATTTGATTTTGGCTGTTTCTGTTGGAACATTGTTTAAGGTTAAAATAGATTGTGGTGGATATCATTTAACATTTGAATTATAGTTGTTTTAATTCCATGTTTTTTTAGTATTGACTGTACTCTAGAATTTATATTTAAAATTTTATTTATTTATAAATGGCATCACCATAGGGTACAGATTTTTGTATACAAAAATAAGTTTGAATCTATACTAAGGAATATATTTTGACTATGTATACAACAGATCACATTTTTTTAAAACTTGTTGTTTACTTTTAATGATTGCAGGCTGAGGCTCAGAAACAGCAAGTAGCATCCACCTGGATAGCTGTTCCATTCCTGTTGTCAAAGAAATACTTGTATGTGCAAGGCCGGGTAGCTTACATTTTGGAGGAGGGTGTTATTCAGTGTAGAGAATTGACTTGAAGCCCACACCCATCCCTGGAGATTCCACACTTATTATAAAAGACATTGTTTCAAAGTCAAAGCCAACAGATCAGTATCTGGCACAGTTATACTGCAGGAGAAAGAGCACATGTATTGGATAATGACTTCAGTTCTAAATATTAAATGTGATCACCTGTCATATAAAGAATGTCAGAGCCACGTCCCCATACTGCGTTTTCACTACCTCAGCTTCTATAGGTATTCTGCCACTCAGAGGAGGTCTCAATGTCTGAGTGGAGAAGTAAGTTGACCCTAGCAAATTATCGCAATTTTTTTAATAGCCAGCGTCTTTAAAATAACTGACTCTTTCAAAATTATTACCTCTTTGCTTTTTCCATAAATGTTTCTCTTGTTTTTCCTTGTTAAAAGATACAGAGCTGATCCTTGTTGTCTGTTGAACACAGGGTACACCACATCTTCACTCTTTCCAACTCCAAGACTGTCTGTCAGATTTTTTCCTTGGCTTATCACCATCATTATATCAAAGTTGCAATAATCCATTGTTTAAGCTACGGGAGCTCGCGCACACACACACAAATATATGCTCCAGGAAAGTTTGGTGAAAGCATTGAAAAAAAACCCCAGGTAATTATTCACGGAACCCCCCCCCCCCCCCCCCCCCCCCGGGCCCATCTTGTCATTATATATATATATATATATATATATATATATATATATTAGTGGTAGGAATTGATCTTAAAATCATAATTGATGATTGAAAAGTTAAAATGATCAATTATCTATAGTTTATTTTTTGTACTTTCTATATTACCTTGAAATCTGATGTATACTATTACCCAAAATTGTAACCCCAGTAAATAGTGTGACATGTTCATCAGTATTCATAATGAAACCATTAATCCATCCACATCTAAGTTTGACTTGCTGTTGGACCCTTGTCAGCTTTTCCATATTGATGCAGTTCATTTCTTTATGTTTGTACATCTGTGACAGGATTAGATTCTTTGCACCTGAATGCATAATCGTTTTAAATTGATTATGCAAAAATGCAATTGATTTAATCAGTTTTGAAAGAAAACCACTAATCATTAATTTAATTGATTAATAGGCACACCACTTATCTTCAATTCACTTCTCAATTCAGTTCTTATTTATTAGTTTCATTCGTTAAAAAAATTACCAAGATGGATGTTGGTAAATTTCGGGGAATAAAAAAAAATGTATCTCTCCCTCTGTTTGTCACCCCCATGTATGTTTCTGTGCTAGTGGAGTGGTCAACTTGCAAACATTTAAAGCAGATTTATGACATAGGCCTACATCCGTTCAAGAGCTTCAGCATCCCAACTGCTCTGTCGCATTTGAGAACTCGCAGAGGAATTTTGAAATGACAGGAAAAATAAAAATAAAATGATTTGATTCAGAGGTTAATAATCTAGTACAATATAATCAAGGGCTTGCACTTAAATGCATGGATTGGTCAAGGCATTGTTATACCCCAAATATAAATATACATATATTTATTTTGGGATCTGGCATAGCTTAGTGGTTAAATCAGCCAACAAGAAATCTGAAGATCATGGGTTCGATTCCCACCGGCAGCGCCAGTGAACCAATTTTCTGTGTATACCAGTTCCATATATATATTATATTTATTTGTTCTGATGTGTGTAGTTTATCCTGAATAAAGATTTTTTTAAAATCCTGCTGCCTTAACGGATGTTACTTGAAATTACAGCCATTCTAATTTTGCCAGATATGTTGATTACATAATATATGATCTTGCTGAAAACTTGTAATATGTTTTGCATGTTAAGCTCAATATTTCTTGAATCAATTGTCTTTTTGTGCATCAATACTGAATTATTCAAACACGAATTGACTAAACCTTAGTACCATTTTTATGTTCTGACTTAACTTTATATTATTTTATTACATTTTAAGCTCGACATTTCTTGAATGTCTTTTTTCCATACATCGATACTGAATTGTTAAAACAGAAATTGAATAAACCTAAGCATTATTGTTGTTGACGTTTGTTATAAAGATTATAAGTCACTTTTAGCCTAAATCTTGTTAATAATTTTGCTGTTCTATGGTTCTTTTATTTCTAATCCTCATTTCTCTCATTTTTCCTGTATATTGATCATGAGTCGGCATTAGATCATCATCATCATCATTATTATTATTATTTTATTGATAAAGTCGAGCTAAACTGTCACAATTTTTTTTTTCACTGAATATAATTTTAAAAAAATATTTGTTTACCTATGTTATATAACCAAGATAATAGGCTTATGTTGATTTTAAATATGAATAGGCCTACTACAGAATAGTTCATGGGCCCACTTCCATATTGGTGTCTCTTCTGCCCCTCTTCTATAATTTCCACGATCCTTTGCTTCGTGCATAGCCACTTTGGTAGTCAAAATGGACTTTGGTGAGCAGGTTTGTTAGTTCAGCCCATTTTGACTGCCCGCAGCTTCCCTTCTGCGAGGCACGGACAAGCCCCCACCTACGACAGGATCGGATACCGGTGTTGCGGCTCTTGCCAGGCAGTTCTGTCACTTGCATGGCAGTGTACTAGTTAGATTTTCTGAGACATCTCTTCGCGATCGCAGTTAATGTTGGACCGAGTATATTTTCAACCAAAAGGGGAACAGAGATAAATGCACCAAAGGAGTAGACCAGTATAAGGTTAATGTTAATAAAGGGGCCTTTATATAGGCCCCCGTAGTCGTGACAGCCAGCCTATAACTTAGTATAAGTGCACGCAGAACTGACAGATCGGCCACTGACGAAGTCGGTTTGGCTGATAAATATAAGTAAAAAGGTAATTCTTTGACACAGCTGGATCAGCAGTGCTGGATACAGGGGTCTTGAACTTCCATGGATTCATTTTTTAATGACTACAAGGTGGCCAGGGGTTAATTGCTGGCCGCCATCAGCAACACGACAAGTGACAGACCCTGTCAACGAACAGATCGCGTTCTTCGTAACCAAGGAAACGCCCGAACCCCGCATGCGTAGAACGCGTCATAGCTTCCCACTGATACCGCCAGTGCTGTAACTTCAGCTGCTGTCACTGGTGCTGGCTTGCTGAAGTCGTATTCTAAATATAGCCAGCTCCCTGACTGAGCCATAGCGTCGGAGGACGTTAAGCCCCAGTCCCGGGGACGAGACTATCCCTTTAAGTTGTGGTTGCCTTCCCAGCTTTCCAGGCACGATCGAAGTCCAATCCTTCCCTCATCTTCAAAGGTAGCCACCAAGGGTGTTTGATATATGTGAAAGTACATTTAATCACCACTACTACGTATTGCTGGCAAACAGCATCTTTTTTCATATTGATCATCGGTTCAGTCTTGGCTATCGATTAATAAGTATTGATGTTAATGTGGTAACAGATTTAGTAAAGTTTAACAGATCGGGAACCAGTCGTTTTGTCACCACAGTCATTTCGTCACCAAAGGAAATTGGTGACGAAGTGACCGTCGAAATACATCAGGCTGGACTTGGCTGGGCACGTTCTTTAAATCAGAAATTCAAATGCAGAGGGAATGACAGAAGAACAGAATATTGATCGACAGAAGAGTGAAATATGGCTGGGAAAATAGTTATTGCAAAAAAATGCGTTTATACTTTGCAAATGCCGTTTAAAATTTTAGAAAGTTCTTTTGGCGACTTGTTTCTCTGTGTCAATTGTGGACAAGAATTTTATTTAACGAAAACACCTGCGTGTGTGAAATAAAAGAACATTTCAAACGGGCTGCCGTGAGGGAATCTTTGCGGTGAGAGGTGACGTAAACAGCCCTGAATACCATGGTTGCCAGTTGGCCATGCTGCGCAATGTTTGTATTTACATGTAATCCACTCCTTGCATGGTGTACCCTGAGCCGTTTATTAAAAGAATCAACAACCAAACAAACTTTTCAGTATAGGTATCATTGTGTTTCTTAATTTTAATTGTAATAGGTAACATTTTATCATATAAAACATTGGTGACCAATTGACCATTTGGTACCGCATGTAAATTGGTGACGAAATGACTGTGGAGACAAATTGACTGGTATCCAACAGATCTGCACACAAATTATTTTATTGTACTCCCCGCTGCCTCAGTGGATGATAATACCGGAAGTTGAGATACTTTACTTTGTCTCACTTTAATGTATTGAACATGGGGACGCAGATAGGATGTTCAGAATTTGAGGAACTTATATTAAAAATAAAAATAAAATAAAGTTGTCCCTAGGTTTGAGGAACGCATTATTAGACCCCATGTGGATGCAGTTATTTTGGTAATTTTTGACAACACCTCGTACGACCTACAGGTAAACCAGACCAAATTAGCATTTTTAGTGTTCTTTCTAACAACACTAAACATGAGCGAGAACAGTTCCTAAATTTTACTCAGCATTTTGGTCAACCCCTCTGCAGTGTTGAATTTCTGACCGCATGAATAGAGACGTGGCTCACATGGGTAACTAGATGCAGCCAGCTTGTATTTGATACAGGAACTCATTACTATAGAGATGTGGTTTCATTTTGGATTGTGAGTTCACATGTATTCTCTTATGTTAATTCATCATTTGTAGCATAATGCTTAGATTATGGGCTGTTAACCACAATATGAATGCAAAATAATGGAATTCCTTGATATTGCCTGTATCACGACTCAAGTAGGCTTACCAGCCCAGTTATTTTTGCCTGCTGTGTTGGGTTGTCAAGCTAGTTTCACAGTGCCTTTTACATTTGCTATTTTCAATGTTGCTCCATGACTGTGACTAAATTTCATGAAGGCCTTATGGAAAGACCAGATTTGTCACTGCAGTTAATTTGGGTTAATACCAATATTGAAAGTTATCACCATAATTTTAAGCAAACACAAAAAAGGTTATCAAGAAACTCAACCAACTTCTGCTATTTCAATATTTAAATTGGGTTCATTTCATGTAAGTCCTGAGATTGATTCTTGGAAATCTCATTGAAGTATACAGGCATAATAATACACAGTCATATTGCCACAAATACTTTCTTTCTGGTGATGGCACAGTTGCTGTGAGCAGGACAGCGCATGCGATAACTGTAGTAAAAATCACTTCCTAGTGGCCAGTATTTGCAGTTGGTTCTAAGTAAATATATTGAGTTGCATAAGATTTAAAATTTAATGTCTTATATGTCCATATAACAGTTATAAAAAAGCAGTTTTATAGAGAATATGATAATGTGATCACATCATGCTGTAATACCACATTACTTGGGCAGTACATAAAAGTCAGAAGCCATTAAATCAATGTACGGGCAGACAACAAAACAGTCCACCGATAATTAACCATTAGACTTTTTGTCACTGATGATGGCTACATCAGATAAATTGGCCACACCATTTTATAGTCGTATTGCTTTTAGTATGCCTCTATCAGCATATAATGGAATATGTGTCTAATTTATTGAAGGCTGAAGAATATGCCTAGGAGAAGAACAGTCGTGTCATCTTCCTCATCAAGTGAGGATGAGGATGCAGGTCAAAGGTCAACATCTACACCTAGAGTGAAAGGCCAGAAGGAGAAGGTAGGTTATAATTTTTTTGAAGGTTTTTTGGTGGAGATAACCTCCTCCATATTTGTATGCTCTCTTATTTAATTCTTAATCTAAGTATATGTGCATCTGCAGAGTTCCATTGCGGTTTGGGACTAGCTGACAGGGCGGTAGCACTCGCTTTTTACCATGTTATTTTTGTATCGTCGGTCACACAGGCCTGGCATCTACCACAACTGGGGGTCCTGAGTGTAATCATCCCCATTGCTTTGTCATAACACCAAGGAACCACAGACGCATTTGTTTTTGAGTGTTACATGGCTGTAGAGCACTGCCTTCCCATTAAGCCTGCAGAGCGCTCACCCTGGGTGGGGGCCCATTGTGAAAATCGTACCAGTCCTTAGCTGAGATTTGAACTCACAATCTCCCACTTTGAGTCCTGTGCTCTACCCCTGAGCCACAGAAGCCATTAATGATTATAGGTAGGTTACACTTGCACATCCTGTAAAGACAAAAATACTTACTGGTACTTTGGCTTTGTGTCAACACCCAGGGCAGGCACAAGGTTAACACTCCCTTAAACAAGGCATGAATTTTTACCAAACTTGTGAGTATACGCGATTGTGTCATTTGGTCCGTACATTAATCCATACATTCTCAAAAACAGCACAAATTAGCATAACTAAATTTTATGCAAAAAACAGTCATCTAAATAAAACTGTCTGATTGAGCTTATTTTTTGGCTATCTACATTTTGCAGGGAAACGGTTAAAAATCTTTATAAAAATCTTCTTCACCAGCCAGATTTTTCAAAATTTCACAGAACCAAATCCCAGAAATAATCTCAAGTTTGTTCAGATGGTTCCAGTCCGGTGAATGCTTGAGTCACAGGAAGCTGAACTTTGTCATTTTGCCAAATAAGCATGCAAAAATTACAGTCTCAGAAACAATAGGAACTAGCACCCCCAAATTTTCTGTAAATGTTGGTCACTAGAGTCATTTGAATATGAGGTGTTGGTGGCGCAGCCTGCTTCAGCCTTTTTTGTATGGGGTTCATTGGTTATCAAGACATTAACCCATAATTTTTCAGGAGCAGCAAAATCAGTCGCATGTTATATGTTGTGGGATAGAGCTTTGTTTGGAACCACCTGCATCAACTTACATTTTACAGGGGAAAAGCTAGAAAACCTTTAAAAATCTCTTTGTTTAATATTTCAAAGGAATTATCCTAGGTTAGGGTTCTCTTATTGTACAAGAATAGATTCTAACTAATTAACTAATTTTTAGTAGAGTCCTAGAAAGCTAAAGTTGGTCATGTGGCCAAATAAGCCTTTATCAAAATGAGGGCTGCAATAGTCTTCTTCTGCAAAACTCTTGTTTCAAATTCTGTAACATTGCACAAAAATCAGCTTGGTCAGCCAAGTGCACCTGACTCAAGAAAAGTTTGATATATCAGGCTGAAATTGTGCATATCTATACATCTTGGATAGCTTCTTTCCATACTATACTGGTGGCCCCACCTACAATGATTTTTGCCAAGTGTATGTCCCTGCTTATTTCTCAGGAGTGATTTGACATATCAGCCTGTATTGTGCATACATGTCCATACATCTTGGATAGTTTTGTAGTATACAAGAATTGTGGCGCCACCTACAATTGTATTTGGGTTGTGTGCATCTGTGTACATAGCTCAAGAGTGGTTTGAAGTATCAGTCTGAAATTTTTGCATAGTATTCAAATACTTTTCATATAATGGTTAAGCATGTTATCAGGGAATTATTATACCCAATGTGTATACCATTGCACAGGTTCGCATTAGACCTGTAGGCCCTGTTGTATCACCTTGTGCATCCTGCTCCAAATTTTAAACATGCAAGACCTACTTTTGTTGGTCTGATTCTTGGGACTATGCCAGAACTTGTGTTATCAGACCAACAAGAGAGGAGTGCCATGTTTAAAATTTGGAGCTGGATGATTAATGCAATACCACACTCTCATCAGTCTTGCCCTGTGCATACCCTGGTGGTCAAACCCAGAGAATTTTGCTATACAAAGCAGAGGTTACATGAAAAGAAATCTGGAATGACTGCAGTGTTTAACCGCAGCATGAGGGGCATAGGGTCTTAGATGCACTAGAACAAAGTAAACCCTAATACCGATCAATCTCTCTGGCCCTCTCTGTGAAAACAATAAAATCACTTGATGTCACAATGGTATATAATTATTTGAATTAAAATTTATTTTAGTGATACAGGTTACCTCCAAAATATAATTGATTGGTCCTAGGCTGTTACTCTAACCCTCCTGAAAATTTAATAAAAATCTGTTTAGAACTTTTAAGGTAGAGATTCTAACAACAAAAACAAGGGAAAAACATACCTCGCCTTGGTAGAGGTGTTATTATTGTATGTAAATTTTTAGCTCAGCTGACTATAAGTCATCTGAGCTATAGTCGTGGTCCATTGTCCGTAGTCCGTCCGTCTGTCCGTCTGGATGTCCGTCCATAAGACTGGAACGTTTCGACACCATTGGACCTACGAATCTGAAATTCGGCATACAGTTAGAGGTCCCCAAAATCTCCTACCATGCCAAAAATTGGGTCAATATGACTTCGTTCCTTCGAGATATTAAGGAAAAACCTCAATTTTTTATTAGAAATCTATTTTCACCCTTCAGGACTGCCTAATATCAAAACCACTAATCTGGTTTTCTTCATTTTTACCATAAATATTCCTCTATATGGTTCCTATGTACATGCAAGAAATTAAGTCAGTGTTATTTAATTTAAAAAAGTTATGGGCCCAAACATAATGGACTTTGTAAAAAAATGAGGAAAGATTTTTTGTCACTTAAGACCAAAAGTGTTAAAGGTAGGAATTTCTTTTCAGTAATACTACTTTAAATAATCAAATTTAATTGTATACCAAAAATTAGATCAAAATCTGTTACATTTTTTTAAATATTGGCAAAAATATAAAATTGGTACCTTAAATTTTGCCCAAGTTTGACCATGGCACGTTTTTTTCCTGTAACTGCTGTGGATTTAATTTTCAAAGCATGTTTTTTTTACCATTTCAACTGTTAAAACAAAAAATTTGAAACCAGTTGATCAAAAATTGTAGATTTTATTTGTTTTCAAGCACCATGTCACATATTGTTTACATCAAGCTAGTGTTATGCAGTTTACTAGAGCTCAGCTCCCCAGCTTCAGCTCTAAGTTCCTTAAATTTTGCATACAGTTAGATGTCCCCCAAATCCTCTACCATACTAAAAGTTTGGTCACTAGGACTGCATTCCTTTGAGATATTAAGAAAAAACTTCATTTTTCCATTAAAACCCCATTGTTACACTTTAAGATTGCCTAATATCAAAACCACTGATCTGACTTTGATCATATATAATATACATATTTTTCTATACATTCGCTATGCATATGCCAGAAATGATGTCAGTATTGTGTAATTGTTTTAAGTTCTATGCCCAAACATAATGCACTTTGTAAAAAAATCAAGAAATATATTTACTCTCTTAACATGAAAATTGCTGAAGGTAGACTTTTTTTGCCAGGGATATAACATTATTTAATCAAGATTCAATTGTATTCCCAAAATTAGTTCTGAATTTTTCAAATTTTATAAGTTATTAACATAATTATAAAATCAGTACCTTAAATTTTGCCCAACTTTGGCCATGGCATGTTTTTTGCCTGTAAGCACTGTTGATTTAATTTTCATATCTTGCACACGTAAGGATTTTAGCGTCTAAATTCTGAAGCTATAAAAGGAATTGGTCAAAAACTAGTTTTTATGAGTTTTTATGAGACCATATCACACCTTGGCTGTACTGAAGCCCCTCTTTTTATGTCCCCACATTGACCTTTCAGGCCAATTATGCATGCTTTAAGCGAGGCACTCTGCAGCCAGCCAGCTCTTGGGTGGCTTCAACTGGATCTAAATGTCCAACCCCCTCCACTAGTATTTGTTTAGGCCATAAACATAACAATAAACTTTTTTTTTTAATTCTTGGTTTATGATAAGAACTTAAAAAAAATAAATGGAAAAGGAACTTGTAGTTAATGAGTTACAGGGGATTACCTTGCAATTACTGATCACTTATGGATCTTCCATGGGTGGCCAAAATTGTATTTCAAATGACACCATGCAGTCACCATTGGGTATTTTTCATTTCAACCATAAAAATGAAAAATAAATAATTAAAATAAATTGTTGTTTACTATTAGGGATTATATGAAGCAAGATAATGATAGACAAGGATGCAGTTGATTATATTAAATAAATCTAAATTTCCAGGTCTTTTCCAGGTGTTTAACTTGTTGGTTTATATTTATTACAAAATTAAAATAATGAATAAATATGTCAAAAATTTTAAATATTACTCAGCCAAGTGCTCATGAAAGATTTTAATTTGTTTGACTTATAACTCATGGTTGTATCAGTTGTTACATGATACTGGCTAAATAATCAAAATTTATATTGCTGGTCCTTTATTTCAGTTCATAAAATTAAACATTCCCAACTCCAGTTTGCTCCTGGTATGATATATTGGGTGTTTTGATCCTTGGATTAATTTTAACACATGTATTAGTTTTATAGCTGAGAATACTTTTCTTTTTTTCCTGATACCATTTAAAAAATATAAATATTCAAATTTTTCCTGTTAGTGGTGTGGATTTAATTTTCACAGCATGTACACATTAACATTTCATCTGTTAAAATCTGAAATTTGAAACCAATTGATCAAAAACTGAAGATTTTATTCAAGTTTCCAGGTACCATGTCTTCATTGTTTACATCAGATCAGTATAAATGCAGTGTACTGGGCAGTTACATAACACCTTCAGGTCTGACCTACTGCCACTGTGAGTGTCTGGGTAAGGCTGGGTCAGGCAGTAATTACCAGAGAGCCTCTCTTTCTCTCTCTCTCTAGCAGTCTAGGTCTCTCTTTCTCTCTCTCTCTCTCCTCTGCTTTTTCTCTTTCTTTCTCCATCTTTCTTTCTCTCTTTCTCTCTCTCTCTCTCCCTAATTGCCTCCCTTCCTCCCTCCATCCCATTCTGTTGACAGGTACTATAAACTAGATACATTAGCTATAAATGTTGATGCAATTTAGAAATGTGAATCAACTGAAATATTCACAATCACATGTATGTAATACTGTAAATTTATAGTAACATTCGGAAACTTGGATTAAAATTATATAATGAAAAAAAGGAATAAATGCAAATTTTGTTAATTTTTTCTTGGCTCAGTAGAATGGGGAAAAAATTATTTGCTTTGTTTCTCCATCTTTCTGTCTGTTTTAAATATTTAATGTTCATGAATAAACTTTTTTTTTATAAGCACTGTTGAATTAAATTTCATATCCTGTATGTATATGCAAGGGTGTTGTAACTCTCACCATCCCCTTCTTCATCCCTCTGAGGCTTTGCTCCTTGGCACTGTGAACAATAGTTCTATGGCTATAGCATAAAATTTAATAATTAAAGAAAATATCTACAGAGAGACAGAGGCATTGTAACTCTGATCATAACACAACACCCCCCCCCCCCATCTAGTCATTGCACCTGTGGAATGGGGACGTTATGGCAACTGCATACATATCATAAAATTGATAAAAAAGGTTTACCAAATAAATTGGATCTCATCAGACAAATGTGTAAACTGTTGAACTGTCAACAGCTTATCAAAAAGGTAACCAATGGAAAAGCATGGTCAGGTCTCAAATATTATTTGCAACATTTTCTTCAATCATATAAACCAACCATGGCCCAGATTACCTCTTCCTCTCAAACATTATCTACATTTTATCATATTTTTAAGATTTTAACCTTCCAGGTGGTTCAGTACTGTTGACCATTTGTCCATAGGTACCTATGTACATGCCATAAATTATGTCAATATTCTGTAATATGTAGACGTGAGGGGCATCAAAATAATGCACCTTGTCAAGACCGATCTTGTCAAGATATTATGTCATACAGTCACAAATTCATAAATCCCCTCATCAGCATAGTTAATCATAACCTTGTATCTGTCAAATTGAACTCTTGCAGTTTTCCATACACTATAGATCCTTCAACAAATAGCCTTATCATCATTATACCACTGCTTAGCATACTGTCATTGCATTCATATTTGCTCAAATAAATTGCTTTTTTTCTACCCCTCCCAAATAAATAAAAAATAAACCACTATATTTTACTCCATATTAATCCATCAGTCAGGTTATTTCATATAACATTTACTCACATATTACATTATATTCCTTTATAAAAGCCCCAACATGACCATGATATTGTAAGCTTTATCTACTCAATATAGTATCACAATGGTGATACATTTATAGTCCAGTCATGATCAGCTGAGCGCCATGACCCATGGGTCCCTTGTTTTATTCTCCCCCAGGAGTGCAGGTCCTCTGAAAGGCTCAAAGAGAAGGCCAAGCGGCGGTTCAGTAAACCTACAAGAGAAGATGTATGGGATGATATCCCTGCGCAGGAATGTCGGTCCAGAAGCATCGAGAAACTCAGACCAAGAAAACTGGTGAACGATTACACCAAAGTGTAAGTGTAGCCTGGAAATGTGTACATCATTAGAAGTATGAGGGACATCTGGGTCAAGATACCTCTGTGTAACATGGATTGTTAGTCTTATGTGAATCTTGTGACTGAAACACTGCTAGATTAGAAATTGATGAAGATAGGGCTCCAGGATATCAAGATACAATATATAATCAAGACCAAGTAATTGCTTAAATAGAGCACCAGGAAAAGATGGGCAGTTGGTTCTTGCGTGAAATGAATCTTTGACAATGTATTAGTTCTGTGTTCCAACAAACCTCCAGCAGGGGTAGGAAGTAGTCTAGTGGTTAATGTGTTCGACTCTTGAGCTGTAGGTCCCTGGTTTGAACCCCGCCGGTGCCTCAATGGCATAATGGCGAAATCTTGTTAAGGAACATCCGAGATTTCCTCTGTCTTAACAACAGGTTATGACTTCTGAATTATTCCTAACCTCATGCATATAAAACCTGAAATCCAGAAGGCTAAATAATAACATATCATTCTTATCGTATGAATTCCTTCATTCTCATTTAATAGACAGTGTCACCAAAAGGCCTATGGACCTATCCTGAAAAAAACAAAAAACTCCAGCTTTAACTGGCAATAATTTTTCTGATATATATTTTCACTTGAAAGTGTTATTACTTACTTTCTTTAGCTTAAACTTTTTAAGTACAGTTATAAGAATAAAGAGTCCCATATGCAAACTAGCATATTTACCTGTTCGCGCAAGGAACAGGGCTGATTGACTTCGGCCGAGTGTGTCTGTGACAGTATTTCTGTTGGCCTAGTACACCCTTATGATAAACTGGTGTAGTTTCTAATATAAATTGCAACAAAAGACCCTTCATAAAGTTTTGCTTATGATTCCAGATTCCTCAGGTTCTATTGGGAGTGTAAAGAAAATTACCTTCCTTGGTATTAAACCCAACCCTTTAAGAACTAAAAAAATTGTTAATTCTCGAGCATAGCCTCGGAGGAATTGCCTGTCAGTGATTGAGAGCCTTCAGTTATAATATAGACACATAGCGAGATACTGATTTCAGCATGTTACCTTTTCAGAACAAGCCGGTATAATCATGATCCTGACTACACGAGCGGGGAATCTTCATTTGAAGAGTTTATAGATGACTCTGGCATTTATCAGCAGGAAGAAAGTGAGGATGAGGTATGCGTAGCAAAAATTTGTCTTTGTTAAAATGGTTCGTGAATGTTATTATTTTTAGCTCAGCCAACTAATAGTCATCTGAGCTATAGTTGTGGACCTTTGTCCCTCGTCTGTCCGGCCGTTAACAGGGCACGTTTTGAAACCGTTGGACCTACGAATCCAAAATTTTACATACAGTTAGATGTCCCCAAAATCTCCTACCATACAAAAATGGGGTCACTAGGACTAAGTTCCTTCGAGATATTAAGGAAAAACTTCAGTTTTCTATAAAAAAGCCATTGTTACACTTCAAGGCTGCCTAATATAAAAACCACTGATCTGTTTTTGATCATATTTAGTATTCATATTCGTCCATACATTTTCTATGAACATACCAAAAATTAGGTCAGGATTGCGTATTGTTTTGAAGTTATGGGCCCAAATGTAAGGCAATTTTTAGCTCAGCTGACTTTCAGTCATGCTGAGCTATAGCAATCACTCTTTGTCCGTCTGTCCGTCTGTCTGTTAACCTGGCACAAATCGTAACCTCTGGACTTAAAATCTTGTAACTTTACATTCTGAGAGGTCAATGAAAAATCTCCTTGGAAACCAGAAATTAGGTCTATGGGGCCCCAAAGTACCCCCCCAGAAAAGTAAAAAATTTCATACAAAAACTTTAATATCTCATTAACTACTTGACTGATGGTCATGATTTTTGGCATATATATTGATCATGAGATGTTCCATCAATTCCTGAGGACTGGTGGCACCACCTGTATTTTTCGATTTTTTACGAATTTTTTTCTCTATTTTTGATACCTTTAAAAATGTGAACATCTGTTAACAAGGCACAAATCGTAACGACTGGACCTAGAATCTTCATTCTCGACACACTGAGAGACCTATGAAAAGTCTCCATGGAAACCAGAAATTAGGTCTCTGTTACCCATATCCTTGCAGCTATGGGGCCCCAAAGTACCCCCCAAAAAAGTAAAAAATTTCATGCAAAACTTCAATATCTCATTAAATACTTGACTGATGGTCATGATTTTTGGCATACATATCGATCATGAGATGTTCCATCACTTCCTGCAGACTGGTGGCGCCACCTATATCGTTCAATTTTTTACGAATTTTTTTCTCTATTTTTGAGACCTTTCAAAATGTGAACATCTGTTAACAAGGCACAAATCGTAACGACTGGACCTAGAATCTTCATTCTCGACACACTGAGAGGTCCATGAAAATATCCTTGGAAACCAGAAATTAGGTCTCTGTTAACCATATCCTTCGAGCTTTGGGGCCCCAAAGTACCCCCCAGAGTAGTAAAAAATTTCATACAAAAACTTCAATATCTCAATAACTACATCACTGATGGTCATGATTTTTGGCATACATATTGATTATGAGATGTTCCATCAGTTCCTGCAGACTAGTGGCGCCACCTGTATTGTTCGATTTTTCACGATTTTTTCCTCTATTTTTGAGACCTTTAAGGATGCTGTCATCTGTTAGCGTGGCACAAATCGTAACGACTGGACCTAGAATCTTCATTCTCGACACACTGAGAGACCTATGGAAAGTCTCCATGGAAACCAGAAATTAGGTCTCTGTTACCCATATTCCTTGAGCTATGGGGCCCCAAAGTACCCCCAAGAAAAGTCAAAAATTTCATACAAAAACTTCAATATCTCATTAACTACTTGGCTGATGGTCATGATTTGTGGCATAACTATTGATCATGAGATGTGTCATCACTGCCTGCAGACTGGTGGCGCCACCTATATCATTGGATTTTTTATGAATTTTTAGCTCAGCTGACTATAAGTCATCTGAGCTATAGTCGTGGTCCATTGTCCGTCGTCCGTCCGTCTGTCCGTCCGTCCGTCCGTCCGTAGATGTGGCACGTTTTGAAACCGTAAGACCTAGGAATCCAAAATTCAGCATAATGTTAGATGTCCCCAAGATCTCCTACCAAGCCGAAAACTGGGTCTTTGCGACTTCGTTCCTTTGAGAAATTAAGGAAAAACCTCAATTTTTTATTAAAAACCTATTTTCACACTTCAGGACTGCCTAATATCCAAACCACTCATCTGTTTTCCCTCATATTGACCATAAATATTCTTCTATATAGTTCCTATGTACATGCCAGAAATTATGTCTGTATTATATAATTTAAAAAAGTTATGGCCCCAAACATAATGCATTTTGTAAAAAATCAGGAAAGATATTTGATCACTTAACACAAAACTTGTTAAAGCTATGGACTTTTTTTTCAGTAATATAACTTTAGTTTATCAAAATTAAATTGTATACCCAAAATTAGATCAAAATCTTTTAAATTTTTTAAAATATTAACAAAAATAAAAAATTGGTACCTTAAATTTTGCCCAACTTTGACCATGGCACGTTTTTTTTACTGTAAGTACTGTGGATTTAATTTTCTCAGCATGTTTTTGTTAGCATTTTGTCTATTAATATGTACTCCATTATAAAATGTCTTGCATAAAGAATTGGAATTCAGGTAAAAATGAAAGTATATGAATACCAGTGCAAATACTTTCAAAATGTATTCATGAATGCATTCATGAATATATTCTTTAATATTATTTTAATAATCATTTCAGTTATATTTCATTTTAAAAAATCATAAGATTCTCTTGTTATTTTTAACAAAAAATTATATTTGGGACAATATTTGTAATTTTTAGCTCAGCTGACTATAAGTCATCTGAGCTATAGTCGTGGTCCATTGTCCGTCGTCCGTCCGTCTGTCCGTCCATCCGTCCGTCCGTCCGTCCGTCCGTAGATGTGGCACGTTTTGAAACCGTAAGACCTAGGAATCCAAAATTCGGCATAATGTTAGATGTCCCCAAGATCTCCTACCAAGCAGAAAACTGGGTCTTTGCAACTTCGTTCCTTTGAGAAATTAAGGAAAAACCTCAATTTTTTATTAAAAACCTATTTTCACACTTCAGGACTGCCTTATATCAAAACCACTCATCTGTTTTTCCTCATATTTACCATAAATATTCCTCTATATAGTTCCTATGTACATACCAGAAATTATGTCTGTATTATTAAATTTCAAAAAGTTATGGGCCAAAACATAATGCATTTTGTAAAAAATCAGGAAAGATATTTGATCACTTAACACAAAAAATGTTAAAGCTATGGACCTTTTTTCCAGTAATATAACTTTAATTAATCAAAATTAAATTGTATACCCAAAATTAGATGAAAATCTTTTAATTTTTTTAAAATACAATAAAAATAAAAAATTGGTACCTTAAATTTTGCCCAACTTTGACCATGGCACGTTTTTTTCCTGTAAGTACTGTGGATTTAATTTTCACAGCATGTTTTTGTTAGCATTTCAACTGTTAACACCAAAAATTTGAAACCAGTTGATCAAAAACTGTAGATTTTAATCAAGTTTTCAAGCACCATGTAACATATTGTTTACATCAAGCTAGTGTTATGCAGTTTGCAAGAGCTCAGCTCCCAAGCTTCAGCTCTAAGTTCCTTAAATTCGGCATACAGTTAGATGTCTCCAAAATCCCCTACCATGCCAAGAATGTGGTCACTAGGACTTAATACCTTTGAGGTATTAATGAAAAACTTCATTTTTCCATTAAAAACCCATTGTTACACTTCAAGACTGCCAAATATCAAAACAACTGATCTGACTTTAATCATAAATAATATACATATTTTTCATTCTCTATGCACATGCCAGAATGATGTCAGTATTGCGTAATTGTTTTAAGTTATGGGCCCAAACATAATGCACTTTGTAAAAAATCAAGAAATATATTTACTCCCTTAACAAGGGCATTGCTGAAGCTAGAGATTTTTTTGTCAGGGATGTAACATTATTTAATCAAGATTCAATTGAATACCCAAAATTAGTTCTGAATTTTTCAAATTTTATAAGTTATTAGTATAAATATAAAATTAGTACCTTAAAGTTTGCCCAACTGTGACCATGGCACGTTTGTTTCCTGTGAGCACTGTTGATATAATTTTCATATCATGCACACATAAGGATTTCAGCTTTTTAGTTTAGAAAGCTGAAAGAAATTGGCCAAAAATTGTAGCTTTTATTAATGTTTTTTATGAGACCCTGTCAGACTTTGGCTCTCTCCAGCCCCTCTTGAGTCACCTGTATGTTGACCTTGTTGACCTTTCATCAAATTATGCACGCTTGAGGAGAGGCATACAGGAATCCAGGCAGCTTATGGCCAGCCACAGTTGATCCAGGTGTCCAACCCAACTCATCTAGTAGTTTTAACCAACAACATAACAATAAACAATAAATTAATAAATTTTTATTGGTTTTTAATAACAAATTAAAGAAAAATAGAAAAGGAATTTGTTAGTTTATAATAACAGGAAATTAACTTGCAGTTACTGATGATATAAGAATCTTGTATCGATGGGTAGAATGTCACATATTCCAAATAACACCATGCAGTCAACTATGGCATTTTCCAGTTCAATTTTAATGATAAAGAAGTAAATCATATTATTCATTACTAATCATTAGGGATCATGTGAAGGAAATTAATGATAGACAAAGATGCAGTTGATAATATTAATCTAGATTCCTACTGTGTCTAGTGTGTACATTGATGTGAAATTAGTCCAAAATGAATTTTTTACAGTTATTTTTTAATATAAATAAAAGCCATAAAACCAGGTACTTATGATCATTATTTAAATGTGTGAATTTTGTATATTCTGGATTCTCATCATCATTGTTTGGTGAAAACTGAATAAATACCAGACATGTTGCGAATACTTTGTAATTGTATTTAAATACGAATATGATTATGTACTCCATTATAAAATTTCTTGCATAAAGAATGGGAATTCAGGTAAAAATGAAAGTATATGAAAACTCGTGCAAATACTTTCAAAATGTATTCATGAATGCATTCATGAATATATTCTTTAATATTATTTTAATAATCATATCAGTTATATTTCATTTAAAAAAAATCATATGATTCTCTTATTATTTTTAATTAAAATTATATTTGAGACAATATTTGTAATTTTTTTTTTATAAATAGTTAAACTCTTATATTATATGTTCTGCTTATAAGTTATATGGCCAAGTCAAAATCTGTGTGACAATAGTACTCCATTTGTTAATAAAATAAATGAAATCAATCCTCTTCCCTGTCTCCAAAGGTACTATCAAAATCATACATAAGCTAAATAACAACAACTCATAATACAGCTTATACTTATTACCACACAAAACCAGCATGTGCCTCATTTCTAAATAATATTTTTTTATCATATATAACAGCTGAGCGTCGTGACCCATAGGTCCCTTGTTTTAATAAATAGTTAAACTCTTATATCATATGTTCTGCTTATAAGTTATATGGCCAAGTCAAAATCTGTGTGACAATAGTACTCCATTTGTTAATAAAATAAATGAAATCAATCCTCTTACCTGTCTCCAAAGATAATATCATAATCATACATAAGCTAAACACCAACAACTCATAATAAAGCTTATATTTATTACCACACCAAACCAGCATATGCCTCATTCCTAAGGCCAAAAAAAAATAAAGGTTTGGTTCTCAGGCACTTTTTTTCAGAAATCAGTGCGGGCGGGCGGTATTTTATTTTTGACCTTTTTTTGAATGTTTCGATAAAAATGTCATATGATCAGGGAAAAGCATGAAAATAACAATTTTTTTTGCTAAACAGGTAAAAGAACTACATAAATTGTATTATTTATCTTCTTGAAAGATGAAAATCAAAATAAAAATTTTTGATGCGGGGGGTAAAAATTGACGCGGGCGGTGCCTGAGAACCATACCTTTTATTTTTTTTGGCCTAAATCATATTTTTTAATCATATATCATATATCCAGCATGTGCCTCATTTCTAAATAATATTTTTTATCATATATAACAGCTGAGCGTCGTGACCCATAGGTCCCTTGTTATTAGTTTCTGCAGACTGGTGGAGCCACCTGTATTTTTGTATCCTCCAAAACGAAGTTTTGCAGATACTATGTTTTTGACCGGGTTCCTCCGCCGCCGCCACGTTTGTTTCTAGAGAAACACCTCTGAGAAAAATGGACCGATTTTTCCGAAACTTACACTAATTATCTAGTCACATGTGAACTAGTGCCTAACCAATTTGTGTTGACCTCTGACCTTTCCCCTCTATCCAGCGTCCATTTGTGCGTCTGATCCACACATAAACCTTCATATCTTGGGAACCGTTTGACCAATCAGGAAATAAAATTTATACAAATGTAGCCCTTGGATTGCTTTATAACATACACAAAAATGGTGGCGCCACCTGTAACCATGTTTGCACAGTGTCCATCTGCTCATCTGCCTTGGGTTAAAATCACTCATATCTCTGCAGTGAATTGACTAATTCACCTGAAATTCGGCATGCATATACATCCAGGTTAGCTTTCTTGATTTTATGACAGATGGCGCCACCTACATTCACGTTCACGCTGATCACATCCAAGCTCATATCTCACGAACCGTTTGACCGATTGGGCCAAAATTTTGCATGTGTATAGATATCACATAGCTCTTAATCATACGCAAAACTGGTGGCGCCACCTGCAACCATTTTTGCACAGCGTCTGTCTGTTTTCTGCTGTGGGATAATGTCACTCATATCTCGGCAGTGGTTTGACATATCTGCCTAAAATTTTGCAGTTTTATACATCCTGGATAGCTTTCTTGATTTAATGACAGGTGGCACCACCTACATTCTAGTTTATGCTGCACACATCCGACCTCATATCTCGGGAACGTTTGAATGATTGGGCCAAAATTTTCCATGTGTATAGATCTCACATAGGTCTTTATCATACACAAAACTGGAGGGCCCACCTGCAACCATTTTTGCACAGCGTCTGTCTGTTTGTCTGCCGTCGGCTAAAATCACTCATATACATGTAGTGGTTTGACTTTTCTGCCTAAAATTTTGCATATGTATACAACTTGGACAGCTTTCTGGATTTGTGGTAGGTGGCACAACCTACATACACATTTAGGCTGCAGACATCCATGCTAATATGCAACATACCTTACTCTATTTCCCCTTGCCACTCAATCCATGCCTCACTTCAACCGTTCCACTCTGATTTTGGCGGATACACGTAGTCACTTGTCGGCTACCCGTATTCTAGTTTTTAAAGTTTACACATTTTTTCTCTATTTTTGAGATACATAAATACAGACTAAATCTTGGCCTGTTGGTTAATCTGTTTGATGCTTCAGTTGAATGGGTATATACTACCATTCTGATGATAAAATTTCCTTTAGCGAATCTCTTCCCAGTCAGCTGAGCGTCATGACCCATGGGTCACTTGTTAAAAGATCAGGAAATATATTTACTCACTTTACATGAGAATTGCTGAAGCTGGAGGCTTTTTTCTGGATATAACTTTATTTAATCAAGATTCAATTGTTTACCCAAAATTAGGTCTGAATTTTGCAAATTTTTCAAGTTTTTAGCATAAATAAAAAATCAGTACCTCAAATTTTGTCCAACTTTGGCAACATCACATTTTTCCCTGTAAGCACTGTTGATTTAATTTTCACAGCATATATACATAAGGATTTAATCTTTTTAAAATCTGAAATTTCAAAGGAATTGATTGAAAAGAGTAGCTTTTATTCAAGTTTTCATACACCATGTTAAGTGTTGTTTATATCTAGCCCACCTAGTAGTACAGCCTTCACTTTTTTTATGTAACCCACTCCAGGCAGCTTGCCTTGGCTCAGCTTGGCCACTACTAGCAGGCTTCCCCTCTTCCCTGCATTCCCCCTCCCCCCTCCCCCAGATGGTGCATAAACTAGATGAATGTTATAATTTTCTGTATTTGATTCATTCTTATTGTAGGCTATGCTACGTTTTAGATTTTGTATTGTACCACCAGGGTTACAATGATTAAAGTGCACATTTAATTGTGTCCACAAAGTGGTGTATTAATTGCTATGAAAGTGTGGATGTTCATCAGATAAGTAATTCATTACTTCAGAAGAGTAAAAATTTCACCAGGTGTGAAATTGATTATTAATTCCAGTAATAAATTATAGCTGAGATAGTAATTAGCACAATGATATTGTTTGTCCCTCATTCAACCAACAGTGTGTATACTTTATTTTATCATATTTACAGAATCTTTTATTTCGGTGAAAAAAATTAAGCATATACTTAAAACTCCAATATTCAAAATTTTTTAATAGGAATTCAAGGAATAATCTTGAAGATGTCATGTTGTGGCATTATTTTCTTTTAAATTCAGTTTAAAAATTTTTCATTTAAAAATAATAAAATATATGTGTAAGCATAATATGACCTGATATGAGCTACACTCTGGATAAATAATGATTGCAACTTAGAATATATTTAACTTGTTATTTTTCAGATATTTTTAGCGAACCTGTGAGCTTATGCAATGGCGCAGCGTCGTCCGTCCATTGTCAGCCATCCTCTGTCAGCCGTCCGCCGTCCAGGGCTGGCTTTCCGCCGTCCATGGCTGTAAGTCAGAAACCATCAGAGCTAGCAGCTCCAAATTACATGTAAGAATTAGTTACATGTGAAACTTGGTGCCCTGGAGCTTATTATTGGGTTTCTGCATTAATTTAGATTTTATAATGAAAAAGCTTAAAAACCTTTAAAAATCTTCTTCTGTGAAACTGTCCAGCCAAATTGTCTAATATTTCACAGAAATGATCCCTGGAACAATCTCTCTCAAGTTTTTTCGAATGGTTCCAGTTCAGAGATTTTTGGCTGAGTTACAGGAGGTTGAACTTAGTCATCTGTCCAAAAAAGCACACTAAAATTAAAATCTCAGAAACGGCTAGAGCTATAATCACCAAAATTTTATACCAATGTTTGTCACATATGTCATATCTGATTTTGAGGTATTGGTGGCGCCACCTACATTGATGTGTTTTTTACAAGCGAAAATGTAATGTTAAACTCTTCTAGCTTATACACTGATTTATGATGAAACTGTTAAGCTGATTGGTTTAAACTTTACAAGAATTATTCTATGGTAGGGTTCTGCCAGTTTTATAAGAATAGATTGGGTAAATACAGCTTTAAAAAAGCATTGTAGCCAATTGAAAAAAGGCTTTCTGTATTTGAAAACAGATTTGACAACATGCTGAGTTTCAGACGCCAAGTCAAGAGGTCACTTAGTACAAACAGGTGGGGTCCAGACATCACCATGGCAACTGACCTGGCTCGGGGGGGGGGGGGGGGGGGGGGATGTCTAGACAATGTGTCTAGATGTCTAGACACAGCGTCTAGACATCTAGACACAATGTTTAGATGCAGAATTCCCAGATTATTGGAACTATTATCTTTCAACTGTTTGAAAAAACTTGGTTTGCATTTTAAGCAAATTGGGTTTATCATCAGGTCACATGTGAACTGCTGTGCCCTCATTTTTGGTTGACCTCTGACCTTTCCTCGCTGCCCAGCGTCCACTTGTGCATCTGTTTCCACACATAAACCTGCATATCTTGGGAACCATTTGACCAATCAGGCTAAAAATTTTGCACAAATGTAGCCCTTTGATAGCTTTATAACATACACTAAAAATGGTGGCGCCACCTGCAACCATTTTTGCACAGCGTCTATATGTTCATCTGCCTTTGAATAATATCACTCATATCTCAGCAGTGGTTGGACTTATCCACCTGAAATTTTGCAGGTTTACACATCCTGGACAGCTTTCTCGATTTTATGACAGATGGCGCCACGTACATTCATGTTTACTCTGCAGACATCCAGGCTCATATCTCGGAAACCGTTTGACCGATTGGGCCAAAATTTTGCATGTGTATAGATCTCACGTAGCTCTTCATCATAGGCAAAACTGGTGGCCCCACATGCAACCACTTATGCACAGTGTCCATCTCTTCATCTGCCTTGGGATAAAATCACTCATATCTCAGCAGTGGTTTGACTTATCCACCTGAAATTTGGCAGGTTTATACATTCTGGACAGCTTTCTCGATTTATGACAGGTGGCGCCACCTACATTCACATTTACTCTGCAGATATCCAAGCTCATATCTCAGGAACTGTTTGACCGATTGGGCCAAAATTTTGAATGGGTATAGATCTCACATAGCTCTTCATCATAGGAAAAACTGGTGGTGCCACCTGCAACCATTAATGCACAGCACCCATCTCTTCATCTGCCTTTGGATAAAATCACTCATATCTCAGAAGTGGTTTGACTTGTCCACCTAAAATTTTGCAGGTTTATGCATCCTGGACAACCTTCTTGATTTTATGACAGGTGGCGCCACCTACATTCATGTTTACTCTGCAGACATCCAGGCTCATATCTCGGGAACCGTTTGACCGATTGGGCCAAAATTTTGCTTGTGTATAGATCTCACATAGCTCTTCATCATAGGCAAAACCGGTAGTGCCACCTGCAACCACTTATGCACAGCGTCCATCTCTTCATCTGCCTTGGGATAAAATCACTCATATCTCAGCAGTGGTTTTACTTATCCACCTGAAATTTGGCAGGTTTATACATCCTGAACAATTTTCTCGATTTTATGACAGGTGGCACGACCTGCATTCACGTTTACGCTGCAGACATCCATGCTAATATGCAGCACACCTCACTCTATTCCCCTTGCCACTTAATCCATGCCTCACTTCACCCGTCCCACTCTGATTTCTGCGGATACACATAGTCGCTTGTCGATTACCCATATTCTAGATTTAAAATGTCCTAGTTTAAAACTTGCAGGTCCGAAATGTCCAGTTTACCTGAAATCATAATGACTAAGGTAGATATGCAGGACTTAAATTTTAAAAATAAACCTCCATTCATACACCCAAACTTTGCACAGGTTCGCATTAGGCCTGTAGGCTTTGTTTATAACAAATTTATTAAACTTGTAAAAAAATGAATCTGATAAAAACTATTCATGGAAATAGTGGATATGCTCAAAAAAATAGGCTTTAATTTAAATTTTAATGCATTATTCCCTTAAAAATGAAATAAAGGTATCAGTCCATTCTGTCCACTTGCCTGTCCATCTGTAAATGTTTCATATGCATCACAGTATCTCAAAACTTTTACTTTTTTTTTTCATGACAGTCCTGTAACAGTATTAGTTTTGCAGTCATATATTTAGAACCTTACTTTAACCAAGTAGGAGGGCCCCTTTCCTCTTAGCTTCTCATATGCTTGTATATATGAAAAACATTACAATGGAATATTTTGCATATTATGCATTTGCTAAAATTTCAAACTTAAGCTGAGTGCCGTGACCCATGGGTCCTTTGTTGTTGTGCCAACTGCATAATTTATATTTTTTCAAGGGTTTTGTCCATTTCCAGCACTGTAGAAACATTATTTATGATTTGTCAAGGTTTTGCCCATTTTCAGTACTGTTAAAACTTAGTCATCTGTCCAAAAAAGCACACTAAAATTAAAATCTCAGAAACGGCTAGAGCTATAATCACCAAAATTTTATACCAATCTTTGTCACATATGTCATATCTGATTTTGAGGTATTGGTGGCGCCACCTACATTGATGTGTTTTTTACAAGCGAAAATGTAATGTTAAACTCTTCTAGCTTATACACTGATTTATGATGAAACTGTTAAGCTGATTGGTTTAAACTTTACAAGAATTATTCTATGGTAGGGTTCTGCCAGTTTTATAAGAATAGATTGGGTAAATACAGCTTTAAAAAAGCATTGTAGCCAATTGAAAAAATTGTTTGTTGTTGTGCCAACTGCATAATTTATATTTTTTCAAGGGTTTTGTCCATTTCCAGCACTGTAGAAACATTATTTATGATTTGTCAAGGTTTTGCCCATTTTCAGTACTGTTAAAACATCTTCCTTCAAGCAAAGATCTGGCCCCTATACTCTATCAGATACATTGCTTCATCAAGCCACTGTGGTGTCTATTTCATGTATAATGAACAAATGTTCAGGCCAAAGTCAGGTGTGCCAATCAGATTCATTGAATGATACACTCTCCACAACGCATCTGCACAAGAACACTTTCACCAGACCAGGGATCCACTTAAAAGCCTTTATTTGATTGGTCAGATTGTCCTTATCCTTCTGGCGATGCTAAACATTTGATCTAAATAGAGCAACAGAGAGCCCCATGAAACAAATGTGCCTGAGTCACTTGATTGGTTCCATTGCCTTGTTTATGGTGGCTCGAGGAAGCTAAATATCTTATAGTGTATAGTGGCATGATCCTTGGTGGTAGGAGGATTTGTAATAATACCAACTCCTAAATAGCAAATAATTATTACTGTATTGACCCCCAGATGCCTCCTTATGAGTCTGGTAATTCTATGAGTGAAAATGTTAAGGGGCTCCCCTGGCCTACATAAAAATGATAGCTTAAATCTGAGAAGTGTCTAGTGGTTTGTTGTAAGTTCTGTTTGAGTTGCATGTAAAGTTTTCAAACAGTTTGATTCTCTACACCAGATATCAGCTAACTCTGCATCGGATGCTGATGAGGATGATGGGAGCAGCTCAGAGGAGAAATTTGAAGGCCTGAAGGTGAAAAAAGGTCGCAGAAAGAGTAACATTCTCTCGGAGAGTGACAGTGATGAAAGTGAGGTCTGCCAAAGCTCTGCCAAAAAGCGGAAACGTAGAAGTCTAAAACTGATGGAGGATGAGCAAAACAGCTCTAGTGGTGAGTCTTGCCATATGGATCCGGTGGATAAGGTCAAAGATCAAAATCAAGTCAGTTGCACAAAGGTCACTACATCAGAATGTACAGATGTACCTGGCAGTTCAGATAGTCAAAGGACTGAATGTGTTCTTGATGAAAAGGCACCAGAATTAACAGTCACATTTGAATGTTTAGAACAGGACACCACTCAGACACAGGGAACAGGGGTCAAGGACAATTCTAGTCAAGAGGTCAGAGGTCAAGAAGTGGCTGTTCATGCTCAACAAGCAATAGTGATCAGCAGTGAGAGTGACTGTAATGAGAAAGGTCTGGCTGTTGTGGATTGTGCCAGTGACCATAAAAAGGCTGTAGAAGACTGTTTTCTCACCGGTTATGATAATGGCAGTGAGGAAAATAGTACAAATATAAAGGAATCTGACAGAATAAACTGTTTTGGTGCTAGTGTGAAGAAAGACACAATTGCAACAGAAATGAGTTTGCCAAGCCATGATGATGATGATGATGAAATGCTGCCTCTCAATGGTAGCTACACCAAAACCCACAAGAGGAGGTCAGGGGTCATAGTATCATCTGATGAAGAGTCCAGCGATGATGAAAGCCGTCCGGTGATATCAGATGATGAGCCCTCATCCCAGGAGGCTGACCACAGCCTCTCTTTGGAGGTGAGTGATGCGGTGGAAGGGTTATCGTACGGGATCCACTCTCCACGAGTCCAGCTGATGGCAACAAAGAGGAAGGAACGCAAGCAAAAGTTTGAAGAACTGAAAACAAAGAGACTCAGGACCTGAGTTCATGAAATGCACAGGTGAGAAATAATGAATGATAAACAGAGAAAAAATCAAAAGATGCTTTGTAAGTCACACTGACAGTTAGTAAAACAGTGAAAGCTTTCCAGTTATGGAAAGAGCAAAACTTTGTTTTTGCCACAGGGCTTCCACATGCTTAAAGGGCCTTAAAAATCCATGAAAACTTTACATGTACAGTTGAACCCCACAATTATGACCACCTTGACAAGAAAAGTGGTCATAAGTATGGGGGTGATTGCAGTTTTTGGGTGGTCGCAAGGTGGGGTTCCACTGTATTATCAGTATATAAAAAAGAGATAGGAGTCTGGCTAATTTTGTAAATTTTTAGCTCAGCTGACTATAAGTCATCTGAGCTATAGTCGTGGTCCATTGTCCGTCGTCCGTCCGTCTGTCCGTCCGTCCGTCCGTCCGTCCGTCCGTAGATGTGGCACGTTTTGAAACCGTAAGACCTAGGAATCCAAAATTCGGCATAATGTTAGATGTCCCCAAGATCTCCTACCAAGCCGAAAACTGGGTCTTTGCGACTTCGTTCCTTTGAGAAATTAAGGAAAAACCTCAATTTTTTATTAAAAACCTATTTTCACACTTCAGGATTGACCAATATCAAAACGACTCATCTGTTTTTCCTCATATTTACCATAAATATTCCTCTATATAGTTCCTATGTACATGCCAGAAATTATGTCTGTATTATATAATTTAAAAAAGTTATGGGCCCAAACATAATGCATTTTGTAAAAAATCAGGAAAGATATTTGATCACTTAACACAAAACAATTTTAAAGCTATGGACTTTTTTTCCAGTAATATAACTTTTATTAATCAAAATTAAATTGTATACCCAAAATTAGATCAAAATCTTTTAAATTTTTTAAAATATTAACAAAAATAAAAAATTGGTACCTTAAATTTAGCCCAACTTTGACCATGGCACGTTTTTTTCCTGTAAGTACTGTGGATTTAATTTTAACAGCATGTTTTTGGTAGCACTTTGTCTGTTAACACCAAAAATTTGAAACCAGTTGATCAAAAACTGTAGAATTTATTCAAGTTTTCAAACACCATGTAACATATTGTTTACATCAAGCTAGTGTTATGCAGTTTGCAAGAGCTGAGCTCCCCAGCTTCAGCTCTCAGTTCCTTAAATTTGGCATAAAATTAGATGTCTCCAAAATCCCCTACCATACCAGGAATTTGGTCACTAGGACTTAATACCTTCGAGATATTAATGAAAAACTTCATTTTTCCATTAAAAACCCATTGTTACACTTCAAGACTGCCTAATATCAAAACAACTGATCTGACTTTAATCATATATAATATACATATTTTTCTATACATTCTCTATGCTCATGCCAGAAATGATGTCAGTATTGCGTAATTGTTTTAAGTTATGGGCCCAAACATAATGCACTTTGTAAAAAAATCAAGAAATATATTTACTCCCTTTACAAGGAGATTGCTGAAGCTAGAGATTTTTTTGTCAGGGATGTAACATTATTTAATCAAGATTCAATTAAATACCTAAAATAAGTCCTGAATTTTTCAAATTTTATAAGTTATAAGTATAAATATAAAATTAGTACCTTAAATTTTGCTCAACTTTGACCATGGCACGTTTGTTTCCTGTGAGCACTGTTGATATAATTTTCATGTCATGCACACATAAGGATTTCAGCTTTTTAGTTAAGAAAGCTGAAAGGAATTGGCCAAAAATTGTAGCTTTTGTTAATGTTTCTATGAGACCATGTCAGACCTTGGCCCTCTCCAGCCCCTCTTGAGTCACCTGTATGTTGACCTTGTTGAACTTTCAGCAAATTATGCATGCTTGAGGCGAGGCATAAACTCCAGGCAGCTTATTATATAATGGCCAGCCACAGTTGATCCAGGTGTCCAACCCAACTCATCTATTAGTTTTAACCAACAACATAACAATAAACAATAAATTAATAATTTTTTATTGGTTTTTAATAACAAATTAAAGAAAAATAGAAAAGGAATTTGTTAGTTTATAATAACAGGAAATTAACTTGCAGTTACTGATGATATAAGAATCTTGTATCGATGGACAGAATGTCATGTATTCCAAATAACACCATGCAGTCACCTATGGTATTTTTCAGTTCAATTTTAATGATAAAAAAGTAAATCATATTATTTATTACTAATGATTGGGGATCATATGAAGGAAAGTAATGATGGACAAATATGCAGTTGATAATATTAATCTAGATTCCTACTGTGTCTAGTGTGTACATCGATGTGAAATTAGTCCAAAATGAATATATTACATTTATTTTTTTAAATATAAATAAAAGCCATAAAACCAGGTACTTGTGATCATTATTTAAATGTGTTAATTTTGTATATTCTGGATACTCAACATCATTGTTCGGTGAAAACTGAATAAATACCCATCATGGTGCGAATAATTTGCAATTGTATTTAAATACGAATATGAATATGTAATCCATTATAAAATTTCTTGCATACAGAACGGGAATCAGGTAAAAATGAAAGTATATGAATACCAGTGCAAATACTTTCAAAATGTATTCATGAATGCATTCATGAATATATTCTTTTTATTTTTATTTTAATAATCATTTCAGTTATATTTCATTTTAAAAAATCATAAGGTTCTCTTATTATTTTTAATAAAAATTATATTTGGGACAATATTTGTAATTTTTTTAATTAATAATTAAACTCTTATATTATATGTTCTGCTTATAAGTTATAAGGCCAAGTCAAAATCTGTGTGACAATAGTACTCCATTTGTTAATAAAATAAATGAAATCAATCCTCTTCCCTGTCTCCAAAGATACTATCAAAATCATACATAAGCTAAACAACAACAACTCATAATACAGCTTATATTTATTACCACACAAAACCAGCATGTGAATCATATCTAAATCATATTTTTTTATCATATATAACAGCTGAGCGCCGTGGCCCATAGGTCCCTTGTTTTCAAATTGAAAAGACCTTCTCTGTAATGACTGGGTCTTTTCAACCACCCAACCCTTTTCGGATGGTCACAGGGAACAGCCTTTTTATCATTTTTCATGCTTTATGTTTACTGAATTGATGACCTACTTCATAGTATTTAATTGTACACACATACTGTGGTTGGCTTCATATTCATCAGGCTGAAATTTTGTTATTTCTTCATTTGAACTTTTTGCAGTTTTGTATTCAAGATCACACAAGAAAAAAATAATATCAGAGTGCACCAGTATTTGTATTTATTCTATGATATGAATAAATCCCACACTATCTCATTTATTCCTGTTACAATCAGTGTATTATTCTAAAAATTAATGTGCTTGGACCGATTCCAGTACCATGCACAGATTAGGTTGCTGATTAACGAACCATGTTTCGAGAGTTGTGATAACTAACTTGTTAGTGCAGGTGCATCATCTCCTTTTGTTCATCTAAGTGTACGAGGCATCTTTTTCCCAAGGGTTTCATATTCACTCCTATTTCCCATTAGCAAATATCGCGAAATTAAAATCCTTGTGTACAAAAAGGCAGATGCAGTACTTGATAAGTTCAAAAAAAGTGATTTCATCCAGAAGCTCTTAAGCTTAACCTGAATCCTGATACAACAAGTGTAATTGTTTGGGCAGTGAGGCTCATAATTTTAGTAAACTATACTTGTGCATGAAAATGATGAATATTAAAAAAGGTCTTGAAAATAAAATATAAAAGTGTGTGGAAACCCTGTGCCGTTATTAGAGAGCATTAATGTAATAGAGGGGTCATGGGACCTCAGAGTTCACTTGTACCAGGACTGCCTGAAGTGCCTGTTATAGAGAGGTGTCCATGGTAAAGGGGTGTCCATATTGAGAGATTTCACTGTATATGAATGTCCTGATTGTTAAAATGATATTGATCCGTCCAACTTCAACAGAGAATAAGTATTATTGAATGTAGATCTGTTTGTTTTTTTTTTTCTGGAGACTTCACAAAACCTTTTCCCAGACTGGTTTCAGTAGCCATTGTGATATTTCTTTTGTAGATTTGTTTGAGTTTGTTGACTTTTGGTCTAGTCATTTCATATAAGAGATTGATAGTTATACCTGAAATTTTAATTTTACATAGCGATGCAAATATATCCCATGGTGTTCATTGTTCAGATATGCATTACTTAAAAAATCTGTTTTGTAGTATGAAAGGCTAATTTTGTTGGCTAACTTTGGATGCTCTGACCATATGGCTTTCTTTGGCTTAATAAAATTACTGAATAATTTTTACCCCTTCAGTTGAGGAGAGTTGTTGAGTCTGAGCAAGATGCAGAAGGGTTGAATGTATTATACACAATTGTGTAGCTTATTTTAGTAACCCAAAAGACAAAAAAAAAAGAATTGTATTCAAGACTTTTGTGCACCATTTTTTGGCAGAAGTACTTGATTTTGGATTGTTTTGTTTTAATTTAAATGTTTTACACTCACCTCCACTTATATTCTTAAATTTGTTTGTTTCCACTTAGCTGTTAATAAGTATCAAATGAAGTTATTTTTCATCATAACAGATACATTCAAACATGAGCTTTCCTGAAAAATATGTATCACTTGAACAGAAAAGAGAATTGTTCATTTATTAAAAAAAAAATTCTGCACAAAAATCCCAGAGCAGCACTTACATTAGGTTATCTAAGCATTAAAGCTGTCCTGTAACTTTATTGCTTATATTCAGAATTTTCCTGTGAATGTAACTGTAAAATACAAGCACATGAAGAAGATTGTCACAAGCATCAAATTGACATCTATGACTGTATGAACAAACAGGCCAAAGTGTGTATATAATATAGTGCATGATTATTATATCCAAGACAGGAATATCTGTTTGAGAATATGTTCCACATCTCAAAATTTTGTTTTAATATCTCATTTGAATATCTGTAAATCTGAAATTTTAAAGGTCATGGATGAATATGACATCCAGTATTTTAATAGCTGCTGGTGAATATGACACTGTATTTGAATAGATTTTGATGAAAAAAACATCCAGTATTTGAAGATGAGGGTGAATAAAGAGTAACTTTTCAGAATTTGGAAGATATAGGTGTTTATAGCATCCAGTATTTAGAAGGTATGGGTGATTATAACATCCAGTATTTGGAAGGTATGGGTGAATATAACATTCAGTATTTGGAAGATAAGGATGGATATAGCATCCAGAATTTGACCAGAAGGGGATAAAATATAACATCCAGAATTTGAACAGAAGGGGCCAATATAACATCCAGTACTTGGAAGATATGGGTGAATATAACATCCAGTATTTAAATAAATGTGGGTGAATATAAAAAACCAGTATTTGAGTAGCTGTTGGTGAATGTTACGTGAATACTTTCACAGTTTGAGATGCCTAGATGAAAAAAAATATAATTTGTCCTTGGCTGAAGTATTTTTAGCTCAGCTGACTGTAAGTCAACTGAGGTATAGGAATGGCCGTCCATTAGCAGGGCACAAATCGTAACTGTTGGTCCTAGAAACTTCTTCGTGAACATCCAAGGAGGTCAATAAAAAAGCTCCTTGGAAACCTTAAATGAGATCACTGCGACCTTTATCCTCTGAGCTATGGGGCTTGAAAGTACCCCCAGAATAATAAAAAATTTGATACAAAACCTCCAATATCTTGATAATTAATGCATGGATTGTCATGAATCTTGCCTTGAATATTGACCATGACTAGTTTTGTCAGTTCCTGAAAAGTGGTGGCGCCACCTGTATTTTTTGTTAATTTAATGAATATTTTTCTATTTTTAGCTCAGCTGACTAAAAGTCATCTGAGCTTTTGTAGTGATGGGTCATTTTCCGTCATCCTCCCCTCTGGCCGTCCGTTAGCAAGGCACATTTGCAACCGTAGGGGCTTGGATCATGAACCCTGTGCAGTCTCAGAGATTTTAAAAAGATCTCCTTGGAAACCTGAAATTGCTTATGAAGAAAACAATGTTCACTCTTATTTGTTCGAGATCGGGTTCTGCTTTGGATTGGCTGGCCTCTGCTGCTGGGATTGGTGTTGGTGCCGGTGCGTGGCCCGCTTGGGCTTTGTGGGTGTATTTGCTGTAGCTTTCCTAGTTTAAACAGTGGCAGCTTTTCGCGACTCCCTGCTTGGTTTGGTGGCATCACCTCTATTGGCTAATTAAAAATTACGCTTAGGTCTTGACTACAGCAGCCTGTAGCTGCTTGAAAAAAAAAAACATCTTCAGTCAGAAACCTGAAATAAGGTCACTGCAACCTATATTCCATAAGATAAGGGCCGTGTTTGCACCCCCAAGAATTAATTCTTTATAGCCAAAATAATCATCTCAAACCTTCCATCTTTTGCATATTGGTCACCTACCAACATTGGAAGGAACAAAATTATTTTGAGGTCACAGGGTCGAAGGTCAAGATCACAGGACCCATTCCTTTGAAAAGCTTGTGGATACATTTTAAACCATACCTTTCATCTTAAACCTTCCATCTTTTACATATGGCTCTCCTATCAATAGGGGAAGAATGCTGTAGATTTTCACATCACAAGGTCAAAGGCCAAGGTCACTGGAATCACTTGTTTGATAAGCTTTTGGACACATTTTAAGCCAAACTATGTGACCAAACTCTGCCATCAGTCACATACAGCTCACCTATCAATTAGGGGAGATTCATATAGATATTCAGGTCACATGGTCAAAGTTCATGGTCACATGACCCTTCCCCACACCTTCCATCTGTGCCAACCAGCTCACCAACCAATAGGGAAAGAGACCTGTTGATTTTGAGGTCCCAAGGTCTACGGTCAAGGTCACATTGTCCTTGGTTACTAACACTGGTGGTGCCCTCTGTATTTTTTTTCTAATTTTTACACATTTTCACCTGTAATTTTGAAACTGCCAAATAACAGCAGCTGCATCAGTTTCTCTGTCATGCCTGGTATCACTCTTTTGCCCTGAACCATCAAGTAATTTGCTTAATGCTTAGAATATTTCTGCCCCTCCCAAAAGTTTTCACAACATTTTCAATCATTTTCATCTAAATAAGACAATAGTTGTAAAAATTAGGTTACATGTTATATCATTTTTGTCAGCTGAGCCTCATGACCCAGAGTCACTTGTTAATATTCATAGCCATCACATAAGATACCCTCTGCACACCCTCCCTCCCACCCCGGACTCTTTTTTTTTTTTTTTTTTTTTAGCTCAGCTGACTGTAAGTCATCTGAGATATAGTCATGGTCCTTTGTCCATCAAGAAGGGCACATTTTGAAACTGATGGACCTACAAATCCCAAATTTCACATACAATTAGATGTCCCCAAAATCTCCTACCTTACCAAAAATTGGGTCACTAGGACTTAATTCCTTTGAGATATTTCCATTAAAACCCATTGTTACTCGTCATGACTGCCTTATATCAAAACCACTAATCTGACTTTGATCATATTGAACATACATATACTTCTGTATGTTTGCTATGTACATGCCAGAAATTGTCAGTATTGCATAATTTTTTAAAGTTATCAGCCCGAACATAATGCACATTGTAGAAAACAGGAAATATATTTACTCACTTAACATAAGAATTGATGAAGCTAGAGACTTTTTTTCTGGGATATAACATTATTTAATCAAAATTGAATTGTATACCCAATATTAGATCTGAATGTTTCAAATTTTATAAGTTATTAGCATTAATCTAAAATCATTCTCTTAAATTTTGCCAAAATTTGACAATGGCATTTTTTTCCCCTAAAACTGCTGTGGATTTAATATTCACAGCATGTTTACATAAGCATTTTATCTGTTTAAATCTGAAATTTGAAATCAATTGATCAAAACCTGAAGAATTTATTCCAGTTTTCAAGGACCATGTCAGTTAGTGTTTCCCCAGCTCTCAGCACCCCAGGAAGTTAGGTAATCCCTTCACTCCTGGCCGGCTCTCTGTGTCTGGAATAGGTGAACTGGGTCAGGTTATCTAGAGTAACTACTACAGAGAGCCTTTCTCTCTGTCTCACATTCTATTGACAGACCTGTACAATAACAATGAATTAACAAGAGGAAATGCATGGTTTTGGTCACAAAATATTATTTCCACAATTCTTTCATCAATACAAACCAATCATGTCAACCAGCCATGGCCAATATTACCTTTTCTGTTCTGTTTGCATACAAGTTTACAAACTACCAATTCCTTTGTCCAGCACAGTGGCCTCCATCATGTTGCAACTTTGGGGGTCAAGATCCTGGGCATGAATTCAGATTGTTATCTGTGCCTGTTTCTGCAGGACCCCGCAATGACAAGCAAATCAGCTCTGAAGTGACTTTATTGTTTAGACTTTATTCTGTGGTTACTCTGACAAAGTTTATTTAGTATGAGCTTTATTATCCTCTTGAGTTTCCCTAACCAAGCTGACCACAGTTTCCTTTATCATTCTTGTCATTCAAGGTTAGTATTATATATTTGTATCCACAGACAAAGTCTGGGGATACTTTGTTTTCATACCAGTGCCCCGCCACCTATAAATCTTGTTGGGGCATTAACTCAAAAAATATTTCACTGATCTTTTTTTAGGTCCAATTTTGGGAAAATTCACACAAATTCTTAAATATCTCAAGAAATCTTGCATGGATTGATCCCAAAATCAAGTTGATCGAAGATCATGGATAGGGTTGTCATGTTCCAGAAACTGGTTGCGCCACCTATTATTCTTTACTCGTTTTCGTGCCTTTTATTACCTCCAAAATTGCCACTTGACAGTACTGTGAGCATTATAAGTCAAAATCTAATGGACAGATTTCTTTTATATTATGCATATACATTGATATGGGTTATGGGATGATGTTTATTAAAATCGGGGTCATGACCTTTCCTATGAGAGTGGCCTTGACCTTGAATATTGCCATATATGGTGAAAATCACACAAAATCATTAAAATCTCAATAAGGGATGCATGGATTGGTCCAAAAATCAACTTGACCGAAGATCTTGGATAGTATTGTCATGTACTGGAAACAGGTGGCACCACCTGTTATTCTTTTACTTGTTTTCGTGCCGTTAAATACCCCAATCATTGCCAACTAACAGTACTGTGAGCATTATAAGTCAAAAACTAATGGACAGATTTCTTTCATATTATGCATATACATAGACATGGGTTATGGGATGATGTATTTATAAATTGGGGTCATGACCTATTCTATGAGAGTGGTCTGATATTAATTAGTGCTGAAGATGGGGGGGCCTATACTTAAAGGGGGGGGGGGGTAATTGTCTAGGGATACTATGGCACCGGAGGTGCCATGAAATATCTAGTTGTCATCTTCTTTCCTGTCGATTCCTAGGAACTTGAGCACTAATCTCTCTGCCTCCATCTCCAAAATCTTGAAAATACAAAGAAAGTAAATTGCTCAAACACATGAGGCAAAAAAAAAAATAATTATAGACAGAACATTTTTAAATTTAAGGAGATGGGAGTGAATTGACCAATTGTTACATCAGTTATGGTGTAAAATGTATTTTCTTTAAAAATGATTGTGGATACTGAACAGGTGGATAATTACATGAACAGATATAACAAAAAAAATATTATATATATATGATAAATGTTATGAAAATAGGGGGAAAATAAAGAATAGGATCAGGGACACAACTGCACCTTTTGATAATATTTAAATTTTATACACACATATAAAGTTACAATATCAGTTTGAAATATTAAACAGCTCTTGTGTGTTCTCCTTCCTTCAATAATTATGTCTTTCTTGTTACATTTCTCAAGAGTTGCTTCATGCAGCTTCTCCCAGTAGCTTGCTGATGCTGGAACAAAGTAGTTTGTTTGCATTCTGTAGTAAGAGACAGAGCTTACAGAGCCAATATTGACAAATTTGCTCATCAATGCTATTTTCTCATAATTGTTGCCAGATAACAAAATACTGTTATCCAGCACAGGCTGTCTGTCACAATTGGGTATCAGGCTCACTAAACAATCACACTGCATACACGGACACATGACTCAGTGCGCTACAAAATTTTAATATTTACTAAACCAATTAAAAAATAAAAGAATATATACTAATAAACCCCCTTAATCATGACCATCCAGTATTCAATCTGAGTCCCAGCACTTGTATAAAAAAAATCCCAAGTGACACAAAGTTAAAATTATCCAGGATATATGTTTGTCTTTCACACTAAATAGTTGATTAAATTTGTTGTCTTTGCACTTGTATCTTTGTAGCACAATGCGTATTGCCGTAATATAGATATATAAAGTCCCGTATGGCTAATTATTGACAGACACACATGTATCTTCCTCTGCACTTGTTTTTATTTTGATATAACAGTTTGTAGGCTTTGTACAGGTATATTTACAGATGACAGCTGACATAACATCTTTTCCACTTTTTTGTCTTTTCCTGTCAATGACACTGAACCACTTCTTCTCTTTTTATCCATATGTATGTTCAAGCCTGGGCCCAAGTGGCCTCCCTCATTTGACTGGCAGCCTCTGTTCTTCTATGCTGTTATCTTGGGACTGCCAGGATGATAGGTACATCACCCCTAAAGTGCAATGCTGTCACCTCATCATCCTTAAGCAGTTTTCACCCTTCTCTACTCAGCAGCCCAGTCCCTGGGACACACTGGGGGTGTACCCTATCTTACTTTAAACAACCTGCCAACAGTGGGTATACCCCTCATTTGACTGGCAGCCTCTGTTCTTCTATGCTGTTATCTTGGGACTGCCAGGATGATAGGTACATCACCCCTCAAGTGCAATGCTGTCACCTCATCATCCTTAAGCAGTTTTCACCCTTCTCCACTCAGCAGCCCTGTCCCTGGGACACACTGGGGGTGTACCCGATCTTACTGTAAACAACCTGCCAACAGTGGGTATACCCTGGCACACTGACTGCACAGACCTTATCCCCCCTGCCACACAATGAAAAACAAATCTTATGACAAATTATTTCCCTGCAGGAAATGATACCAAACAGGGCTACTTCATGACACTGTCCCAGATTTACCTTCTTCGGACCTGGCAGGGACCGCTGACTGAAGGTAACATGAGTGTCCATGCACACCTGAATTAAGACAATCATTTGCACTTGGGAACATTTTTCAGTCTCAAACAGCTCAAATGAAACTCATTAATGTTACCCCTGTCATTACCACAAGAGACCATTGTATCCTTCTCTGGCAGCCTGCAGTAGCATCAAACAACAGTTTTACTGGATGCAGGTCCAACACCAGAAACCTGAGTATTATCAGAAGAAGATGCTGATGGGTGGGAAGTAATCTGCTTGGCCAATAACTCTGGCAGAATTCCACACTTTATAATTGATACTACATTACTCAGAGCATTCCAAAAGAATATAGTATCTGACTCTATCTTTTCAATGTGAACCTGATTCTTTGTCCACACTACAAATCAGTGTCCTACCCCAACCACATGAAGCTAAGCCTAAACCTTATAGAAGTAGGCATGATTTCTGCTGAGAGTAAGGATGCCAGTATCATGTTTTTCAAGACAAAAATCTTTGTCATTTGCTGCTGTGCCCAGATCAGAGTCTCTTTTACAATAAGGGCACTCATTTTCAAGATTGCCTCGCTCACTACTGTCTCATGATGTCACTCCATCTGGAGAGGCACCGAACTATGGTTATGTGAGATTGACAGAAATTAAAACACTTTGTTGAACTGTGAATGTCAGGTGACATGTCTTCATATATATGCCTCATAAGCCCCTCTTGCCTTTCTCCTCATGTTTGCAACCCCAACTGCAAAAATTACACTGTATAATAAAGTGTATATATGTGTTATAACAATTTTAAAGTTGTTGGTAAGCAGTGGGCAAGGAACAAATAGCCATAATAAAGGCCATGCACATTTAACATATTACTTTTTCATATTTTTATATAATATGTTTTGAATTATATGCCACAGCAAAATTGTTAAAACAGCTTAGGGCCTAGTGTTAAAAAAGTTTATTTTAATGAAGAAAACTTCTGCTTGGAATATTTTAGAGTAAACAGCGAGTAAAATAATCTGACATACAGGGGTTTGATTTGTTTGCGTCAATGAACATGTTCACTAAACTAAAGTTGTAGGTGTGACAAGGTATATTATCTTTGTTAACTTTTTTACCTTACTTAACAAGAGGGCAATAGCATTGCGCCTCAGCACGGTCTGTGTCCTGATATCTAGGCCCAAACTCTTGATATATAGCTCTCTTGTGCTGAGACATAAAATTGAAAAACCCTTCAGGAGCATTTTCAAAATGTTCCCAGGTGTGAAGCATACCGTCTGGGGTATTTGTGAACTGCTTACCGCATGCTTCACACAAAAACCTAGGCAACCTTGCAGGCTGCTCCTGCGGGAAATGATCTTCCATATTTCTTTGAGCTTTCCTTTTTCTTACACCCGCACCCCACATCTGAAAATAAAAGAATGCTTACTTTTTTTTTAAATTTATATATATCAAACAATATAACTGTTTCATTATCCAGCTGCATTCTCATATAATTCCAGTCGTTCTCCATTCCTAGAGAATTAAGTTGATGATAATACTCCTTTAAAAGCCTAACTTGTGACGTGCATTTTAAATAAGTCTTTTGCTTTTGAATAATTAATTTCTTCGAGGGACTCTTGACTTACAAAGTTTAGCTTGCCCTGAGAGTCCTCTCGAACCGGCTGTCCAGAAAGTAAATCCTCTAAATCCTTATCTGCGATTTCCATCTCTTCTATGGTCGATTTATTCCTCCACCCATAGTCCTGCTGAGAATGCTCCAGGTTGCCATGATCACACTTGTCAGCCTGCGGAATAAACATTCTCATTAGGTAGGATACAAACAAAATATCATAAAAAACAGAAAAAGCGCAAAGAAAGTCTTACCCTCACTTCATCCTCCCTCTTCTCCGTCACAGGTTCTTTTATTCCTGCCAAATCCTGCATAACCTCAGATCTATCGACAGATTTCCCCTCGACATCTGTCCCCGAGGCTTATTGGTTTTCGGTTAAGACCTCAACCTCTTGACCCACCTCTTCATTTTCAATCAAAATCTGAAGCATAAAACATTTGGTCCGGGTTTGATGAAGGGTATGATGTAGAATTTACTTTAAATGCTATTAAATAATGCCCTCTACAACAGATAGTGAGATCAACAGTTTTGAAAAAAAAAATAAAAATCACTCACCACTTCTTGTTTTTGTTCTTGCACTGGTATAGGCCTTATTTCATAATTTTCATGATTTGCCCAATATCAATCTGAAGAGATATCACAGCAAATGAAATGTATCAGAGCTTGCCTTACGTGTTAAAGAAAAAAAAGAAAAGTGTGTATGTATATGTATGTATGTATATATGTGTGTATGTATAAGTTTGTTTATTTATATTAATATATATATATATATATATATATATATATATATATATAATTTGCTGTGAAGGTTAATTCATACAAGAGGTCTATTTTCTTTGTATAAATGTTTCACTGCATTTTTTTTTTTTTTTATGGACCGTGAGTCCGCAATAAACACTATCTATCTACAGTCTCTACATTACAATAGTCTACTTACTTGTTGACAGGGGGCAGCAGCGGGAGCAGGCACAGGAGCGGTACATAGAGGGGTCAGTTGTGCATCAGTCTGTAATATCATATACAGTGATTTCAGTTAGTGGTGGGAGTCTGTTCCTTTTTCATAATCGATCATCGGTTTGGGCAAACTGATCGATGATCAATTATTAATCGGTTCAGACAAATATAAAGAAATGTGCAATTATATGTGAAACTGTACTATCTTAACCCAGCCGGCAAGTCTAAGTAATTCTACCTGACGAAAAGAAGTTTTTGCCCTATTTTTAATTTTCCTTTTATCACTAAAATATGCTATTCAAAGTTTCATTTTAATTAATTAAAGTAATCAAGAATTAAACCACAGTCCAGGACACCTACTTGCTGGCCCTCATGAATACTCCCGCGTATCATTTTAACTTCACCACCAGGACTTTCATTTTATAACAATTATGATGACTGCCGACATGCATACTGGTTTCACAGGTCTGCCAGAAAAATTACTGGCCCATATAATTTTTGGTAAAAATTAAAAAATAAGTAATTGAAAGCTAAAAATATAATTGACACCTGACATCAGTTGAGGAGATTATTTCTAAGAGAATCTTGCAAAATTGGCATAGACCTGGAGCATTATGGAACATTTTAACTCCATACCGCACATATTTTGTAATGAACATCTCCTTAGGAAACTGTCCGCTAATTCCGCAGCTCCCTGCCAGTTCACAGAGGTTTAATAAGTCCTCCGTTCTCTCATCTACCATGTCATACTCACATATGGAGGTTATTTGGGAACACAGACTCATTATATGAAGCGCGGAATGTTGTAAAAAATGGAAGAGTAATTTTTGCCTATAACTTAAAGACATTCTGGTAAAAACAATCATGAGTATGATGTAATCGATAGTTGCCTTTCGTAATCGAGCGCTTGAAAGTGGCAGCATACCGACTGACTTTCGAAAAAACTCGATGATCAGCCCACCACTAATTTCAGTGCCATCTTGCGTGAATAATGGCAATAACGTGTAACCCAACTACACATAATGTATCGCAATTATATCTTACATAATTATTTAAAAATGTAAAAGATAAAAGCGGTATTGTAATTTTAATGCTAGTAAAAGCTATCCTCTATAACGGCGTATTCAATTCTAAGATCCCCAAATGTGAAAACAATTTTCTCTCACCACTTGTTGTTGCCTTGTAGCTATTGGAGAAGGTCTGATTTCACATTGATCCATGACTTCTCCAATATCAATCTGAGAGGAGATCACAGCAAAATGATGTGTATCTAGGCTATATATCTTACATAATTATTTAAAAATGTATAAGCTATATGTCGGATTGTGCTTTTAATGCCAGGAAAAGCTATCCTCTATAACGGCGCGGTCAAAATTATTACAAACTGTTAAAAAAAAAAATATATCGTATTTGGATGAGTTGTATCCAATTACAGGAATTTCACCTAAATAACTTTCAAAAGCAAAAATTACCTCTTTCACATGCTCCATCCATTGATGTGCTCTGTGCTTATACAACAAATTCTCATTCATTTCCTCATTTGTTTTAGAATTGTTAACCTATTCCTCAGATTCTGCACACTTCTCTTGCACACTTTGCAACGTTTGGTTCAATGAATCCCGCTCTTCCCTATACCTCTCTTGATTCCTTGCTTTCATACCTTTTTGTAACTCTAAAATGGTTTCAACAAACTTATTGATCAGTTGTCCCACATCCTCATCACACACATGAACTACATCATCTGAAAAAGTGGAGGCGATAGAAAATGAGATGGGTTTATGTAGAAAAGAATATTTAGTCTTTTCTGTGCTTGAAAGAGTGTGAACTCGAAGCAGCACAGATTCGAAATAAAAAACAATAAAATCTTTGAAAAGTTTTCTATCCTCTTCAACCACCACCCCACAGCTTAAAAGTTTATCCCATATGTTATTGTTCAATTTAATGAAACCTCCCAGGTATTTATGCTTCGGAGCTAGATTTCCATCGCAATGTTCCTCATGTCTTGTCAAATGACAAGCTCTTTTATACATTCTATTGCATACATTACATTTATACCTGGAAGCATATGAGACAAATTTTGAAATCCAGGAGAGATGTCCTTGAATGACACAGTCCTCCGTCAAGTCACCTTCACAAAAGAGATCAAGTTTGAGAGATTTTGTGAATTGGGTGATTCCTTTTCTAAATATGAATAGCAATCTCGTCTGAACCTTTCTTATGTTTGTTCAGTGTGTCAAGCTCACGTCTGTATATGTCAATGTTCACTTTGAACAGTTGTTCCAAGTTACTCATTTCTGATAAGCACACCCCCTGAAACTCCTCACACATTTTGTCAAGGTCCCTTGTTTTGTCTGGGTGAGGAACTGCACCCCTACATGAAGAGGATGAAAAAGAAGGGCTACAGAAAGGGGACCAAGGAAACATAGATGCAAGAGAGTGGAGAAGCACAGTCTGTAACGAAATAAACCATGCCGTTTTGTTTAATCATGTTTTATATTTATTCCCGGGTTGAGCTGAATATATTTGTATTTGGTGATAAAATAGTCTGTTTGTCAGACACGTACAGTCATTGTATCGTGAGACAATAGGGATAATCAAATAGACAAAGTAGTCATTAAGTCTTTGGTGTCTAGAAGCCACCAAGCAGCCAGTTGAGCACCAGTGGAGGCAGTTGAATACCTTGACCTCCAGTTGAGGTCAAGTACCACCAGTGGAGGTCAAGTACTGCCAGTCGGGGTCTAGTATCGCCAGTCGGGGTCCAGTGCCCCCAGTCGGGGTCAAGAACAGTGAGTCGGAGTTCAGTGCTGCCAGTCACAATTTCATTGTGTACCCGAGTATTTGGCATCTCAGAAGACATTCGCAATGCAACGCAATACAAAAACCAAAGTGTCATGTATACTTAATGTATTTGTATTGCCAGACATAGTCTGGAGATACTATGGTTTAGGCACGGTCCCGCCGCCGCCGCAGAGATTTCTTTTGGACACAATAACTCAAAAAATATTTCACGGATCTTTACCAAACTTGGTATATGTATAGATATGGGTGAGAGGACGACGCCTATTTAAAATGAGGTCATGACCTCAACTAGGAGAGTGCCCTTGACCTTGAATAGGTTCAATTTTGGGGAAAATCACACAAATTCTTAAATATCTCAAGAAAACTTGCATGGATTGATCCCAAAATCAAGTTGATCGAAGATCATGGATAGGGTTGTCATGTTCCAGAAACTGGTGGCGCCACCTATTATTCTTTACTTGTTTTCATGCCGTTTAATATCCCCAAAATTGCTACTTGACAGTACTGTGAGCATTATAAGTCAAAAACTAATGGACAGATTTCTTTCATATTATGCAAATACATAGATATGGGTAATGGGATGATGTTTATTTAAATTGGGGTCATGACCTTTCCTATGAGAGTGGCCTTGACCTTGAATATTGCCATATATGGTGAAAATCACACAAAATCATTAATTTCTCAATAAGGGATGCATGCATTGGTCCAAAAATCAACTTGGCTGAAGATCTTGGATAGTAATGTCATGTACCGGAAACAGGTGGCGCCACCTGTTATTCTTTTACTTGTTTTCGTGCCGTTTAATACCCCATCATTGCCACCTAACAGTACATTTATAACCTGTGAGCATTATAAGTCAAAAACTAATGGACAGATTTCTTTCATATTATGCATATACATAGACATGGGTTATGGGATGATGTATATATAAATTGGGGTCATGACCTTTCCTATTAGAGTGGCCTTGACCTTGAATATTGCCATATATGGTGAAAAATTACACAAAATCATTAATATCTCAATAAGGGATGCATGCATTGGTCCAAAAATCAACATGTTCCAAGATCTTGGAAAGTATTGTCATGTACCGGAAACAGGTGGCGCCACCTGTTATTCTTTTACTTGTTTTGTGCCATTTAATACCTCATCATTGCCATTTATCAGTACTGTGAGCATTATAAGTCAAAAACTAATGGACAAATTTCTTTCATATTATGCATATACATGGATATGGGTTATGGGATAATGTATATATAAATTGGGGTCATGACCTTTCCTATTAGAGTGGCCTTGACCTTGAATATTGCCATATATGGTGAAATTTACACAAAATCATTAATATCTCAATAAGGGATGCATGCATTGGTCCAAAAATCAACATGTTCGAAGATCTTGGAAAGTATTGTCATGTACTGGAAACAGGTGGCGCCAACTGTTATTCTTTTACTTGTTTTGTGCCGTTTAATACCCCATCATTGCCATTTATCAGTACTGTGAGCATTATAAGTCAAAAACTAATGGACAGATTTCTTGCATATACATAGACATGGGTTAGGGGATGATGTATATTGAAATTTGGATCATGACCTTTTCTATGAGAATGACCTTTTCTATGAGTGTGGTCTGATATTAATTGTTGCTGAAGATGGGGGGCCTATTCTTAAAGGGGGGGGGGGGGATTAATTGTCTGGCGAAACTATGGCACCTGCGGTGCCAAGAAATATCTATTTATTTATGTTATTGTTATTTAAACATCTGACCAATTGCGGTGTATCTTGATGTACATTGTTGTCATTTTTTTACGTTATCCACTGCTGTATTAAATGTACCTCCGTGATGGCTTTCCCAGACACTGTCCATAACGTAGAAAACGCGTGTGGTCACAATCGTTACCCCTTCAGCAAATAGCACGCCTCTGTTAAGGACTACAGCTACCTTTCGTTTGGCTTGAACTGGAGAGCAGTGAAAAGAATAAGCCAAAGTACATGTGTATGTGAGCAAGACCTCATACTTTTTAGAGAAAACTTGTAATTTTGAAGTGTTCAGAGAACTATGATAATCCGTCACGTTTTAACCTCAAGGAAAACCCAACAACAGACTATAAGAATATGGTATAGCTCTATGGCGCCTTAGGTGGTATCAATTAAGCTCAATCGTAGTATAGCTTAAGAAGAGCCTTGTGGGCAAGCGCTGCTACATAACCAGGGACCCATGGGCTTAGACAATTGTCTAAAGGGCTATTTTCATCTTACTCTTCTTGAACTTACACCTTTTTGATTTGTAATACAATCTTTTACACAAAGTGGATAAATATTTCTAAACTTTGGACAGGTAAGCATTAAGTAAAATTTGGCATTATCAGCATATGCACAGTACAATGTGAAGGATGGTCTCAGAGGAATGATTGCTAAATTTCTTTAAGTCAGACAAGACAAGAAAAAAAAAAAATTAGCAATGCACCTAACAGTTTCTCACTCTAAAGTGAGTTAATTAGTGTCCCTAAATTTACAAGAAGTCTTTAAAAAGCCACAACTACGAGTTAATAGCATATAGTTATCCAGCAAGATTGTAAGAATCGATGATATTTTCGTGTCCGCAAATTTTACAGTCTACACCAAGTCTTCGAATGTTGTATTATGACAGGAAAATATTTGGGGATGGAACAAGGTCTGGCTGTGATTTTGTTATCGTCACAAAATGCTAAAAAATAATTAATTTTACATGTCAAATGACAAAAGAAGTAAACAGAGAAACCCTTAATACATAATAGAAGGGATCCAACAAAAACTTTAACGGCATCTTCCGGCAATCGAAGGAAAGACTTTAATTCATAGTCACACATCACTGAACTGACTCAAGATGTATTTAGTCCCTCAAGCACTCCAGTCAGAAGGGTCTTCTACATATTCCCTGGACATATTCCCTAGGGGTAGGATTTTGATTGAAGTCAGAGACACAGATGCCACCAAGCCAAGCAGAGAGTCGTTTTCGTCAACAGCATGCCCATGAGAAGGCGACGAAGAGACTGGAGAGCAACAGCACCCACAGCCCACAGGTACAACGCAGGTGCCGGAAAACCCGGTAACAGTCCATACCAAGCCTACCAAGAACCCCCGCTAGGACACTCTACACACATTTTGCTATTATCTCCATCAGCAAGTCACAGTTCACAGATGAGAATAAAAGTATGTGATGTTTTCCAGACTAAATAAGGCCTGCTCAGACCGAAAGATATTTCCTACCGCCATCTTAAAGCCTAGTGCTATTCGCTCGCCCACAGTTTTTTTCTATCAGGTCAAACGTGTTATATATAAACATATATTTATGTATACATGTATTTATATTATTTGGAAAGGTAATTTAGGTATATTATGTATGTTAGGAGGTTTACAATATGAACCCTGATGAACATTTATTCACTTTTCGGCAGCCTGTTGACCAGGTGCAGATCCACTTTTTTCCCGAGAAGCTCGCCATGGTCCAGGCAGACTCCTTTTCTGGGACTCCCGGCTGTATGTCACAGGAGCCTTATCAATCTCCCCCAGGAGTAGGTATAGGCGTATTATTTCAGCTTCTTCTGCAGATGAAAGTGCAGTGATTGTACGGTTTAGTCCTTATAGATAGGCGGCCAGGTTGTCCACAGCTTCCCAGCCCGGTACACCCCTACTTTCACAGCGTATGTCCTGTAAAAAGCGGATACACAGTGATCAGCTGTTGCACACAAGGAATATATATATATGTGTGTGTGTGTGTGTGCGTGTGTGTTTGGACAATGATTCATTTGGTAAAACGATTACAGGGCCTACAGGCCTAATACAAACCTGTGCAATGGGATATGCATCAGGTATAATGCTGCCATGTTGACATGCTTGACCATGATTTAAAAGTACTTGATTACCTTTCAACTACTTTGCTTTTGTATGTTTTTTTCACATGTTACATTGCAAGAGTATTTTTAAACCATAGTAAAACATTTATTTTAAATTTGTGACAGTCCAACAACACCTCGTGCATTTTGTAATATATCAAGTTCGAACTGAATTACAAGAAGAAGGAAAACTATTCCAATGTCTTTAGATTAGTTACAAGCAAAATAAAAATTCACCTACACACCTTTACCTCTTCCAATGAGTTATTATAGTCAGACGGTGATGTGGGAAGCTCTAAGCTGGATGGGTGATCATGGGCAACACTTAGCGTGTGGATTTTCATGTGCTCCTCCAATAACTGCTCTGAAGTAAAGGCCGCACCACAGATAGAGCATGAACTGTCATTTTGGTGGCTGATCATATGTACAGTTAATTCTGCATTGTCCATGGTGAGACCACATACGTCACATGCACTCTTTTGATTATGACTCCACTGTGAAGCTAGATGGGATGTTGACTCTATGTCAGGCAGAGTATCATCAGGTTCTTGCTGAAGAGGGGTCATCGATGGCGGCTTTAGTGACAGCTGACAAGAAGGCTGGATCAAGGATTGGGACGACAGTTGGGCTGGTTTGCCTTCCTTGGCTCTCTAGAGAGAGAAGGCTGAGGTGACAGCCGGTATGATGTTGCTAGCTTGTGTTGCTTTGATATGGTGGCTAGCTGAGGTGGATTGGTGATGGTGGCATGTTCGGCTTGCTTGGCGGACGGGGCAAGCGAGGGCAGCTTGGCAGTCGTTGTCAGCTTGTTTGGTTCCTTGCCTTCAGTACTGACATCACAAACAGTATCATCCAATATTTCATCCTGGATATCTCTTGGTTGTATTGTTATGGAGTGAGAAAGGGTGTATATGTGACTTGACATATATTTAAAGGAATATTTCAATATTTCTGTCCTAAGCGGACCTTTAATTTATAATGATGAATGACTCTGGTTGAGAGTAAACAGGATTTATTAGCAACTCAATAGTACACTGGCACCTTTGTAGGGAGCAGCCCCTGAAATGAGAGACATACATACTATTACATCACTGGGAAACAGTTGTCCACCTATCAACCCTTATAATTAATAAATTACTAAAACTAACATAAATAACAGAATTTACAATGAGACCACAATCCTGAACCGATGCATAGCAAGATTTAACCAAATGTTCCCACATTATCGCTCAGTGCCACAGCGCTTCAATAACGACATATTGACATTAAAGAATCATAAGATATAGAGTCAAATCACTGCTTTTTAGCTTGAATAACAGCAAAGAATACTGTAAAGGACTGTCACGTTATAATTTCCCCTCACCTGACTTCTAGCGTGTTACTCTGAAGCGCAGATTTTACCAACAACTGCTCTTGCCGCTCATAGCTGTGACCTTCACCTTCGTGTCTCAGAAAAAGTATGGTCCTAAATGTAACACCTGGATTAATTTAAGTTTTTTTTCATTCTGAACCCGGACAATCTTCCCTGCTGTCATTATGCGACCTCGCATGATGCGAATACTAATTTACTGTCTTATGAATTGGCAAAACAATATTCTTATCCCCGAACAATGGAATATACTACATGAAGATCAATTAAATGGGATGCTCACAGTAATAGACATAGGCCTGTTGAAATGTGTTTGTCCGAGAAACAGAGTTAGAGTCCCAATGCACTCCCTGGTTAGATGATCATACATACAGCATATAGTGAACAAGATTTGGTTTGCTCGCATATAGTACAAAGGATTTAACCCACTTAACTCCTGGAAATACAGTCCAGTAAAATAACAACATATAGCGCTGGTAACTAACATGTTGTGCTGGCCACACAGTGCCACCATGCTTAATTCAGAGTGCACGTTTACCGATAAACAGAACTTGGGCACAATACCAAATCTCAGCTCAGCATTGATCTCTCTCTATAATACTTAGCAAACTACTAAGATGATAGTAATATACAATTTTATGAAAACTTCAGCTGAGGCTATAGCTCACTTTAACAGGTCTGCTATGACAATAATTGGTGTCAAGATATTTACAGAACTGGAGAACAGAATTAATCGCTTTTAGAACAGAACCTATGGACTTGTACACAATGTATACAATTATGAAACTATAGTTCAACTACAATAATGAAGCAATAATCTGGAGCCATTCCAACCACTTTGTTGGAGAAAACCCAACCTTATGGTTGACATGCAGATTATCTTAATGACATATATAACCGGGTTAGTCATGACTAGAATGACTTGACTAAGATAGCTTAGGAACATGTTCTATAACTGTTTAGTTGAGACATGGGTATGACTATGACTGTGCGAGGAATACCACCTTCTTTTTAGTAATAAACATTATCCTGGCCATGGCCACAATCTAATAGGAAAACATGAATCCAAAATTATCGTACATCCATCAAATCTACTAAGAACTGCCTGAATATGTGAACTTTATACTCACAGGCATCCGTAGCATGTTACATTTGATCACATTGAATGAAATCTTCACTCGGTACTTGCAAGACAGTGAACCATCTTAATTAACACATCCCGATCCTTGTTGGCTATAATCAATCTGTATCTACCATGCATACATGTAAAATTGATTCTAATCCCTCCTGTACAAAAACATGATGTTCACCATTCATATTCCAGTGACTGCATGCAGGAACCCGGGTCTTTGCCCATCATTACAATAGTTCAGTTTGACAATCTTCTGAATCTGACATCCAATATAATAAACCTGAAGTCTCATGGTAACATTGCTATAACACATAGCAATCCATTCTTCATTCCCATATTATAATCCATATCAAACTCAACCTTTTCCTCAACTGACATATTTCCGGGGGGTAACTTATGCCTCATCCCTGGGGATGATTATACACTCATGACCGTCCACTTGAACAAACCTTAAAATTCTGCAGATACCATTACCAACACAGGTGATCTCTAATTTCAGCAAAACCACACATGCATTGATGTACATCCAAACCGATATATGTTATCCCATCAAGTTATTTTTTCTTTGAATATACACATTTGTTCAATTATTCAGTACCAATATGAATATTATCACCATACTCATATAAAAACATATTACATAACTCTTAGTGAACGAAAAATAAGGATTTCTATGACATATTGCTTCTGGAATAACATAAATTCACAACAAAAAAAACATAGAGATAAAGATCTCTTTGACCTAGGTCAACACTTGCTATATTTATTGACCAGATGTTTTAACTGCTTACAGTACAGTTTCTGCCCTTTAGCTGTCAAATGACAACCATCAGCTATGTATTTCGGATAATTTATCCGATCTTGAGCAATCGTGTGAACATTCTCTCTGTGTTTTAACTTTTGCTCCAAAAGTTTGTTGTACTTTTTAACCCTTTTATTGAAAGTACTCACTTTTACTTGATTTGCCCTGGTAAGACTAGTTCTTTGGATTATGGAAAGAAACACAATACATTTTGGGTTTACATTATGTTCATGTAACAAGTCTAAAAACTTCAATACTTTCTCTACAAGGCTCGATGGGGTGACTGACTCATCACATAAATCATTTGTACCAAGATCTATAGACAGGATATCAACTCTCCGACTGTCTAAATACCTAAAGTACCTCTGTGGACTGCTTAATACCTTATCATATGTGAGTCCAGAATACCCATCCAAAAATACTCTAGAGGTACTGGGTAGTCCCAGTGAGCTTGATACAGAGACCTTGTCTCTACGACAATATATAAATGTCCTTTTTACAAAGGAATGCCCAAAGAGGTGGAAATAACACTCTGACATTATACAATACAATAATTCATGACTGCATTAGAGCAACACGGTTTCACCATAGCAACAAATCTAATACAAGGTTTATCTCAACTGACTGTACTATGATACAGAGTAACATAACATGCCTTTAACTCCTCATAGCTCCAATCAACAGGTACAACCGCAGGAAGGTGGCAATGCCATGTCCCTCAACATTGACCAGCAATGAGAGAGCAACCAGCCATATGGGAGACATGTTGATGGATCTACAAGAAGACAGACCGAGGCAATCTATGTGGATTTGAATGATGTCCTTTATTGGACCTACCTGACACACGTGGTCCATCTACAACATCAGTATCATCATGAAGTCCCTCCTCTAAAATAGAAGTATCAACCTGATCATCTTGATCAAACATAATATGAAAGAACTGGTCTCCCTCCTCCTCAGATTCCACAGATTCAGATATCCCTGGCTGAATATCCTTTATCTCACTAATGAACTGGGTACCATTCCCTAGGTCCCCTCCCTGTGACCTTGGGTCACGTATTAAGAGTTTCCTATTTACATTCTTGACTTGACCTCCCATAGCAGGACGAATTGAGTACACATTACCCTGAACATTTGTAACTACATATGACTCCTCATGGAATTTATTCTCTAACTTATGTCTTCCCTCAAAGGCACATTTTTGTAAGAGGACTCTCTCTCCTATTTGTAATGAATCATCCTGGGCTTTCCTGTCATACCTGATTTTATCCTTATCGGCGGCTTTCCGCATCCTCCCTTCCAACTATTTGGTGGGCCTTCTGCAACACATCAGCCTGTGTCTGCACAAAATTTTCATCCCAGTTAATTCCAGTGTTGTTCAACAAATGATCTATGGGTATAGTTGGCTCTCTACCATACAGCAGTGTGTGGGGGGCTACACCAGTGGTGCTATGGGGTGTGGAGTTATAAACATACACCAGGTGTTTCAATAGATCTGGCCAGTTCCTTCGCTCCTTGGTGGGAAGAGATTTAATAAGGTTACACAGAGTGGAGTTGTATCTCTCAGTGACGGCATTTCCCTGTGCATGATAAACAGTGGTGCGACTCTTTTTAACTCCATATAATTTACATAGCTCAGCTATCACCTTGCTCTCAAAATTCCTAGCACAATCGGAGTGAAGCCTAACAGGAATGCCATAGACCGAACACCACTGATCTCTCAGGACATGGGCTACTGTCTCTGCTGTTTGGTCGCGACATGGTATACCTTGTGCATATTTAGTGTATGCATCTGTTAGGACCAAAACATCCTCGAATCCTCCCTTACCTCTGTCTAGTTTGAGGAAATCCATAGCGACAAGCTCCAATGGTCTAAATGCTAACAGGTGTTCCATAGGGGGTCTAACTCTTGGGGTTGGTGACTTAGCCACTTTACACTGGAAGCATGCTCTGACATAATCCTTCACCTGCCGTGACATTCCTGGCCAAAAACATCTCCTTTTTAACAGGGAAGTGGTACGATCGACACCTTGGTGCCCCCACTGATCATGGACAGACTGTAACAAGATAGGACGAAGCTGAGATGGGGATAACATTTGTCTTACTGTACCAGTCACTGGATCCTGGATTTCTCTGTATAAAATACCATGATGTTCAGCCAGATTAGGCCATTCTCTGAGCCATCCTTTTAAATCAGGTGAAATAGCAGCACCATAATCACCCTCATCCCCAGGTTTCCAGTTCTGCTCCCATAAGGACCACAATTTGCCCAGCAATGGGTCGTTTCGCTGCATTTCTGCTAGCTGCTGATGGGTGTAAGTTGGAAGAATATTTGATATTTCAGCAACTTCAGTCATTGACACCGGCTTGGTGACTCCAGTCTTATTATTATCCCACAGTGTATCTGTGACTGTACTGACAGAAGCCGACTGAACAGCTACCTGTGCATCTTCAGTGCTCATGCTGGAAGGGTACCGACTCAAGGCATCAGCACATCTATTTGATTTACCAGACCTGAATCTCACTTCCAAATCAAATGGAGCAAGCTGTGCCAGCCACCTCTGTTTAGTTGCACCCAGTTTAGCATTATCTAAGTGTGACAGTGGGTTGTTATCAGTCAACACTATGACATGGGATCCTAACAAGTAATCTCTGAACTTATGAGCCACAGCCCATTTCAAGGCTAATAATTCCAGCTTAAAGCTGGAATAATCTGGATAATTCTTTTCAGCCGCTTTTAAGGTCCTACTTGCATATGCAATGGGATGGAGTGCTCCATTAGCATCAAATTGACTTAAACAGGCACCAAGTCCCTGCAACGATGCATCTACTCCCACCACAAAATCTTGTGAGAAGTCTGGGTACTTCAGTACTGGTGTAGTGATCAGGGCCTGCTTAATCTTGTCAAATGATGAGTCAGCCTCCTTGCTCCATGATAATGGACTGGGGGGCTTCCCTGCTTTGTGAGAGGCATCACTCAGAAGTTGGTTTAGTGGGGCAACAACACTGGAAAACCCAGGCACAAACCGCCTGTAATATGAGGCTAATCCCAAAAAAGACCGTAATTGCTCTGACGTTTGGGGAATTGGCCAATCCTTGACCTTGTCAACTTTACCTGGATCTACTGCAATGCCTTGGCTGCTCACCACATGTCCTAAGTACAGCAAGGAATCTTTAAAGAAACTACACTTCTTACTGTTCAATTTCAACCCATGCTGAATGAGCCTTTCTAAGACTCTATCTAGTCTTTCTATGTGGGAATCAAAAGTGCTCGAATGGACTAGAACATCATCCAGAAACAGAATCAGGTCAGAGAAATTTAAATCGCCAAATATCCTTTCCATAATACGCTGGAAAGTTGCTGGACTTCCTTTGAGACCTTGGGGCATCCTCAAATACTCAAATAATCCCCACGGCACACGGAATGCTGTGTATAGAATAGACTCAGGGTCCATCGCCACCTGGTGGTAACCATGCGCTAGATCTAAGGAGCTGAATATTGTTGAGTTAGCCAGTGCTTCAAGTGTCTCATCAATTCTTGGGAGTGGGAATGCATCAGAGACTGTCTTGTTATTTAATTGCCTGTAATCAATGCAGAGTCTAATTGCACCAGACTTCTTTCTCACAATGACTACAGGACTGGCATATGGGCTCTCAGAACGACGGATAATGCCCTTCTCTAACATGCTTTGAAGTTGATCTTTTACTTCATGTATTTGGTGGGGTGCTACACGACGGTATGGGAGACTGACTGGGGCTTCGTCTTTAACCTTATCTTGTGGGGTATGATGTTACAACATCCCAGATCCCACTCACCTTGTGAAAATGCCTCACCCCTTCGTTGGAATACTTCTACTACCTTTAAAGCTTCAGCTGATGAAAATCCCTTGAGGCTCACCCCTTCCGGCAACACTACCTTTGTCCCATCTGGAAAATCAAACTCTTCACATCCAGACTCATCATGTGTATTCTGGGACGATGCTCGGGGGTTTTCCTCCTGTGACATTTCAATACACATAGACCTACAAGTATCAGCAGTTAACTGTGACATTTTACTCTCTGGAGGTTGATTGACATTATCATCCTGATCTGACAGAAGTGACACTGTTCCAATCATGGAACTTGCTGATAGAATCACTGGAACCCTTCCTTCATTTATAATGCCCAAACACAACTGACCATTTTCTACTCTGTAACAACCTTCAGTAATACCCAAGGCATGCTGGTTTTGGGACTTGGCCAGGGACTCTACCAGAACAGTACCATTAAGAAACGGAGCTTGTTCCCCAACCTTACAGCGTAACATGCGAACAGTCCTTGGGGACAAGACCCAGGCCTCTGATGAATAAAGGTTACAATGAACATCTGTAGGGGATTCACTAACCACATCTACCTGTGCCATAACAGAGTTCACTAACTCCGCTTCTGGTGTTACTTTTGATGTGAACATTGGCAGTCTCCCTAAAACATTGCATCCTAAAATCACTGGACAAGCCTGTCCAATATCTGTACATGTTGATTGGTCACCTTTAATCAGAAAGCCTGCCTCAAATTTAACTCCAAACAGTGTTATTTTAGTTTGCAACCACCCCTCAACCGGTACCTCAATATTTGATATACCAACTAATTTGATGTTAGGTGTAACTGGCCTAACACGGCATGCCAGGTTTTTCAGATGTTCATTAAAATAAGCAGATGATATTAACGAAGTCTCTGACCCGGTGTCGAGGATGCATTTAACACTCTTACCTTCAATGTCTATCTCAGTAGTAGGGACTGAGCCAATGAGTTCTCTTACCGTCTCTGCTTTATTACTACTCATCATTGAAGAAACTGAAGTCGTGGTTATGTCAAGTCCTTTATCATAGGGGATGTCACATGAACGACCTTGGGCTTGGGGATGTCCACCAGCCTCCTCAGGGTTCCCCTTAGCCTGAGAGGCTGTTAGTTTTCCACTGGACTGTCTTGGTCTTGGGTGGTCGACAACTCCTCTTTACGCTTTTTGCAGTCTCTCTTAAGGTGTCCCGCCTCACCGCAATGCCAGCAAGGGCCCAGCTTAGGTCGGATGTTCCTTTTCTGCGAAGAACTGGATGGTGGCCTACCGCTTAATACTTCAATCAATTCACCCAATTGACTTTGCAGACGTTTCTGTCCTTCTACTAGAGCACTGAGGGTGTCATCTGCCATTGCCGGCTTTGCACAGTTGTTACCTGTTGAGACATCAGGGGTAGTATTATTAACGCTCCTGGTTTTAACCGGTCTAACATCTCCATAGAGTTCTAGAATCTCCTCGCGTATGTTTTCGAATGTTGCGTCTTCTTCACGTTTTAGTTTCTTAATTTCATGTCTTGCATGAGTGTCTGAGACTCCCTCTTCAAACTGATTTATCAATGCTTGATTGCTCAAATTGCAGATGGCATCACGTTCTTGCCCTTCAGTGGCTATAGCTTCCATTTTACGTCGGAGGCTCAAAAGGTTTCTGGAATAATCGGCCAAAGTCTCTCCAGGTTTCTGCGTTCTGCTATGAAATAATTTCGCCACGGAGGCCAATGTTTCCCTTTCCCCGAACCTCCTATGTAACAATGCTAGCAATTTTTCGGGATCATTCTTTACATCATCAGTAGCCACTGAAACTTCCTCCTTAGCTGGCCCATCTAGGTGATCTTTGATGACACCAGCCTTCACTCTACCCGTATAGTTCAGTTGCCTGCAGTAGGCATCTAGACTCTCACCCCAAGCCTTAAGGGTGGCTCCCTCCTGCAAAACGCCTGAGAATTTATCCAGTCTGATGGTAGGTGCCGGCTGCACCCGTAAGTTCTGGAAGGCCTGGGCCATAGCATTAGCTATGGCTTCAGCTACTTGGTCCCCCATCAGGTTTGTTGCCAGGTTACCTGGAAGCTAGGGGCTGCTGCACAAAACTGTTATGTTGAGCTGCTCTCTTATATCCTGCTGGCTGCGCCAAATGTCCTAAGCGGACCTTTAATTTATAATGATGAATGACTCTGGTTGAGAGTAAACAGGATTTATTAGCAACTCAATAGTACACTGGCACCTTTGTAGGGAGCAGCCCCTGAAATGAGAGACATACATACTATTACATCACTGGGAAACAGTTGTCCACCTATCAACCCTTATAATTAATAAATTACTAAAACTAACATAAATAACAGAATTTACAATGAGACCACAATCCTGAACCGATGCATAGCAAGATTTAACCAAATGTTCCCACATTATCGCTCAGTGCCACAGCGCTTCAATAACGACATATTGACATTAAAGAATCATAAGATATAGAGTCAAATCACTGCTATTTAGCTTGAATAACAGCAAAGAATACTGTTAAGGACTGTCACGTTATAATTTCCCCTCACCTGACTTCTAGCGTGTTACTCTGAAGCGCAGATTTTACCAACAACTGCTCTTGCCGCTCATAGCTGTGACCTTCACCTTCGTGTCTCAGAAAAAGTATGGTCCTAAATGTAACACCTGGATTAATTTAAGTTTTTTTTCATTCTGAACCCGGACATTTCATTAATTAAGATCTAAAATCATTCAGAAACAATAAAAATCAATCTTGGTTTCAGTCTGTTCTGATATTCAGACAGAGTCAAAGAATTATTAATGTTCATCAGACGACCAAGTATCTAATGGCAATTCAGTATGTTTGTAGAGCCTTAATGTACTCTCAAAAATTAGCTCTAAATTGGTTTCTATGATGAGGCAGGCAGATTATGTTTATAGAGTTTGGAAATAGGACTTGTAGGTCAGTCTATAACTGGATGTATGTCAGGTCAGACTTGGGATTTTCCAGAATACTTTCATCCAGTAAAATCTGGCAAAACTTATTAAGACAACTTATAACTCTGATGTAATTGTGACCTACTTTGGGTCATCCAATAAGGTTAAGCTTTTATGACGAAATGCAGAAATATGGATATGTAAATCTCATATGTCACGTGTAAGCTCTGTAACAAAACTATCTGTAGTGCGCGCTGAGAGAGAGTGAGTCAGGGAGGCTGGGCGGCTCTCTCAGAGAGAGAGACTGTCCCAGACCGCTTGCTATTGAATAAAGACTTCTATCATCAACTGGTCTTGGAATATTGTCAGCCACCAACATCAGCAACTGCTTGTGATACAGTGCAGGGACATCTCCCCAACCCCATCCAGTATCATTTTGGTGGAGACCGGGTCCCGTATCATTTGGTGGTTGAACGGGATTCACTTCAAGCACATCAACACCAGAAACGATAACAGTGCTGCCAGTTGGAGTGAAGACAGTAGATCCCCCTCTTGCAGCCACAGGCGCCATTGACTGGTCTCCCAACTGCATTGGAACTATAACCCAGGTACGGGATCACAGCCTTACATCAAGAATGTCAACTCTGCTGCTGAAGGTATCAAACTTTTGCTAAGAACTCTCTCTTCAAACTTTAACTTGGCTGCAGTTTCTCAGGGCTCTGCTTGAGTAGATCAAAGACTCTCTCTGTATCTTTAAACCACAAGGACACTATTGAGCAGTATTTTGCTTTAACTGTGAATTCAAGTTGCAAAAATGACATTTTTCGCTAAAAAAAAGTGCTGTGATATCTCAATCTGAGATCATCATTGTTTCGGACCAGCCACACCAAAAAAAATCAATATCGGGACAAGCCAGCTTCGGGCCCATGTCAACAATACTACTGGCCATACCACGGGCACTGTGTGTTATCTCACAACAAGTTCCTCGCTATGTTCCTGCAACTACTAGAAGCAGACTCGACGTTCTATCGCTATCTTCTGCATCACCTTCCATACCATGACTCCAAAAAGAAAAAATGAAGCCAAGTCAGCAGAGAAGACAGCAGAAGACCCAAAGATGACGAGACTTCCTGAGGTAATGAAAAACAAAACCAGAGACTCTGAATTTTACATGCCCAATGTAAATTTGGGGCATTTCAGATTTTTTGCATGTATATGTTGTATATATGTTGTAAAACTAAACACAAAAAAAAAAAATATTCATATGTATGTTGTACACTATAACTTTCTCTTATTGATGTGTCATAATTGTAAAATGATATAGTTTATAATGTCTCTTTCTTATTGATATAGTTAGGAATAAGTTTACAAGACCACAGCAAAAGGTGTAGAACTGTCAATATTAGATTTGATCAAGTTATGTCTATCTCAGACATTAATATGCAATGTCACAAATGATTGTATTGATTTAAATTCAATAATTCCTAGAGTAGAGCAATATGCAAAGCCATCAGCATGTTAGCATTCATTTATACTGAGATTTTCTCATGTGTTGTTCCATACCAAATCAATGGTTATCATAATGCTCTCTTGGCTATAAATTTTAATGGAATGGTAGCACATTGTGTCACCAAAGCACAATGCGATGCTTATTTTCAATTGTCACAGTTTGGTCCTCAAACACGGGTTCATGGGAAGCCCCCCAATATATAGGGAATTGGACAAACTGGGGAGTTTGATGACTCCAAAAATCAATAATGCACTGACCTGTGGTCACATTATTGCCTAAAACAAGGGTTTGATATGGTTAACCTCATTAATAGCTGGAAATGCCAGGCAAGATATGTAGGTTAGCCCAGGAATTCTTCTCATAGGAATTCACATTTACGCGTACTATGACAAACATGTTTCATGAGCAAATGCATTCTGGTCATGCATTCATGATACTGATAACCCATAAACCAATATGTGGAATGACAAGGATTTCAAACATTAACATTTTTCATTTATTTTAAATCATCACTCTACAGATGTATGTTTGATCTTACATAATTAAGTGCACTCAGTTACCATCAAAATCCATATGGTCTAGATCAATAAGTGCAACTGTCAGAGATTTATTTTCATTATCATCATATTTTCACACTTTCGCCTTGTTCATGCACAAAAATTGGCTAATCAATGGGAATATATATACATCAATCCTCTGTTGTTAGGAATGACCTCATTCTGTCATGTACTTGTACACTGGTAAGGTACACCAGTTGTGTTATGCTAAAGGATTAGTAAATCAACCTTCGATTATTCACAAGTCAACTTGTCCCAATGGCAAGTATGAAAGCCAAGATGTATTTTGAATCATTGGTACTGTTCAACACACAGAGCAGATTGTCATGTACCTATGTATATGTAAAACTCTTAGGCACAGAGTATATACACTTTGTTAGATTAGGAATTCATGATCACTTTTTCCATAGGAATTATATGTTTAGCTACAGGCATTGCTAATTCACTTGTTATAATTGGTAATGCATATTGCTGTTCGACAGAACATCTTTATGTAACATCACTTACTGTATGTTCAAATGGTTCACATACTTTGACTTATTCCATTGCTTACACGGTATGCATAGTACTTGTATATTCTAGCTGTGCATTCATTATGAACATGATGCTATAATCATATCTATTAAGATGTTTATTTATTAATACTATTTAGATGCTGTCATACTTATATAATCTGATGTTGTCATCTTCGGATGTCAAATAATGTCATCATGGTTGCGATGTTGTTCCTGATTCCTTATACATCAGCATTTTATCTTTTAGATAATGTTTAGGATTGTCATTTCACAAAAAAGATTGTCTTTAGAACATGTATGTATAGCTATAGACTTATATATGTAGTTTCTCAGCTTATTTAGCTATTGCTTAGGCATTGTTGTTGTACTTCTACAAATTGTAAAACATGCACTACTTTATTCCTTACACTGTTCCATCTGGAACTGTGACATATGTTCATGTAATTCACATCTATATTGATCTGTGTAATTCCATCACAACAACACACTAGTGCTAGCTTAATATATAGTTCTATTCACTATTATGGCACCTGATCTTGCAGTAAATACAGACTTAAGCAGTGTATCTTGATCTTTACACATTATGTATTTCTGTCATCTACATTCCAGTTATATTTCTTGAAATAACAAATTTTTCTCCGACTTTGCCAATGAGGCCGGAGCCTCATTCTGAATACCAGAGGGATATGTTATGGAGTGAGAAAGGGTGTATATGTGACTTGACATATATTTAAAGGAATATTTCAATATTTCATTAATTAAGATCTAAAATCATTCAGAAACAATAAAAATCAATCTTGGTTTCAGTCTGTTCTGATATTCAGACAGAGCCAAAGAATTATTAATGTTCATCAGACGACCAAGTATCTAATGGCAATTCAGTATGTTTGTAGAGCCTTAATGTACTCTCAAAAATTAGCTCTAAATTGGTTTCTATGATGAGGCAGGCAGATTATGTTTATAGAGTTTGGAAATAGGACTTGTAGGTCAGTCTATAACTGGATGTATGTCAGGTCAGACTTGGGATTTTCCAGAATACTTTCATCCAGTAAAATCTGGCAAAACTTATTAAGACAACTTATAACTCTGATGTAATTGTGACCTACTTTGGGTCATCCAATAAGGTTAAGCTTTTATGACGAAATGCAGAAATATGGATATGTAAATCTCATATGTCACGTGTAAGCTCTGTAACAAAACTATCTGTAGTGCGCGCTGAGAGAGAGTGAGTCAGGGAGGCTGGGCGGCTCTCTCAGAGAGAGAGACTGTCCCAGACCGCTTGCTATTGAATAAAGACTTCTATCATCAACTGGTCTTGGAATATTGTCAGCCACCAACATCAGCAACTGCTTGTGATACAGGTGGAAACATCCCCCCCCCCCCCCCCCCCATCTTGTATCAGTATATCCGGCAGAGTTATACCAATTTCTGTATTCTTGATTGGAGTCGGCAGGTCCCCTCTACCAGACTGTGCTAGCATGTACTCCACAGCAATACCCTCATCTGCAAAATAAAACATATCATCAAGTGATTAATATTCGTCTGTTTTACTCCACTGATATAATTTTACATTTATGGTTTTAAGATTTCAACGCCTCATATGATTTTTTACTTTTGAGTGTCGTATTTCTTTGGGTCCATGTGACAGGGCAGTAGCACCTGCTTCCTTTGGTGTCACCCAAGCCCAATTTCTACTAAACCTGTAGTTCCTGGGTGTAATCATCCCCAGCGCTGGGTAATAACACAGAGGAACCTCCCAACGACGCAGTAGTTTGGAAGTGATACACGGCTGTTGTTTACAGCCTTCCCATTAAGCCTGCAGAGCACTCACCCTGGGTTTCGGCCTACCCTGAAAATCTCAGCGCTCCTCGGCTGAGATTTTACCTCATGATCTCTCGGCTTTGAATCCTGTGCGCTACCCCTAAGGCACAGAAACCGATTATTGCAGAAGGCTTAAACAATTTTCTTTAAAAAAAAATAAACGTGAGCTGCATATGAAATGCAATTTGATTGTTCCCATATAAGGATTTGCTAAGTAAATATGGTCTTATTCATTAGTGTTTCAAACCTTTTTTCGCCTTTCCAACTTGTCATTAGTATACATATATATATATGCAACCAACCATCCCTAATTATTCTGTAATATAAGACCTAACAGTTTTTCTTACCAGTAGGCTTTCCGGGTGGCTTGAACTCAGGAATAAGATTATAACCAAGGATCCTTTGGCTCATGTTGTTGATGTTACTCATCAAGCGCACATCATAGAGTCGTGTTCCTGATGTGACATTCATGTCTACAGCTTCTTGGGCTCTGTCGATGTCACATCGTGAACCACCCTCCAGCATGTACATTTGTGTGTGCACAGCATTACATCTCCAACTTTGAAAAATACAAGAAAAAAAAACAATTTTATATACCTTCTGGTAAAATTTCCGGAAGGAACAAGTAGAGATACAGAGTAATTTAAATGCTCAGCTAGTGTTTTGTTTTCATATGAATGAATGAATGTTTATTCTGAAAATATAAGGCCTCAGGCCCATAATTCCATAAGTAACTACATAATACCATCTGAATACAATATGATGGTAATAAATAAACAATTGGTTAAACAAACAATTTCTTAATACATGCATTCAGAAGTATCAATGAATATAATAATATGGTTTAAGAGGTCATTACTGCAATGTACAATAAATAGAAATAAGATATTTGTATTCATTAATATTTAAGAAAACCATATTTCAAATTAAACAATGCACACTTACAAATACACGTGTAAACATATATATACATGCACAAATATATATACACATACATACACATGCACATATATATCCACATTTAGAGATATCTTTACATCTATAAATACGCAAATATTTAACAGGTTAGGATATCTGTCCAAAATACTTTATAGTACATTTTACAAGTATACTTTATGAAAGCTACTTTAATACTTCAACAATAAATAAATAAATAATAAATAAAGAAATTAAATACTGGCTTATATTTGATCATTTCTTCTTTTAAAAGCATGATGTACAAAAGCTGCTAAATTATTAATGACTGCTGGGTTTTTATTTGTCATAAGTGATACAAAAGATATTTTCCCATGCTTAAAGAGGTATTTAATTCTAAAATCATTATATAGTGGACACTTCATCATAAAATGATATTCTGTTTCAACTAAAGCTTCACCATGATTTAAACAGAAGTGACAATTTCTCTCTGTCCAGTGTATCTTATCATGTCTTCCTTTTTCAATTTGCAGATTATGAGAGGAACATCTTAACCTGGCTAAACTGGTCTTGTAATTAATATTCATAACAACTTTCAAATACATTTCCATAGTTAATAATGATTTAAACACTGAATATGTTTCTAAACGTTTGTTACTTGAAATATTGTTTGACCATTCTTGGGAATAAATATCCTTTAACCTTTGATGCAACTGTAACAGAAATAGTTGTGTATCCCCTAAGTCATGAAATATCCAAATATAACCGAAGCCAAGTGAAAAAAGTAGATTTTTAATTTTTGTTGCCCAAGTTTTCCTTCCAAGTTCATCTAGGCGATATAGCTTATAATATAATTGTTTGGGATATCTGTTTGGTGTCATTTTTAATATTTTTGTCCAATACTTAATACATCTAAATACATAATGAATTTTCAAAGGCAGTCTTCCACATTCACCAAGTGCCGCAGCTGTTGGTGATGAATAATTAATCTTTAGAATATACTTGCAAAATTTATTTTGTACTGATTCAATATTGTCACAACTTTCATGGCCCCATAGTTCACTACCATAGCATAAAATTGGTAGCACCATCCGATCAAAAAGAAAGAGAGATTGATCAATTGTTAAATGTTTATACCTACTTATAAATTGTTTAATCATAATAACAGCTTTATTTGCTTGAATTCCTAAGTGTTCTTTCATTTTTGACCATTTTAGAAAACTTGTGAAAATTCCTCCTAAATATTAATAACTACTAACTACATCAATTGGCTTTCCTTTATAATACCATTTTTCAGATCTTCTCAAAACACCACCGTTTCTAAATACAAGAATTTCTGTTTTGTTCATATTAACTTTCATTCCATATAAGTCACAGAAAGTTTCTAATTTATTAATTTGCATTTGTAACCGGCAAACTGTATCTGCGAAACATACAACATCGTCCGCAAACAAAAGCATTGAAAGTGATCTGGTTTCTGAACTAATAAATATACCTTCTTCTTCAGAATGCATTATAAAATACAGTTCATTCATAAAGAATGTAAACAATAGAGGACTGATCATGCAGCCCTGCCTAGTTCCTGTAGTGCATGAAAAATAATCTGTTAAACCATTTTCAGTCAGTACACAAGATTTTAGCTTTGAATACATAGATTTCAAGATGTTGTATGTTTTCCCTCTAATTCCAATTTTATACAAAACATGAAATAGTAATTGATGTTGTATCGAGTCAAAAGCTTTAGAAAAATCTATAAATATAGCATAAAATCTACCTTTTTTCTTTGACAAATATGATTCAGTTAAAGCCATTAAAGTAAACATATTATCTATTGTACTATAGTTTCTTCTGTAACCAGCTTGTTCTTCCAGAAATCTATTGTGATTTTCAGCCCATAACATTAATCTTTCGTTCAAGATTTTGGTAAATAATTTGCCTACTGTATTTAAAAGAGCTATGCCTCTGTAGTTATTTGGGTCATTTATATTTCCATTCTTATGCAAAGGAAATAAAATTGCTTTAGACCATTCGTCCGGAAATTGTCCACATGAGAAGACTTGACTAAATAATTTTTCTAATATTGGTACTAAAATAACCTTATTTTCTTTTAATAATTCTACAGAGATACCATCAGGTCCAGGTGTTTTACCATTTTGTAGTTTAGATAATTGTCTTGATATTTCAGTTTGATTTATATTATAATTTACTTCCATGTCAAAAATATTATCATCTACCTGTTCATAATATTCATATTTATTCATCTCAGTCAAATAACTAATATTTATATTGCTTACATTATCTGTTAATAATTTTAAAAAAAATGTTATCCATTCTTCTCCAGTTATATTATTGTTTACCTTCTTTCTTTTGTGAGTTTTCATTTTTCTAAAGATTTCATTGGCTGTAGAGCAAGAAGTTAATTGTTCAAACTTTCCTTTGGCTATTTCCTTTTGAAGTCTGGTACATTCTGCTTTAAATTTGGCTTTTATTTGTTTATATATAATGAAATCTAAGTTATTATTTGTACATCTAAATTTATTTAAAGCTTCATATTTTTTCCTTTTTAGCCTTGAGCAAGTAATATTCCACCATTCTGGTTGAGATTTTTTCTTATTATTCATCTTTTCCATTTTTACAAATGTTTTTTGAGCTATGTAGAGAATTAAGTTTTTCAAGTGAACTGCTCCACTTTCTGTGTCTGTCATTAAAATAAATTCCAAATTTGTGATTTTATGAGTTACCTCATTGTCACTAAAGACATCATATATATTTTCATTTTTTCTCCGGTTCTGAATCCAGTCTTCATATCTATCCTTATTTTCACCCAAATTTATTCTATTTTCAATTTTAAATTTAGTTGTTTTCATAGTACACAAGTGATCTCAATTAGTCTTACTTATTCATTGGATATATGGTTTCTAGTGCTTTACTGTCCGCTCACTTTTACTAGTTTTGTGTGCAGATTCCATGCACAGTATGACTGTTGCCTCTGTTGCATGTTCATTAATACAATGTTTTGATTGCAAAAAGATGCATTTTTTCTTTTTTTCCCTTTTTGCACTTTTTCTTTAAATGTACTGATTTACATAATTCATTTACATTGATGACAGAATGCACAAAGTTTTTGCACAATATATTTATAAACTTACCAGGAATAAAACTACACTGGTGGCGATGAAAGCTCTCCAATGAGGGTGAGCCCTGGGCACACCTCAGGACATCTAGAGTCTTCCCACCCTTTTCTAACTGGCCAACTCTAGTGTAGAGATCCACCCCAGGAACATTCTGGATGCAGGGCAGGTGTTTTTGCTTGACCTACCACACTTTGGCCATGCTTTCCTTATTGATCAACGGAAGACCTAACATGTCGGTAAAGTCCCACATTGCGTCCAGAAGCCTTTGCGAGTTTCTTCCACCCCGCGTGTTCTCCTCCTGCAGTGCCTTGCCCGCTCAGTTGATGACACGTTTGCTGATATCTGGGCTTCCGTCGGTTCGTGACCACCATACCTTTTCTCCAGCTCCCTCCTCTTGGCTTCCATAAGCTGTTTTATGTCACTTGCGTCCCACTCAAAAATAAAACTGAACAGTTTTGAGAGGAAGGTGCCAAAGAGAGGATGGTGCTCAGTTGTTAAGCCCAGCAGCAAATCTCCGCATGAAATGAAAGATGTCAAGTCGCACTGCACATGCTCATGGGCGAAACAGGGTGAGAACAGGAGGCCTCCCTGAAAAGAAAAAAAAAATCAGTACTGATGATATTGCATTGTTCATTTTGTATGGTATACACCATGGGTGTATACAGGGAGCGTAAGTCTTTCACTAAGTGCCGAACTTGTGTGAGCTAGAGACATGTTCCACTTCAGGCCTCCAAACATTATTAAGTTCTCACTTATTACTTTGCGTTCTTCTGGATCTCCAATAGCATTTATATTAGACAAAAGCCTCTTAAGCCCCTGGATCTTACATTATGACGTCGCGATCCTCTAAAATATATCAGCAGCAAGCTTTCATGCATCGGTTTTTCTAAGGCTGACTCACACTCTGATAGTGATAGATACTGATAGCCATTGCAATCCATAAGTTTGTTCAGTTAGTTTTAAATTACCAAATAGGTATATTTTATTTTAAATACCTGATTGACTGCAGCAGTCCCTGTCGACATATATGATTAGTGGTTCCGGTTCACCAGCATCCTGAAACCAGCACCCTCACAAGTTGTAAACACACTGTTCAACACCTGAACAATATCGTTCCCTATATTGGTCATCCATGTTGCAGTGTTGGTCACATCACTGGCAAGTTTTCTTGTAATCTGCATAATTGATTGAAAACCTAAGTTTTAAACATAAAAGTATCAAACATAATAGTTATACGAAGTAATAAAGGCACCAAACTGCCATGCGCAACACTTAAACTAACACTTAAACACAAGTAGACTTAAAGGTGCCATTTTACCTGCCTTGTGATAAAGAATTTCAATTGATTGCTTGCTTCCTCTGCGTGCCCCACACAATATAAACACATTGATATAAACAAAGCAAGCAGCCTGTGTGTAGTGATACCCACGTTTTCTGGCCTACTTTTATTAGAAATCCTAGGGACTACCTTTACTTTATAGAGGTCAGATAGGTGATCAGTCCCTTTTAAAGCAGAATTTAGTGGATTTTAAGCATTCAAATAATAAATAACTATATTCACCATCTTTAAATTCCCATTAGGGAAAACAAAAAGCATCTCAGGCAAGCACCTCGGGCAGATATAATAACAATTATTTCAACTTGAATTGCGGAAAAAACACTTCCCTAGGGATCTTTAGATTTGAGATTACAAATAATACATAGTATGTAAGCTGAAATTTGATTTCATCTCAATGTTGTGCCATGGATGCACAAGCGTTTTAGTGACACCGAATAAGTTTTACTTTGTTTACACATACGCTGACTGTACAGATATTAAAGAATAAACAATCTCGAACCATGGCCCATTTGATTTTGTTTTCAAAATGCTTGCATGACGTACATGTTAAAGGATTTATACTGAATACATATGATAAAATACACAAATATAGTGTCTAAACAGAATTTTATACTCATAATAATATGTATATTATGTTATATAATATGTCATATTATAAAAATATGTCACTTTTTTGGTGAATCGATCTTGAGGATTCTGCCGTAGGTTGAGGTGATGACCCCTTTATGCTCCTCAAGATGCCTAAGGATATAATTTGCATGAGCTGTTTCAAACCATTGTGCCAAGGGGAGGTTTCATGAGAGTAAGACATTTCCTGTCCAGGGCAAGGTAGGTCGTTAAGATGGCAGGAAACATATTCCTGTGGCTGGGGTCCAGCTGGCTGATCAGCTCCTCACTCCATGGAAACACTGGAATTTTGCATTTGCTGCAGCGGAGATATTCTCCCCCTACCAGGTAGTATTGGGAATCCAGATCGATGACTTCACGTACTTTTGTATAGATGCCTGAATGGTGCATCTTCCCCCTGCACTTGGGACACTTAAGAGGGATGCCTAACATTCTCGTCGGTGCCCATATAAACATGCGCCGCCTAAAATAATGGCTGGGTCTAGTAGGGGACACCGTTGGCTTCAGTGGGTCTGATGGATAATACCAGTTCTGTGGAAAACTCTCCCTTAGCTGGCCTTGGTTGTCATAAAGGACATGAGCTATCCACTCCTGGTCTCCATCTTGAATGACCTTCTTGAACTGTCTCGGCAAGAGTTGTGGGTGATCCACAATTGGTTGTTTCCAAGTGGGATCCTTTCTGTCAGTCTCTGGAGGCTTTGTCTGAACTGTTTAAAGTTAAAAAGTAAAAAAAAAAAAATTTAGTTTTAAGATAAATTGGAATCCAGGTGGAGGAAAACATGATAAGGTGAACCAAACGTGTACAAAAATATAAATATATCGTTTAAATTGACACCAAAAAAGGACATTAAAATAATGACATTTAAAGCTGAGACAGTGAATGAGTGAGGACATATCTGTGTTGTTGTTTTCTATTCATTTCAAAATGAATGAAAGAATGGCATTTGCAACATATGACCAATTTTTCTAATATCACATGCCACTCTATTACGGTTGCAGTCACAATGCCACTTACCCAGCTTCTGAGTTACTAAGTAAGCTTGTTGTGGAGTAAAATTAAAGGACATTGCACAGGGTACCCTGGAAGAGATAAGGTTCAACAAACATATAAATGTCCCTTTGGATTCCGTGCGTACACTTAATCATCAATGACCAGACCTAAATTTTATATCTGAATATTTTTTTCCAATTACCTCCAGTCTCTGTTGTGTTGGGGGCATCAGGGGCTTGAAGATGCCTTGCTTCAATATGCTGAACCAGTCCCAGCTGCCCTTTTATTTTCTTGCCACATTGTTCACAGGTTACATCTGCATGGTAGTCTGAAAGGTGCTCTGAAAAGTTTTGAACTTTTACTGTTTGCAAACACAAGGAGCATTGCACTTGTTCTGACTGCACAGGCCTGAGCGTGGTGGTGTTGACTGGTACATCCAAAGTGGTGGTGTTTGGTCTGCTGGTGGTACCCGATGGGTTGCCACTGGTAGAGGAACTGTCGGTGATGACTGGTGGACTGTCAGTAATTGCACGTATAAAGTGGTGATGGTGGCTTTTGCTGTGTCGCTGGTGGAGGGGGTACTGCCAGGGATAACTGAGAGACTGCCTCTGGTGGTTGGGTTTGTCTGGCTGATGGTTGCGGATGGGGGATGTTCGATGGGGATTGCTGGACCGCCCGTGCCTGGCTGCTTCCTGCTGGTGACTGCTGCACTGATGGTGTAGCTCAGTTGGCTGCTGATGGTGGCCGTTGAGCTGCTCTTGGTGGATAGCTTTGACTGCCCTCCGATAGAAACTAGTGTGCTGCCCACAGTGGCTGGGTTGGGTTGGCTGCCGGAGGCGGTTGTTTGAGGTTGCGAAGTGCTAGTCGTCTGCTGTACCCGTCCAGTGGTTGTTTGTCGTGGCTATGGTTGAAGAAAGATTGATTTTTTTTTAAAGTCTTTATTTAATATTGTCACGGTCAAGGACAAGAAGTCACTTGAGAAAATAGGAAATTAATGTAATTTAGCAAAGTCCGGCCACATAAAATAAACCATAAATTATCTCTCCAAGGAATTTTGACCTGACCGCAACAAAAGAAAATAAAAATAAAAATAGGTGAACAGATTTCACAAGACTGTGATAACTAAAACCTATATACCTTTAATGGTCTATGAACATACATTGGGTATACACTAAACATACAATGAATATACAATATCAAGACATGATGATAAAACTGGCTCTGGGCCCTCTGTATCAACTGACCATAAACACTGATAAACACTGAGTCCTTTTAAGAGGTATACACCCCTACTGAACATATAAAATGGGCTGGTAGTTTTTAACTTACACGAACAGTCCACATCGCGGCGATTCACTGTAGTCTCTCATCTCCTCACTTTCCAGTCTCTTAATTCCTAATGTCACCTCGTTTCACGCCCACTACCGGTGAGTAATATCCAAAATCCGTACTCAATAGTACAACAGTCAACAGGCATCATATCATAATCAACACAGCTACACTAGACCGTGTCCACTTGAACAGCAATAAACGGAGCCTCAAAAATCTTCATGCCACAACCCGATACGACCATTCCCATCCAGGGAAAAATAACAATAAAAGTGAAAGTCCATTCACCATATCATAGTTCTGCAGAACTTCAGCATAACACCGTGATTCCTATACACCAGGTACCACTATCTTTGGCTCCATCACTTTAAAATGAAAGTTCAAACTTGTCTGCTATAGCATTCACAAAAATTGTTCCAATATAGCTTTGCTCCCGCTTTTGGGAGTATCGCTCTGCTCTCTCCCCACTCACACGGAGAACTGCCTTTTTCTATCGCCACCCCGAGGGATAGAGAGAAAAAAACAACATGTGAGCCTTGTTAAACAGTTATGTGTCACAAGTGAGACTCATTAATCGCCACTCGTATCAAGCACAGTCACCAGTTCTTGCTTCAGGACACCATGTCATGGTGTCGGGTCGCTGTTGGGGCGACTTCAAGAGAGGTCTGGGTGCAACAAGGTGATCTAAGGATTATTTTCGTCATACAGCCCATTTAATCTTTATACAGACATATGTTATCCAGCCCATTAAATCTTTATCCAAACACGCTACGCTGAGCCAGCCCGGCTTACAAATATATATGGTACAGTCACCAATACAATAATATATATACCTGCATTACACCTCCCCCCTTAAAAAAAAGAAAATTCTACCGAAGTAGATTTTTCTTTAAGCTAAGCCTGCATAGTTATTTCCAGTCTAGATGTATCATAAGAACACAACACATTACATTCAATAATTACAACAATGTTTAAGCCCTGGATAAGGCATCCGGTATGACATTTGCCTTTCCAGAAATATGTACAATCTTCAAGGAATATGGCTGTATCAAAAGACTCCACCTGAACAAACGTTGACTCTTGGTTTTAAACTTGTCTAAGAACACAAGTGGGTTATGATCAGTATGTATAATGACATTCCCTGAGCCACTTGTAACATACACCTCAAAGTGCTGTAAGGCTAATACAAGGCTCAACAATTCCTTCTCTATGGTAAAATATGCTTTCTGGTGCTTGTTGAGTTTCTTAGAAAAGTAGCTAACTGGTCTGTCTATTCCAGACTCATCTTCCTGAAGAAGCACAGCTCCAACACCAATATCACTTGCATCAACTGCAATCTTAAACTGCTTTGTGAAGTCGGGAGCTACTGAGACAGGTTCACTAACCAAGATTGCCTTTAGTTTTTCAAATGCTTCCTGGCAAGTTTGGGTCCACACAAATTTTACATCCTTTTTCAAGAGATTGGTCAGAGGGGCAACAACAGTGCTATAATTGTGACAAAACTTTCGATAGAACCCAGATATGCCTAAGAATCTAAGAATCTCCTTCTTGTTCTTTGGTATAGGGAAATTGACAATGGCTTCTACTTTGGCTTGGCGAGGCAAAACCTTGCCCTGACCTTCCACGTGCCCTAAATAGGTAACTGTGGCTTTCGCAAACTCACTTTTCTTCAAATTTATAACCAGCTTAGCCTCAACAAGCTTATCAAACAGTGCTCTCAATTGACTCACATGAGAAGACCATGAGCCACTGTACACAAGTATATCATCAATGTAGGCAACAGTATTGGTCAATCCTGCGATGACACGATTCATCAATCTTTGGAAGCTCGCTGGGGCGTTACGTAACCCGAAACTCATCATTGTTGGCTGATAAATACCATCAGGCGTAACAAACCCTGCTATTTTCTTTGCCCTGTCAGACAGTGGCACTTGTCAATACCCTTTTAATAAGTCTATCTTTGTGACATACTTTGCCTTCCCCACTCTATCTTTACAGTCTTCAATTCTTGGGATTGGATGACTGTCTGGTACAGTAACAGAGTTAACCTTTCGGTAATCAATACAGAATCTGTGAGATCCATCAGGTTTTGGTATCAAAACAATGGGGGAACTCCAATTACTCTGGCTTTGTTCAATAACCCCAAGTTTAAGCATAGTTTTAATTTCTTCCCTGACCTTAGCTAACTTTTCTGGGTTCATTCGGTAGGGATGTTGCTTGATGGGTTTAGCATTTCCAATATCTATGTCATGTTCAGCTATAGATGTACGGCCCGGCTCATCAGTACACAAAGAACCATATTCTCTGATCAACAAAATCAGCTCACCCTTCTCTGCCTCTGGCAAGTGACTTAACACTGACTCCAAATTTTGCAATACATCTGAGTTGTTTAATAGTATGCCTAATGGCTCAGGATCTGACCCCTGAAGATCAATACTATCCTAATCGTCACCACTCTGATTGGACTCTAATTCCAAGCCTCCTGAACTTATTAAGCTCACAGGTACACTATTTTGAGCCTCCCACTCGAAGTACTGCTTCAACATATTTATATGGCATACCCTATGTGCCTTCCTACGATCTGGAGTGTTAATCAGATAGTTAACACTGCTAAGTTTCTTCTCAAACTGGTATGGGCCACTTAACTTAGCGGACAAGGGCTCATCCTGCATGGGCAGTAACACCAAAACCTTATCGCCAGGTTTAAATTCTCTGTGTGTGGCCTTCCTGTCATATTTAGCCTTCATAGTCTTCTGTGAGTTTTTAAGATGGTCTCTGGCCACCTCACATGCCCTACTCAGACGTTCCCTGAACATACACACATAATTTAACAAGTTAGTGTCACTGGGTTCAGCCAAACATTTCTCCTTGACTAACTTCAATGGACCCCTAACTTCATGAACATATACCAACTCAAATGGACTAAATCCTGTAGACTCATTGGGTGAATCCCTAGCAGCAAACAATACTAAAGGGATTCCCTTGTCCCAATCTTCTGGATTTTCCTGACAATAGGCCTTCAACATTGTTTTCAAGGTTTGATGATACCTCTCTAGAGCCCCCTGGGATTGAGGATGATAGGCTGACGACTTCAGCTGCCTAATCCCTAACTGTTCAACCACCTGTTGAAACACTCCTGACATGAAATTTGACCCCTGGTCAGACTGCAACTCCTTAGGTAGGCCATATCGAGAGAAAAACTGTATCAGGGCCTCAACTATTACCTTTGCAGTTATCCGCCTCAAGGGGATTGCCTCAGGAAACCTACTCGCTACATCCATAATTGTCAGCAAGTAAACAGATCCAGACTTTGTCCGAGGGAGGGGACCGACACAATCTACGAGCACCTTTGTAAACGGTTCGTCAAAAGCTGGGATAGGGATTAATGGTGCCGGTTTGATTACATCTTGAGTTTTCCCTATCACCTGACAAACGTGACATGTCCTACAAAATGCAGCTACATCTTTATGTAGCTTGGGCCAATAAAAATGTTCCATAATTCTAGCCTGGGTTTTTCTAATACCCACATTCCCTGCCATAGGCACCTCATGCCCTAGCTGTAATATCTCCGGGCGAAAACAAGAGGGTGCTACCACCTGGTTTACTACAGACCAGTCTTCATTTGCTGGACTACGAGGGGGCCTCCATTTTCTCATGAGTACACCATTCTTCAAATAATAACCCTCAGGAACCAGCATAATTTCTTCTTCAGACATAGCAGTTTGTCTAATGTCCCTAAGACTGGGATCAGCCTCCTGTTCCTTTACTAAAGAGGAATGGCTAAACAATGGCGTCCGCGATGCATCCACACCCGCGCATACATCCTTCTCCCCCTCATCTAAATCCTGAAAGAATGTCTCTGCTAACATGACACCAGAGTCCGAGAACTTCTCTGACTCTAACTCATCCTGCTTAGCCCTAGCAGCTTGTGACCTAGCCACCACACAAGCAGGAAAAATACCTGGGAACTCCTCCTTAAATTTCTCAGTCTCCATCTGAGTCTCAGGTTTCTCAGAAACCACGGGAGACACACATACTTTGTCCCCAGCCAAATCATTTCCCAATAGGAAACTAATGCCCTCTACAGGTAATGTAGGAACAACACCTACAGTCACAGTTCCCGTGACTAAACCTGACTCGAGATAAACCCTATGTAGAGGCACCGGGGTGTAGGTCTCGCCAACATGCCCTACGCCCTGAATCAAAGCCTTAGCCTTCAAAGCACTAGCTTCTGATAATGGCAAAATATCCGCCAACATCAACGACTGTGATGCACCAGTGTCTCTTAAGATAACTACAGGCCTACTAACACAGTCATTGCCTGCTGTCACAGTCTCAACTTTCCCCTGCGACACAAAAGTTCTCAAATTAACTGGCACTGGATCTAAATCCATCTTGGATTCATTAGGTTTGCTAGAAACAACAGGACTGGACCCTACCTCCGGGAGCTTTTGCTCTACATCAACCACTTTAGATCTGACCAATGTTACTGGCCTAGGACCTGCCTTTTTAGCCTGATCTTCTTTCCATTTCGGACAACTGGGCTTGATATGCCCAAATTTATCACAATAATAACACTTTGGGGACCGTCTATCCCCCGACTGATTACCCTGACTACCTTGCCCTGAAGAATGGCCGTGAGGGGATGAAGGTTTCTCCCTAGACCCTGTACCGGACTTACGGTCAGACCATCCCGGTCTGGACCCCTGACTGCGCCACCGGTTGTAACCGACTGGGTTACTCTTCCTATGAGTAAGTTCATAATCATCAGCCATAACAGCTGCCTTCTCTAACTCCCTGACACCCTGGTCATCTAGGTGGATCTTAACATCGGAGGGAACACTATTTTTGAATTCCTCCAAGAGAAATACTTCCCTCAACCTATCAAAATTCTTCTCTTCTTTTAGAGACGTGAGCCAGCGATCAAAAACATGAGTTTTCTCTCTAGAAAACTCTACATAAGTTTGCCCAACCTGCTTCCTAAGAGCCCTAAACTTTTGTCTGTATGCCTCCGGCACAAGCTCATAGGCAGATAAAACTGTCTGTTTAACAAACTCGTAGTTCTTTGACTGTTCTACCGATAAGGCAGAATATACTTTGAGTGCTTTCCCTACAAAGCCACTCTGAAGCAATAAAGGCCAGAACTCTTTTGGCCATTTAAGGCTAGTCGCAGTTTTCTCAAAAGTGCGGAAGTAAGCCTCAACCTCTTTTTCTTCAAACCTAGGCACCAGACGGCTGTTTTTAGCTAAATCAAATTCTTCTCTAGGTCTAGCTATGACCCCAGCTTCTATTTCTTGTGCTCTTAACTCCAATTCTAATTTCTTGAGTTCAAAATGCAACTTATCTGCCTCTAACTGAATTTCCATCTTTCTTTGTTCAGCTGCTATCTTGGCTAATGCTACAGCCTTGCTGCTAGGCCCACCCACTGTCTCTCCAACAGGTACACCTTCCATACCGAGTTTGGAAGAAATCATAATAACTAGCTCTGCCTTCTTTGCTGATCGGGAAACCTCTACACTAAGTTTCTCAGCCACCTTCCTTAAATTGACCTTCGTTAAGCTCTCAAGGTCCGAGACCGACAAAGCTGAGGGAGCTTCCAAAAATTTATCTACATCAAATTCACCACTCATGGTTATTGCATAGAAAACAAAATATGTCAATCAGTACAACCAAGTCAAACCTAGCTGACGCCTAAGAATCCCTCGTCAACTCAGAAAATTCACCTGAGACCTGTGAATTCTGTCCACAAAAACACAATTTCCAAAACTACAGAAAATTAAACATGTGGCCTTTTCTGAGAATTTAAAAATTCACTGTTCCAGAACCCGGACGAGCCCCCACATGTCATGGTCAAGGACAAGAAGTCACTTGAGAAAATGGGAAATTAATGTAATTTAGCAAAGTCCGGCCACATAAAATAAACCATAAATTATCTCTCCAAGGAATTTTGACCTGACCGCAACAAAAGAAAATAAAAATAAAAATAGGTGAACAGATTTCACAAGACTGTGATAACTAAAACCTATATACCTTTAATGGTCTATGAACATACATTGGGTATACACTAAACATACAATGAATATACAATATCAAGACATGATGATAAAACTGGCTCTGGGCCCTCTGTATTAACTGACCATAAACACTGATAAACACTGAGTCCTTTTAAGAGGTATACACCCCTACTGAACATTTAAAATGGGCTGGTAGTTTTTAACTTACACGAACAGTCCACATCGCGGCGATTCACTGTAGTCTCTCATCTCCTCACTTTCCAGTCTCTTAATTCCTAATGTCACCTCGTTTCACGCCCACTACCGGTGAGTAATATCCAAAATCTGTACTCAATAGTACAACAGTCAACAGGCATCATATCATAATCAACACAGCTACACTAGCTTCAGTTCAGACCGTGTCCACTTGAACAGCAATAAACGGAGCCTCAAAAATCTTCATGCCGCAACCCTATACGACCATTCCCATCCAGGGAAAAATAACAATAAAAGTGAAAGTCCATTCACCATATCATAGTTCTGCAAAACTTCAGCATAACACCGTGATTCCTATACACCAGGTACCACTATCTTTGGCTCCATCACTTTAAAATGAAAGTTCAAACTTGTCTGCTATAGCATTCACAAAAATTGTTCCAATATAGCTTTGCTCCCGCTTTTGGGAGTATTGCTCTGCTCTCTCCCCACTCACACGGAGAACTGCCTTTTTCTATCGCCACCCCGAGGGATAGAGAGAAAAAAACAACATGTGAGCCTTGTTAAACAGTTATGTGTCACAAGTGAGACTCATTAATCGCCACTCGTATCAAGCACAGTCACCAGTTCTTGCTTCAGGACACCATGTCATGGTGTCGGGTCGCTGTTGGGGCGACTTCAAGAGAGGTCTGGGTGCAACAAGGTGATCTAAGGATTATTTTCGTCATACAGCCCATTTAATCTTCATACAGACATATGTTATCCAGCCCATTAAATCTTTATCCAAACACGCTACGCTGAGCCAGCCCGGCTTACAAATATATATGGTACAGTCACCAATACAATAATATATATACCTGCATTACAATACGTATGTTCAAGCCTGGGCCCAAGTGGCCTCCCTCATTTGACTGGCAGCCTCTGTTCTTCTATGCTGTTATCTTGGGACTGCCAGGATGATAGGTACATCACCCCTCAAGTGCAATGCTGTCACCTCATCATCCTTAAGCAGTTTTCACCCTTCTCCACTCAGCAGCCCTGTCCCTGGGACACACTGGGGGTGTACCCGATCTTACTGTAAACAACCTGCCAACAGTGGGTATACCCTGGCACACTGACTGCACAGACCTTATCCCCCCTGCCACACAATGAAAAACAAATCTTATGACAAATTATTTCCCTGCAGGAAATGATACCAAACAGGGCTACTTCATGACACTGTCCCAGATTTACCTTCTTCGGACCTGGCAGGGACCGCTGACTGAAGGTAACATGAGTGTCCATGCACACCTGAATTAAGACAATCATTTGCACTTGGGAACATTTTTCAGTCTCAAACAGCTCAAATGAAACTCATTAATGTTACCCCTGTCATTACCACAAGAGACCATTGTATCCTTCTCTGGCAGCCTGCAGTAGCATCAAACAACAGTTTTACTGGATGCAGGTCCAACACCAGAAACCTGAGTATTATCAGAAGAAGATGCTGATGGGTGGGAAGTAATCTGCTTGGCCAATAACTCTGGCAGAATTCCACACTTTATAATTGATACTACATTACTCAGAGCATTCCAAAAGAATATAGTATCTGACTCTATCTTTTCAATGTGAACCTGATTCTTTGTCCACACTACAAATCAGTGTCCTACCCCAACCACATGAAGCTAAGCCTAAACCTTATAGAAGTAGGCATGATTTCTGCTGAGAGTAAGGATGCCAGTATCATGTTTTTCAAGACAAAAATCTTTGTCATTTGCTGCTGTGCCCAGATCAGAGTCTCTTTTACAATAAGGGCACTCATTTTCAAGATTGCCTCGCTCACTACTGTCTCATGATGTCACTCCATCTGGAGAGGCACCGAACTATGGTTATGTGAGATTGACAGAAATTAAAACACTTTGTTGAACTGTGAATGTCAGGTGACATGTCTTCATATATATGCCTCATAAGCCCCTCTTGCCTTTCTCCTCATGTTTGCAACCCCAACTGCAAAAATTACACTGTATAATAAAGTGTATATATGTGTTATAACAATTTTAAAGTTGTTGGTAAGCAGTGGGCAAGGAACAAATAGCCATAATAAAGGCCATGCACATTTAACATATTACTTTTTCATATTTTTATATAATATGTTTTGAATTATATGCCACAGCAAAATTGTTAAAACAGCTTAGGGCCTAGTGTTAAAAAAGTTTATTTTAATGAAGAAAACTTCTGCTTGGAATATTTTAGAGTAAACAGCGAGTAAAATAATCTGACATACAGGGGTTTGATTTGTTTGCGTCAATGAACATGTTCACTAAACTAAAGTTGTAGGTGTGACAAGGTATATTATCTTTGTTAACTTTTTTACCTTACTTAACAAGAGGGCAATAGCATTGCGCCTCAGCACGGTCTGTGTCCTGATATCTAGGCCCAAACTCTTGATATATAGCTCTCTTGTGCTGAGACATAAAATTGAAAAACCCTTCAGGAGCATTTTCAAAATGTTCCCAGGTGTGAAGCATACCGTCTGGGGTATTTGTGAACTGCTTACCGCATGCTTCACACAAAAACCTAGGCAACCTTGCAGGCTGCTCCTGCGGGAAATGATCTTCCATATTTCTTTGAGCTTTCCTTTTTCTTACACCCGCACCCCACATCTGAAAATAAAAGAATGCTTACTTTTTTTTTAAATTTATATATATCAAACAATATAACTGTTTCATTATCCAGCTGCATTCTCATATAATTCCAGTCGTTCTCCATTCCTAGAGAATTAAGTTGATGATAATACTCCTTTAAAAGCCTAACTTGTGACGTGCATTTTAAATAAGTCTTTTGCTTTTGAATAATTAATTTCTTCGAGGGACTCTTGACTTACAAAGTTTAGCTTGCCCTGAGAGTCCTCTCGAACCGGCTGTCCAGAAAGTAAATCCTCTAAATCCTTATCTGCGATTTCCATCTCTTCTATGGTCGATTTATTCCTCCACCCATAGTCCTGCTGAGAATGCTCCAGGTTGCCATGATCACACTTGTCAGCCTGCGGAATAAACATTCTCATTAGGTAGGATACAAACAAAATATCATAAAAAACAGAAAAAGCGCAAAGAAAGTCTTACCCTCACTTCATCCTCCCTCTTCTCCGTCACAGGTTCTTTTATTCCTGCCAAATCCTGCATAACCTCAGATCTATCGACAGATTTCCCCTCGACATCTGTCCCCGAGGCTTATTGGTTTTCGGTTAAGACCTCAACCTCTTGACCCACCTCTTCATTTTCAATCAAAATCTGAAGCATAAAACATTTGGTCCGGGTTTGATGAAGGGTATGATGTAGAATTTACTTTAAATGCTATTAAATAATGCCCTCTACAACAGATAGTGAGATCAACAGTTTTGAAAAAAAAAATAAAAATCACTCACCACTTCTTGTTTTTGTTCTTGCACTGGTATAGGCCTTATTTCATAATTTTCATGATTTGCCCAATATCAATCTGAAGAGATATCACAGCAAATGAAATGTATCAGAGCTTGCCTTACGTGTTAAAGAAAAAAAAGAAAAGTGTGTATGTATATGTATGTATGTATATATGTGTGTATGTATAAGTTTGTTTATTTATATTAATATATATATATATATATATATATATATATATATATATATAATTTGCTGTGAAGGTTAATTCATACAAGAGGTCTATTTTCTTTGTATAAATGTTTCACTGCATTTTTTTTTTTTTTTATGGACCGTGAGTCCGCAATAAACACTATCTATCTACAGTCTCTACATTACAATAGTCTACTTACTTGTTGACAGGGGGCAGCAGCGGGAGCAGGCACAGGAGCGGTACATAGAGGGGTCAGTTGTGCATCAGTCTGTAATATCATATACAGTGATTTCAGTTAGTGGTGGGAGTCTGTTCCTTTTTCATAATCGATCATCGGTTTGGGCAAACTGATCGATGATCAATTATTAATCGGTTCAGACAAATATAAAGAAATGTGCAATTATATGTGAAACTGTACTATCTTAACCCAGCCGGCAAGTCTAAGTAATTCTACCTGACGAAAAGAAGTTTTTGCCCTATTTTTAATTTTCCTTTTATCACTAAAATATGCTATTCAAAGTTTCATTTTAATTAATTAAAGTAATCAAGAATTAAACCACAGTCCAGGACACCTACTTGCTGGCCCTCATGAATACTCCCGCGTATCATTTTAACTTCACCACCAGGACTTTCATTTTATAACAATTATGATGACTGCCGACATGCATACTGGTTTCACAGGTCTGCCAGAAAAATTACTGGCCCATATAATTTTTGGTAAAAATTAAAAAATAAGTAATTGAAAGCTAAAAATATAATTGACACCTGACATCAGTTGAGGAGATTATTTCTAAGAGAATCTTGCAAAATTGGCATAGACCTGGAGCATTATGGAACATTTTAACTCCATACCGCACATATTTTGTAATGAACATCTCCTTAGGAAACTGTCCGCTAATTCCGCAGCTCCCTGCCAGTTCACAGAGGTTTAATAAGTCCTCCGTTCTCTCATCTACCATGTCATACTCACATATGGAGGTTATTTGGGAACACAGACTCATTATATGAAGCGCGGAATGTTGTAAAAAATGGAAGAGTAATTTTTGCCTATAACTTAAAGACATTCTGGTAAAAACAATCATGAGTATGATGTAATCGATAGTTGCCTTTCGTAATCGAGCGCTTGAAAGTGGCAGCATACCGACTGACTTTCGAAAAAACTCGATGATCAGCCCACCACTAATTTCAGTGCCATCTTGCGTGAATAATGGCAATAACGTGTAACCCAACTACACATAATGTATCGCAATTATATCTTACATAATTATTTAAAAATGTAAAAGATAAAAGCGGTATTGTAATTTTAATGCTAGTAAAAGCTATCCTCTATAACGGCGTATTCAATTCTAAGATCCCCAAATGTGAAAACAATTTTCTCTCACCACTTGTTGTTGCCTTGTAGCTATTGGAGAAGGTCTGATTTCACATTGATCCATGACTTCTCCAATATCAATCTGAGAGGAGATCACAGCAAAATGATGTGTATCTAGGCTATATATCTTACATAATTATTTAAAAATGTATAAGCTATATGTCGGATTGTGCTTTTAATGCCAGGAAAAGCTATCCTCTATAACGGCGCGGTCAAAATTATTACAAACTGTTAAAAAAAAAAATATATCGTATTTGGATGAGTTGTATCCAATTACAGGAATTTCACCTAAATAACTTTCAAAAGCAAAAATTACCTCTTTCACATGCTCCATCCATTGATGTGCTCTGTGCTTATACAACAAATTCTCATTCATTTCCTCATTTGTTTTAGAATTGTTAACCTATTCCTCAGATTCTGCACACTTCTCTTGCACACTTTGCAACGTTTGGTTCAATGAATCCCGCTCTTCCCTATACCTCTCTTGATTCCTTGCTTTCATACCTTTTTGTAACTCTAAAATGGTTTCAACAAACTTATTGATCAGTTGTCCCACATCCTCATCACACACATGAACTACATCATCTGAAAAAGTGGAGGCGATAGAAAATGAGATGGGTTTATGTAGAAAAGAATATTTAGTCTTTTCTGTGCTTGAAAGAGTGTGAACTCGAAGCAGCACAGATTCGAAATAAAAAACAATAAAATCTTTGAAAAGTTTTCTATCCTCTTCAACCACCACCCCACAGCTTAAAAGTTTATCCCATATGTTATTGTTCAATTTAATGAAACCTCCCAGGTATTTATGCTTCGGAGCTAGATTTCCATCGCAATGTTCCTCATGTCTTGTCAAATGACAAGCTCTTTTATACATTCTATTGCATACATTACATTTATACCTGGAAGCATATGAGACAAATTTTGAAATCCAGGAGAGATGTCCTTGAATGACACAGTCCTCCGTCAAGTCACCTTCACAAAAGAGATCAAGTTTGAGAGATTTTGTGAATTGGGTGATTCCTTTTCTAAATATGAATAGCAATCTCGTCTGAACCTTTCTTATGTTTGTTCAGTGTGTCAAGCTCACGTCTGTATATGTCAATGTTCACTTTGAACAGTTGTTCCAAGTTACTCATTTCTGATAAGCACACCCCCTGAAACTCCTCACACATTTTGTCAAGGTCCCTTGTTTTGTCTGGGTGAGGAACTGCACCCCTACATGAAAGAATCTCAATATCATTTAAATCACGATCCCCTCTCTAAACCCACCATAAACATAACCTTTTAGCAAGTGTGTAATGCTCACAAGTTTTTGAGAAGTCTACTTTATCATACAATCTAATGTGAAACACAGCGAGGGCTCCAAAAAGGCATAAATTATCTTTAAACAACTTTCCCCTTCACTTTGTGATTTGTAATAATATATTTGTTAGACAGGAGACACTGTGGAAGTTCATTTTCCTTCAGGTGACCTAAGTTATAACCCAGATCACTGATGTAATAACGCATATTCACGGGGGTAATTAACTCCCAGGTTGTATTCTCCCGAGCCTTTAACATCTCTGACACATCAGACTTGAACATATCTTTTACCACATCCTCTATATTGCTTTTGTTTGAAATTATTTGTGGCTGCTCATCATTCGTTTCAGAATCTGTAAACATATTCTCAGAGGTAGGATTTTTAGCCCTCAAATATTTGAAATCTCTATTCTTTTTCTTCAGTATAACCCTCCCAATCCCAATTTGTACTTTGAAAGCTTTACCTACGTCTTTGTAGATGTAAGACATGCTCTTGGATTAGATTTGGAGAAACCTTGAGGTCGTAGGACAAACTAAAGATGTATGTGTGACAAGGGTTATCACCTTTGTTAACTTTATCACCTTTCTTAAGAAGAGGGCAATAGCATTGCGCCTCAGAATGGTCCAGGTCCTGATATCTAGGCCCAAACTCTTGATATATAGCTCTCTTGAGCCGAGATATCAAATTAAAAAACCCTTTAGGGACATTTTTAAAATGTTATAAGGTGTGAAGCATATTTAATAAAGCTCTTTTGACTTACAAGATTTTGCTTCTTCTGAGTCTTCTCGAACTGGCTACCCCTACAACAAATCTTTCTAAGTGTTTAACCTCAACTTCCATCTCTTCTGTAACTCTCATCAGCTGATCGTATTTTGTTTCATGTATTGTATGAGAGTCATGAATATTTTACAGTTTAAAGGCATGCGTGTTTACAGTTATATATACAAAGTACAAGTATTTCCAGTATACAGTAGTTTGTAGATTCCAAAGTTTTATTTCCATTTTGCCAGCATTTTTTTTTTTTAAAGAGGTATCGTATTTATTCCATCATAGTCAGTTAAAAGAATGATTCTCTCAAAGTAATTTTGGTGGCTACACATGCTGCATGTGTTTTTTTTTTACAGTTGCAATTTTACAGTAAAAATTGTAAGTTTTAATTCAGCTCCACTTCAATTTCATTTGGAAGTTCTGAGTGGTTTCTCTCCACATGTTTAATGACACTTGGTGCATTCAATTATTGAACACTTTGACAATCGACACAGTTTATTTTCACCCGGGGAAAATCTCTATATAAATGTTGTATCATCCCTCTCCTGGAAAGCTGGTCATTGGTTTTAGGGGCAAATTTTCCACTTTTTCCCCCCTGGAGATGGCCACGTGACTGGTCTATGAAAGGGCGGCTCAGAAAATTCCTTTCAAAGTATCTCCTTGTCATTTTGTACAGAGCTCCGTCTTTCTTTGGGGTAGTCTTTTGTGCCACTTAGTAGGTCTTTTTGAGTGCAGGCTTGGCAGGGAACTTGGCAGGCAGTGGCCAGATTTCACCGATTAGCACCTGCCTCCTTGAAGTCTGGAAAGTAGCACACAACCACAACATGTTTCTTCTGTTCCTGGATATGGGCTGGCCATCTTGGGAACCTCGGATATGGCGCCAAACATAACTCCATGTTGGTTTGTCGCCAGCATTTTCTTGTTTCACAGCTTCTATTTCCACCTGCAAGCTCACTGCTCGAGCTGCTATAAGATCCCTGTTTGACGAAGTGCTACTCACTCGTTACAACCATGAGTTACTACTACTACTAGAAATTACACTTTTCTTATCCGAATCATGCTTTTTTATCAATCTTAGAAAATCTTTTAGATTTCCCTTACACTTGTCAACAAAGGGTCTAACTTCTTGTAGCATGACTCCCTCAAGGGATTTTTTAAGGTTTGCATATGCCAAGTCCAGATCATTTTCATATGTATTCAGATTTTCTTTGTCAAAGGAAAATATCCAAGTGTCTGAACATATTTTAGGTTTACTTCTGTCTCATTAATACATTTAGAAATTTGCTTTACAGTGGACAAGAATATCTCAACTACCTCTTTCCCTCAATCCATATTTTCACGCACTTTACAAGTAGGTTTCCTGGACCTTCTGTCTCGACGTAGACCATACAGATATCAAATCTTGTTGTACATATCACTATCCAGCTGTACATCAGGTAACCTATTCCATTTGAACATCATTATTTTTCCCACCCAGTCCCTTCTTATTCCCTCCCCTTCTCTATCCCTTCTTTATCTGATAAGGTTTGGTCAATACTAATAGTATAAAACTAATCAAAATGGCCAGATCTTTGCCAACAATGCAAGGCTTCAGAAGTTCTGATTAAGATCCCCCTTGTGTTCTACCGTCATTGGAATTGAATCCTGGTTGGCCTTTCAGCTTTGCAGTAGACTGAGTGCATGCTTGCAGAACTGTAAAAACAGCCATCAATCTTATTCTAGAGCAAAGAAACGAGTGAAGGTACACTGCATAATCTTAATTTGACCATGCCTTCTGTATCCCTTCTTTATCCTTGATTGTGAGCACCTAATCTAATCAGAATGGTTAAGAACTTTCACAACAAACCAAGGAATGAGATCTTTTTGGAGGTTCTGATTGAGTCGCCCCGTGTGCTCTTTGGTCATGGGAACTGAATTCTGTATCAATTCTTTATCCTTCATGATCAGTACCTCTAAACTAATCAGAATGTGGTGGTGCGGCTGTCCTGATCTTGAAGAATGGCCACTATATAATGCTGATTGGTCTGCTCCTGGACCTCTGTGTCATACTATATAACACATGAGGATAAATTGTGGTGGTGTGGTTGTCCTGATCTTGCAGAATGGCCACAAGATGATGCTGATTGGTTATGTGACCTCTGTATCACACCAAATATCATATTAGGGTATATTTTGGTGATTTGGCTGTCCTGACCCTGTAGAATGGCCAATTGATAATGCTGATTGGGTCTGACAGGGTGTGCTCACAAAGCTGTAAAAAAACTCATCGAACATGCCTTTTCTATCCTCTTCATAGCATGGTCAACATCATTAAGATAATCAGAATGGCCCAAAACTTTAATGACTAATCAAGGTAAGTGTTCTGTTTCTAGGTTCTGATTCAAAGATCCCTTGTGTTCTTTGGTCATAGGAATTGAATCCTGCCAGCTTCACAATTGTCCAACATGGATATTGATTAATGTTTTAATATCCTTGTGTAACCCACAGAAAGCCAAGGGGTGAGCAGGTCACTGGTGGGGTCACACTCCCATCCATGTCACAAGATAAAAAGAATGCTGCATGGGCCACAATCATTTATTCCTGCACAATGACACTCCACTGGGACCATAAATGCTGTTAGCCACCAATATTGGCAAAGACTGGCAAGGTGCCTCAACCTCAGCACAAAACTCAGTATAAATCCTCAGCACAAAAGACCTCTAGTGCAAACCTCAGGCACAAAAACAACCAGAAGAAGGGCCTGGTGCCTGTGTAATACATAAAAGGAGATATACTCAAACAGTGTGTGAGGGAAAATTGTCCTGGTGCAATGATCTGATTCTGTAGCATTACCACCAGATGATGCTGACCTCTGTGACACACTATATATCACATGAGGGTATTTTTGGTGGAGCGGCCATTCTGATCTTGCAGAATGGCCACTAGATGATGCTGATATGTCTCGTGACCTCTGTGTCACACTATATATCACATGAGGGTATTTTGTGGTGGAGCGGCTGTCCTGATCTTGCAGAATGGCCACTAGATGATGCTGATTTGTCTCATGACCTCTGTGTCACACTATATTTCCAGTTAGGGTATTTTTGGCGGAGCGGCTGTTCTGATCTTGTAGAATGGCCATTAGATGATGCTGATTTGTCTCGTGACCTCTTTGTCACACTATTTTTCCAGTGAGGGTATTTTTGGTGGAGCGGATGTTCTGATCTTGTAGAATGGCCACTAGATGATGCTGATTTGTCTCGTGACCTCTGTGTCACACTATATATCACAGGAGGGTATTTTTGGTGGAGGAGCTGTCCAGATCTTGCAGAATGGCCACTAGATGATGCTTATTTGTCTCGTGACCTCTGTGTCACACTATATTTCCAATGAGGGTATTTTTGGTGGAGCGGCTGTTCTGATCTTGTAGAATGGCCACTAGATGATGCTGATTTGTCTCGTGACCTCTGTGTCACACTATATATCACATTAGGGGAATTTTGTGGTGGAGCGGCTGTCCTGATCTTGCAGAATGGCCACTAGATGATGCTGATTTGTCTCGTGACCTCTGTGTCACACTATATATCACAGGAGGGTATGTTTGGTGGAGCGGCTGTCCTGATCTTGCAGAGTGGCCACTAGATGATGCTGATTTGTCTCATGACCTCTGTGTCACACTATATTTCCAATGAGGGTATTTTTGGTGGAGCGGCTGTCCTGATCTTGCAGAATGGCCACTAGATTATGCTGATTTGTCTTGTGACCTTTGTGTGTGTTACACTATATATAACATGAGGGTAAATTGTGGTGGTGCGGCTGTCCTGATCTTGTAGATTGGCCACTAGATAATGCTGTTTGGTCTACTACTGGACCTCTGTGTCATACTATATAACACGTGAGGATAAATTGTGGTGGTGTGGTTGTCCTGATCTTGCAGAATGGCCACTAGATGATGCTGATTGGTTATGTGACCTCTGTATCACACCAAATATCATATTAGAGTATATTGTGGTGATGTGGCTGTCCTGACCCTGTAGAATGGCCAATAGATAATGCTGATTGGGTCTGACAGGGTGTGCTCAAAAAGCTGTAAAAAAACTCATCGAACATGCCTTTTCTATCCTCTTCATAGCATGGTCAACATCATTAAGATAATCAGAATGGCCCAAAACTTTAATGACTAATCAAGGTAAGTGTTCTGTTTCTAGGTTCTGATTCAAAGATCCCTTGTGTTCTTTGGTCATAGGAATTGAATCCTGCCAGCTTCACAATTGTCCAACATGGATATTGATTCATGTTTAATATCCTTGTGTAACCCACAGAAAGCCAAGGGGTGAGCAGGTCACTGGTAGGGTCACCCTCCCATCCATGTCACAAGATAAAAAGAAGAATGCTGCATGGGCCACAATCATTTATTCCTGCACAGTGACACTCCACTGGGACCATAAATGCTGTTAGCCACCAATATTGGCAAAGACTGGCAAGGTGCCTCAACCTCAGCACAAAATTCAGTATAAATCCTCAGCACAAAAGACCTCTAGTGCAAACCTCAGGCACAAAATCAACCAGAAGAAGGGCCTGGTGCCTGTGTAATACATAAAAGGAGATATACTCAAACAGTGCATGAGGGAAAATTGTCCTGGTGCAATGATCTGATTCTGTAGCATTACCACCAGATGATGCTGACCTCTGTGTCACACTATATATCACATGAGGGTATTTTTGATGGAGCGGCCGTCCTGATCTTGCAGAATGGCCACTAGATGATGCTGATTTGTCTCCTGACCTCTGTGTCACACTATATATCACAGGAGGGTATTTTTGGTGGAGTGGCTGTCCTGATCTTGCAGAATGGCCACTAGATGATGCTGATTTGTCTCGTGACCTCTGTGTCACACTATATTTCCATGAGGGTATTTTTGGTGGAGCGGCTGTCCTGATCTTGCAGAATGGCCACTAGATGATGCTGATTTGTCTCGTGACCTCTGTGTCACACTATATATCACAGGAGGGTATTTTTGGTGGAGTGGCTGTCCTGATCTTGCAGAATGGCCACTAGATGATGCTGATTTGTCTCGTGACCTCTGTGTCACACTATATTTCCATGAGGGTATTTTTGGTGGAGCAGCTGTCCTGATCTTGCAGAATGGCCACTAGATGATGCTGATTTGTCTCGTGACCTCTGTGTCACACTATATATCACATGAGGGTATTTTGTGGTGATGCAGCTGTCCTGATCTTGCAGAATGGCCACTAGATGATGCTGATTTGTCTCATGACCTCTGTGTCACACTATATTTCCAATGAGGGTATTTTTGGTGGAGCGGCTGTTCTGATCTTGTAGAATGGCCATTAGATGATGCTGATTGGTCATGTGACCTCTGTGTCAGACTATATATCACATGAGGGTAAATTGTAGTGGTGCAGCTGTGCTGATCTTGCAGAACGGCCACTAGATGATGTTGATTGGTCTGACAGAGTGCGCTCACAAAGCTGTAAAAAAACTCATCGGACATGCCTTCTCTGTCCTCTTCATAACATGGTCAACATCATTAAGATAATCAGAACGGCCCAAAACTTTGATGGTTGGTCAAGGGACGAGATCAGTTCTAGGTTCTGATTCAAAGATCCCTTATGTTCTTTGGTCATAGGAATCGAATCCCTGCTTGCCTGCCAGCTTCACAGTGGACCAACATGGATATCAGTTCATGTTGAACATGCTTGTGTTCTTTTGTTATTGGAATTGAATCCCATCTTGCCTGCCAGCTTCTGGTTAACCAACTTGGCTTTCAATTCATGTTAAACATCATTGTTTTCTTTGGTCATTGGAATTGAATCCTATCTTGCCTGCCAGCTTAAGGTTAACCAACTTGGCTTTAAATTCATGTTAAACATCATTGTTTTCTTTGGTCATTGGAATTGAATCCCATCTTGCCTGCCAGCTTCTGGTTAACAAACTTGGCTTTAAATTCATGTTAAACATCATTGTTTTCTTTGGTCATTGGAATTGAATCCCATCTTGCCTGCCAGCTTCTGGTTAACCAACTTGGATTTCAATTCATGTTAAACATCATTGTTTTCTTTGGTCATTGGAATTGAATTTCATCTTGCCTGCCAGCTTCTGGTTAACCAACTTGGCTTTCAATTCATGTTAAACATCATTGTTTTCTTTGGTCATTGGAATTGAATTTCATCTTGCCTGCCATCTTCTGGTTAACCAACTTGGCTTTCAATTCATGTTAAACATCATTGTTTTCTTTGGTCATTGGAATTGAATCCAATCTTGCCTGCCATCTCCTGGTTAACTATCTTGGCTTTCAATTCATGTTAAACATCATTGTGTTCTTTGGTCATTGGAATTGAATCCAATCTTGTTGAACAAGCTTGTGTTCATTGGTCATTGGAATTGTATCCCAGCTTGCCTGCCAGCTTCACAGTTGAATTACATGGATATTGATTCATGTTGAACATCCTTGTGTTCTTTGGTCATTGGAATTAAATCCTGTATGGTCTTCTTGCTTTACAGTTGACTAACATGGAATTTGATTCATGTGGAACATCAGGGTATATGCTATAAAGCTAGTCTTCCAGTTTAACATCACACTTGAGCCTTTTTCAGCCCCCTCTTACTCCATCCTATCTTTGTCCCTTCTTTTTCCATCAATGCCAAGGTCTTTGCCAACAGATCAGGGATCTAGATTAGTGTAAGGAAGCTCCGACTCAACGCCCTTTGTGCTCCTCTGTCATCGGTTGTGAATCATGTTTTGTCCTTTAATAGTCGACAGACACATACCAGTTCATGTTGAACATAATGGTATATGCTATAAAGCTAGTCTTCCAGTTTAACATCACACTTGAGCCTTTTTCAGCCCCCTCTTACTCCATCCTATCTTTGTCCCTTCTTTTTCCATCAATGCCAAGGTCTTTGCCAACAGATCAGGGATCTAGATTAGTGTAAGGAAGCTTCGACTCAACGCCCTTTGTGCTCCTCCGTCATTGGTTGTGGATCATGGCTTGCCTCCCAGCTTCACAGTCGACAGACACATACCAGCTCGTGTTGATTACCACAAAGCACATGTCAGTTGTACATAAACATTAAATAGACCAGATGAATGGCTCACAACACTGTTGCAGGTTCCTGATGAACATCTGAACAACAAAGTTCAATCTTTCCATTGAACATCAAAGATGTCACTAAATATATGATAGTTCACAATGTAACAGTGTGAAAACCAGCATATCGCCACAGTGAACCCAATGAATTCTGCTGACATTCAAAGAAAATGGCAAAGCCATAACTTTGTGAATCACATGTGTTGGCATTAAACCAAAAGTCAGTTTCCTTGAAGGACATTGTCATGTTATATGTATATATATATACACTATCATGAAGATTAAGTTTATACTTTACATCCTTGTTTTTAATAATAAAATTGATATCATTAATAGTGATGGTCCTTTTGAGGACTTTTCCTGACAAGGTGGCACAAAGTGACGTCAGTTGTTCTGGTATAACGTGAGTGTCATCGAATATAGTGACAATGTCCTGACAAGGTGGTACACAGTGACGTCAGTGGTTTTGGTATCTCGTGAGTGTCGTCTTATATATTGACACTGTCCTGATCATGACAAGGTGGCACATAGTCTCAGTTTGTTTGTCCTTTGATATGGCCCACAGGCCTACCAGTCCTTCCATATCTGACAAGATGGGGCCCTCAAATTTGCCGGTCCTTGTTTTAGCATTTTGGTTTGTATTCTGTGCACGCCTGCAAGAGAATTGTTTGCTCATGTATTATGCTATGCATGCATGCACTCTAAGCAACACAAAATTATAGACATTCTCTGACTGTAAATATGACTTGACTCTTGCAGGGTAAACAGTGCATTGACTTGTTGGATGGTAACACCATCTCGCATAATGTCATTTACTCCTGACAATCCATTTATTAACAGTCTGGTGAAACTTGTGAACACAGGATACTGGTTATATTTTAATTTTCCTGCAAACAGAAGAGAACAAGCGGAGGTCAGCAGTAGAACCAAGAAAAACAAATTTCTGTTGAGGTAATAAGTCAACCAAGCTGTAGTCATAGGCCTTTGTATGTTGGCAGTCCCTCTGTCTATTAATTTGATATATTTTGAAACTATTAGTCCTACGAATCTGAAATTCATCACACAATTGAAGTTCCTTAAGTTCTTCTACCAATCCCAAAACTGGGTCACTGTAATTTGTTCTTTCCTTTGTCCATCAGTAAAATTCAGCTGAGCACCATGACCCATAGGTCCTTTGATAGAAGAAGAAGAAGAAATTTATTTGTAGAAAAAGGCCTTGTGGCCCATGGTACAAATATAAACATAAATAAATGCAATTGAATAGGTCCTTTGATAGTTGACAAGAGGGTTGAAATGGGTGTGGGGGCCTGGGTATCACAAGACATCCTACTATCTGTTGTATTGTTTATTAATGAATTAGTTTAAACCTTAGTTTTCATGGATGTTATATTCACCCACAGTTTCACATCAACGTCAGCTCTCAAGCCTCTGTTGTAGACCCCTTGATTCAACTACTGCTGTCTGTACCTTTGTCATGGTTTATGTGTACTTCAGTCAAGGTTGTCATTACATAATCTTTGCCAATCTTGCTATTGGTTGTATCAATGTATATTTATATATATCAGTACAACAGGTTTAACTTAATACTGTTTTTTTCATTCAAAAATAAATTATTTTGATAGATATGATTAGAATATAAAATTATACAGGGCTCATCAGTAACAGTTTACCACTGGTCCAGGACAATTAAAATGTCCAGACATTGGTGGTAAAGCAACTAAAAGTGGGCTTTTCCCTGCCTGACAGGCCAAGTATGTCCAGCATTTATTGTTCCCCAAACTTTTAGCCAATTCATGTCTTGGAGAAATGAAATCATATTGTAATATCTCAGGTCTTAAATTAACAGTATGTTTATCTCTATACCAAAGAGAAATCTTAACAAACGAACATTTCAACATGTTTATTGTTTCAAAATAATCCATGTGGGACACACTCTGTGTTTGTGCTGTGATGACTGAGCTTTTGTTGGACAAGTAAAATTTCTTAGGGCAAGTAAAAACTAGTATTTCCAAAATTTAAATGCTGAATCAGGTCATAAAGATCTTTTAAGACTCTAATTCATTTGCATTGCTTGAGTCCAAGTGTCTGTGTTAGAAAGGAAAGTAATGTCATATTTTATTCAAGAAGACTTTAGTGATGTTGTGTTATGTATTATTTTGAATCAAGAACAAAGGGCTTCCCTTCATTACAAGTCTTTATGTCAATCTTTTTACACTTCTGGTGTACCATAGTTGCCAAGGCCTGCCATATCACTTTTTGAAAGTCTCTCTTTTTATGATTTCCTAAAAATGACGCTAATTACTCTTTTTTTTCAGCAACACTTTTTCCCTTTTTTTTTGTTAAATAATTCCGATATATATTATTATTCTCTTGCTTTAACAGTCCAGTTAGAACAAGAACAGGACATTTCAGAATGTTTTTTTGTGTCACAACATGTGGAAAATGCCCTTATCTTCATGCAAGGGGATTTGCGCCGATTATGTTCCTGACATTGGGAACGATATGCGTCAATATAAACAATTGTAGTATGTGAAGCAAATTTTTATTCAGTTTGTGATAAAAAATGGGGAAATTTACACTAATTTTACTCTTTTTTAACTCTTTATTTTAAAGACGACTACTCTTTTTTTTCCGGAACACTTGCTCATTTTTTCTGTCAATCACTTTTGTCAGGCCTGTTGCCCTTTTTATCCAGAAACACCATCTGGGACCTCACTATTAAAGATACCTTATCTTTAACATATATAAAATATATATGAAATATAGAAAAATTTTATTCTGAAATATAGCGAAATTTTAGCTTTCTTTGTTGATATAACAGAATTGTACCTTTATTGTCAATGGGTGGAAAGGTCCATTTTAGTAGGTTAACACAGGTTTGACTTAAGACAGGCTTTTGTGTTTTTAATTTGATACTGTGTTACAAATGTTATTGGCTGTTATATCATTGTTTTGTAATACAGTGGAACCCTGCCTTGCAACCACCCCACAGTTATGACCAATTTCTTGATCCCAAAAATATGGTCCAGGTAACTTTGAATTTCACAAGTATGACTATCCCCAAATTATGACCACTTTGGTCAGTCCCCAAGGTGGTCTTAATTGTGGGGTTACACTTTACTTGATTTGACAGTGCATCCATGAAAAATTGTCATTTGTTATATTATCAGATGTTTATTTGTAACATGTTTTGAATTATCTGACAAAATTTGCTAATTGTCATTGCACTATGTTAGCTGGCTTCCTGATAAAGTCATCAAATATTGTTAGTTGACACATGTATGTCATTGTGATTAAGAGGTGAATTAATGTTACCTGTATTTATTTTATTCATATTTAAATTTCACCTGAAAATGGTTATCTGCTATTGTCCCACTGTAAGTGTGCTAAATGATTTTGAGAAATATTCTCCCAGACATAATTTTTCTTGCCATTAATATGATTAGTTTTCTCACTACAGGTTATATTAGATAACAGATAAATGGATATTACCCGTAAATGGATATTATCAGCATACTGAAGTACAACTTTTGAACTACCGGTACATATTTTCAGGTGATTTAACATATTTTCCAGAGGTTTGAAAGAGTATGAGTTTTCAGGATATTTCTGTTTAATAGTAATGAAAACTGGATGAAAACTTTTTAACATGTCATCTAGGAACAGTTAATGCAATTGTATGCTGATAGATGGCAGCACCTACTTAGAAAAAAGAACATGGGTCATTGAAAATCCTGGCAGTGAATTTTGCAATAATTTTTATAACCAGTTGATATAGTGTATTTTGCACCAAACAATTCATAACTAGTTGATGTATAATGTAAGTTCTTCTGAGAGGTGGCAGCACATACTTAGAAGGGGAACATAGGTCATTAAAGATACCTGCAGTGTATTTTCTTATAATACGGTTACCGGTTGTTGTATTTTGCATCACCAAATTCATTACCAGTTGATGTATCATCTCCTTTTAATTTCACTGTATTGTTATTTTGCTTGTATTTTATAAATACATAGCTTGTGATTTGTTTATTTTTTTATGTGCCCATGTATATATGTATATTTGTCTCTTTTTCATTTCATTGTATTGTTATGTTGCATGTATTTTATAAATATATGGTTTGTTATTTGTTTCTTTTTTATATGCATATGTATATATGTATATTTGTATTGTTGATATAATAAAAGACTAAAGTTTATGAGCACTAGTCTAATTTTGTTGTCCACACAAGTATGTATCCTTCCACCAGAAATTGTTTCTACTCAAAATGAACCTCAATCAGTTCAGCACTGTGGGAAGGCCAGCACTACTTGTCGCAACTGGCAAACTTTAAAATCAAAATGTGTTACATTTCAAGGAAACACCTTCTGTTTACATTTTTCAAGGAAACACCTTCTGTTTACATTTCACATGTGTATGCTTTCAAAATATTAATTATTCCGTGAAACCCTTTCCTCAAAAATACCCTTGTTTATGTAATTTGCCTTGAAACAATTCTTGTCAAACACATTTGAATGGACCACATTACCCCCTTCACTACATTTATACCTATGCCCCTGGTGTATTTAGAAACCCCAGTGCATTGTGGGTGGCACATTTTGATGCCCACAAACCCCAACCAGCAGAGCAGTACTTTTGAGAGTCTGCGCAGCATGACAGATATTTTACTAGAAAAGGTGCATTTTTCATACATACAAACAACATAAGAACATGTAGTTTTCATCATTTAATCAGCACAAATAAAGGACACACTTGTTCTGTTATACAGTGTATATATTCATTAAACACAACAGCATTTCCTATGCCTATCATCAGTATAACCTAGTTACATAATTGTACAATTTACAACACAGAGGGTCCAATGCAAAGTTGCATATTAACTTAAGAGACTATCCATATCTTAACCAGAGGTTATGTCTTTACTGCAGTATAACTGTATAGATTTTGTGACGTATTAAAAATTACAACCTCACAGTAGTCTGAAAAGTTACATAAATTGATCCTATACCTGTAATATGTTTACTTTTAAAAAATGCCCATTATTAATTTAAAACAACCTTGTAGGTTTGCATGATTTAAAATGTTCTGTTCATTTCTCTTGTATAATCAGGGTTACATTGCAAACATCCTATTGTATTGCAGGTTTCCAGGGTAGCTAATGAACATAGGTACTTAATAATACACAAAGAAGCAATATACAGGGCACAACATGAGCCTTCTAGGGACATTTCTGGACTTCACTTAAGATGTTAAACCCTGAAAATTTAGTGTCAAATAAAAACCTCTCATCACTGCAATGACTAAACCCTGTGATGTTTAAGTAATACTCTTGGTTTTCCATAAAGAACACATTCTATTTAAAGATTCCGTGGGTGGCGATGCCACAAATATCCCATGAAGGTTTGTGAGCAACTTCAATGCCTCTGCAAATACCAACAGATCTATTCTATCAGAATACTTGATTAAAGATACAGCCCAGTGTCTATTTATAGAACCATAATTACTATTTTAAGACCTCTGTTTTTACTCCCGAGCAAGCATTTTTCATTAGATAAAAGTATATTGGGGATCTATATATTAGCTGATGGATAAACTAAATATAGCTTAGTTTTATTGCCACTATTTTATGTACAACATGCAAGAAATTTTTTTGTCTTTTATGAGTATTTCTCATTCTTTGGCCGATATAAAGAAAACAAATTGAAACAAAAAGTGTAGAACTGAAACCATTCCATACACAAAACCTAGTTTCACTTATTAAAACAATGCAAAGCTACTTCAATTAAATAAATTCCACCTCAGAATGCATGGTCATGTAAAATTTCAGTTTTCAGACAACACAGTGCTAACTCTGACACACTGCGACAATAACCCAACTGATTATGTTGAATAAATATTTAATTTATTACATAATCTAGCACTTTAACAATTAAATTTTCTAACTGTTCGGCACTGCAAATTAATGTTTCCACTACCACAAAATAGATACAGTCAGAAATATCATAAGATAAAATATAAGGATTGCATCCACTTTTACAAATGCAGGTTTTACATAGAGCTTAGCTAGAGCAAGATAACAGCAACTTGGAAAGCCCTGACAGTGCTCTTCAAGATAAAAGTTTCAAGGGCACTATTACCTACACCTCTCAGGCATCTGTTATACACTGCATTCTTCTAAATCTCCTTTGTTTCAACCCCTGCTTTGTACACCAAGATTCTCTGGGTTTCACCACCAGGGCTAGCACAGGGTAATGAATTGTAATCAAGACCAATGAGAGCCTGGTATTGCATTGTGCATCCAGCTCCAATTTTTAAACATGTGACACCCACCTCTTGTCGATATATGAAGGAGCGTATATTTCCTCTCCCTTAATTTATTTTTAGTTACTAATAAAAATAGCATTTATCTCAAACTTGACTTTGTTAACTTTATATGATGAGTGAATGCCTCAATAAATGAGAATATATGTCATCAAACCATATCATCAGTCTCAAAATGGCACGAGTGTAGACCCCGCTTAAACAGAGATATTTGCTTTGTTATTGGTCCATAATGTGTTAACCAGTGTGAAAGGGATTTACAAGCTGTCATGGCAACAATATAGTGTAATTACAAGTTGTCATGGCAACAATATCATGGTTGCACAAACTCGTAAAATTTTCAATAGTTGAAATTCCAATACAAGTAATTCATATGCAACACAAAGAAGCCCCACACTGAATAAATTATAAAATTAATTCATGACATATCAAACAATACCTATAACATTGAATAAATGGCTACTTTATGGTTATGAAAACAATACTTGCATCTTCCTATTGCATACACTATATGTATATAAATGCAGGTAGATTAATGTGCTTTACATTGCTGTACAAGGTGCACAGACAAGTTACAAATTATATCAACTACCTTGGCATTGTCATATTACAGCGCATCAACTGCAGGTTAAGTGTACATAACAATGACTATACAATAACACTATGCTTGAGATAATTATAATCTATGATTAAACATTATAATCTCCAATTAAAAATGACATATATGACACATCTCACATCTAAACTTTTGATTTTTATCTTTGATTATTTCCATTTATCTCCCCATCGGTCACAATTAAATAAGCTGTCATGTTATAAATTAAATTCTGATGGTTGATAAATGCCCCATATTTTATATATGATTTTATTTGCTGAAGCAATATGATGTCTGAAAAAGAATATTAAGGAAATGAACATTAAAGTTTCAGATACTTTAAATAGATAAAAATCATGACAGAAAAACAATAACTGAAAAAAAATAGAGTTTCCTCTTTTGATTATACAAACATTTCAATTCCTTTTCCATAGGTATTATAAAATTATTAACAGAAGAGTCAAACTCTTCTGTATTCACTCCAAACAAATGTATTCAGTTCACTGGTTTGTAAATTCCCACAAGTAAAAGGCATGCATGATTGCGTACATGACAGCTTGCACTCATGGTACAGGTCATCACTCCTGTATAGTAATTGTTAAATTAAAATTTTCCTAAACCCAGTGTGAATGCAACAGAAAAATTCTTTGGCTCAGAGCAGCTTATATCGTTCCTCTGTGTGATGGATGTATGAATGCAGGATTTGCATCAATAAAAAGCCTCAGGTTTGGTAATTGAATTTACCGATGATTATAAATGGCAATGAAAAGTTAATAAATGTTAGATTGAGTTGTGCATTAAGTATATTTGTGCCAAATCATATTGGAACAATTATAGTCTAAAATTAGTGTAAAACATATTTACAAGTACATTAAAGCTATTCCAATTTAAAACTCCTCTGTGCAAAATTATAGGTTTAGGCACATAACCAGTCTATTTTCTTGATAATGTTAGAAAGTCTCTGTGGACAAGTAATATTGAAGGCAGGGAGCAAGTCTGCATGTGGATACCAGAGAGTTACAGAGTATACTGAAATAACCACATACCCTGCTCTTTCGAGTATGTTACCCGTTAAAATTAATACACGGAACATGACATCATGAATGAAGTATTAAATACAGTTACTCCATATATCATTACTCTGTCTGATTATACCTAATTAACACATCACATCCATGATCATATTTAATGTACAGGTCAATATTCTAGCAACAACAGGATTTCAGCCATATCTGGGTTTGTAGAATACATGTATACAGCACTTCGATATGGAATAACCCAAGTATAAATTATAAATTTTGCATTATCACATGAAATCTTGTAGCAGAAATTATTTTCATTATTAATACTGATGTACCATTTTGGTCTTGTTCCTAAAATGAAAATTGAAAAACATTAAAGTGGATTAGATTAAAATTCAAAACTCTTAAGCACTGAATAATTCATTTCTTTAGTGCTTCTGTTTTCAAATTTAATAGCCCATCTCAGACTTTGAGGAATACCTGGAAAGAGTATTACAATTATTTTAACATTAAACTTTAAGCCATTTGTAAATTTATATGTGAAAAAAACAGTATTGACTACAACAAACTACACAGGAAAGCACTAAGTTAAAAGCATCACACATGTACATTTTATCTGTCTCATCCTGTCACCATAGTAACAAAAACTGATAATACTTGGTAGATAAAATGCACTATTCAAGCAATCATTTAAGATGATAGTGAGTTAATACTATAAGTGAAGAACAGAGTATTCAATACAATTTGTGCGTCACATTTCCTCCAAATTTAAAGTCTCATCCAACAAAGGGTGTGCCCATAGGTTTTTGGTGTTAATAAGTAAATATTCATGGTCTATTATACATCAGAAAATAAGATTATGAATATTCCAACAAAAGAGAATAAAAATTTTAACCCAAAACGTATCATATATATATCATACAAGTTTTTGGTTAAAACTATTAATTAATAGTTGATATATATAGATAAACATACATCAATTTTTTTTACACTGCTTCAAGCACTGAATGATCTCCTAGCAGATATTTTGTTTTGTAGAATATTTATGGTATCCTACTATATTTCAGAAGTGTAAACATGGCCACCAAAAAGCATTATTATAGCTCCTTCCTTGCCCCCACCAGTCCAATCACTGCCAAACACTCTGCAGATTGATTCCCTTTTTAAGACTGTCCTTGGAGTATATATCTGTACCCTTGTCTAATTGTGACTGATTCATTCCTGGCAAGCATTTAAGAAACTTTCACATGCTGCCATTTTTTGGACACACTTAAAACCCAGATGTCACAAGTAGCAAGTTGGAATCAAGGATATATTCTCCTTGACCTTGTCACCCCAGTAAACCTTTCATGAAAACTTTTGAATTTTTCCAGACATTAACAGACATGATGGGCACTCCCTAGAGATACAGACCATATAATTATCATATCACCCTGTCAACAAAACAACACAATTGCTTGTAAAAATATATATATATATAATCATGAATATTCATTCACCTGGTCATCCGACTGTCCATACAGCTTTATAACCAACTGACCAGAAGAGTAACATGGATATTCATTTACTTATATAAATATGCATACAGGTGCTAAATTAATAAACATTATTTAATTAGGCTAAAAGAGTATTTCGGTGAGGTCATATTATATACCCCTACTGCTCCGTTTGTAATTGAGTAACAAAACCACTAACAAGATCATACTGCTTTGATCATAAAACACACGTACTGTTAAAGTTTCAGAATTCCATGTTTACTTGTAAAGACTAAGTCAAACAAACTAAAAATGGTGCCAAAGTGTGTTTTCTGGCAGGTGTTAGGTTGGCTGTGAGCAGCTAGAAGCTGGTTGCTACACTTAAATTTTACTTGGTCATAATCAAAGAGTCTCTGATGAATGAAAACCTGCTGAACCAGAGGATAAATGGGGCTGAAGGTGAGTATATTTTCCAGTGAAAGAATCTGTGGTTACGGTGTTAAAACGCTTATAATGCTCAGATAGCACACCTGGGGCAGTTCACAGGAAATGGCAGATGAATTGAAGACAATCTGTGACCTAACAACCACCCCCCTAAATAAATGACCGATCTATAAATGTAGCGCCATCTATTTTGCAAGCAGTCATCCACTCTCCGTTCAGTCCACCCATTTTCCCTCTTCCTTTAGGATCTTTCTCAGGGAGTTGAAGAAGTCGCACTGATTGGAGGGTAGGGCACTCTCCACCAGACTCCTGGGCAGCATTCCTCCCAGCTCAGATTGGATGTAATTCACCACTTTTGTTTTGTGGGGTTCCCTGAAAGACAAGAAGATTTCTTAATAACTTGGAAAGCAGTCAGAGACCACATAAACACCTCTACCTGGCTCCTGTTCAAACTATGCTGTGAGCAATACACAAATGAGAAAATTTATGAATGCAAGCCAAGAAAAATGTGTGTCATGGTTCATCAATTCCATAGTTGCATCACAGGTAAGTTCTTCTTGCTAGAACAAAGACAGTATCTTATACCTAGATAAACAAACTCGCAATGGTAAAGAATCATTTGAACAAAACATATTTTGGTGATCAAGATTACCATAAACAACTGAATTGATTGTGTACCTTGGATGTTACCTTAAATGTCCACAAAGTTCATCAAAATTTGTTCATAACATTCCTAATGGATAAACTGAACAAGTAATCATCTAACCAGCCAAATTCTGATTCTGGTCAACTACTTCATCATATATCCCTATATCACAGCAAGCCACAATGGTTATTGTCGATCATAATTATGAATCATTTATGATACAGAGAAAATGAAGATAAAAACAAAATACCTTCTTGGTGAAAAGGTTATTATAAATTTAACTCCCTAATCTAGTGGCCCATGGGCCATGACACTCAGCTGAATTCAAGAAATATTGAACAATGAGCAAAATGACTGCCAGAGTGCAAAAAAATCATGAATTTTGTGAAGAGTCCTTATTCTGGGAGGTACTTTGGTGCCCCATAGCTCAAAGGATATGGGTAACAGAGACCTAATTTCAGGTTTTCACTGAGATTTTTCATGGACCTCCCTGGATATTAAGTTTGAAGATTCCAGGTCCAGTGGTTACGATTTGTGACCTGTTAACAGATGACAGTTTCATTGCAGGTCCAAAAAAGAAAAAATTCGTAATACTTGGAAAAAATACAGGTGGCGCCACCAGTCTGCAGGAAGTGATGGAACATCCCATGAAGAATATTCATGCAAAGAATCATGGTGATCAATGCAGTAGTTATTCATATACTTGAGCTTTTGTATCAAATTTTGCATTATTCTCGGGGGGGTACTTTGGAGCCCAATAGCTCGAAGGATATGGGTAACAGGAACCTAATTTCAGGTTTTCAAGGAGATTTTTCATGGACCTCCCTGGATATTAAGTTTGAAGATTGCAGGTCCAATGGTTACGATTTGTGCCCTGTTAACAGATGACAGTTTCATTGCAGGTCTATAAAAAAGAGAAAAAAATTCGTAAAAATTGGAAAAAATACAGGTGGCGCCACCAGTCTGCAGGAAGTGATGGAACATCCCATGATCAATATTCATGCAAAGAATCATGGTGATCAATGCAGTAGTTATTCATATACTTGAGCTTTTGTATCAAATTTTGCATTATTCTGGGGAGTACTTTGGTGCCCCATAGCTCAGAGGTTATGGGTAACAGAGACCTAATTTCAGGTTTCCACAGAGACTTTTCATGGGCCTCCCCTGCGGGGAGAAAGTGAGAAAATTCCAGGTCCAGTCGTTACGATTTATGCTCTGTTAACAGATGACCACATCTTAAGAGATCTCAAAAATAGAGAAAAAAATTTGTAAAAATGGAAAAAATACAGGTGGCGCCACCAAACCGCAGAAACTGATGAAACACTCCATGATCAATATCCATGCAAAAAATCATGGTGATCACTGCATTAGTTGTTCAGATAATTGAGCTTTTGTATCAAATTTTCCATTATTCTGGGGGGTACTTCGGAGCCCCATAGCTCGAAGAATATGGGTAACAGAGACCTAACTTCAGGTTTCCAAGGAGATTTTTTATGAACCTCCCAGGATGTCAAGATACAAGATTTTAGGTCCAGCAGTTACAGTTTGTGCCCTGTTAATGGACAGAAGGCCGGATGGACGATGGACAAAGAGTGATCATTATAGCTCAGATGACTTACAGTCAGCTGAGCTAAACAGGTGGCTATAGGGGGAAAAATTTAACATTTTGCTGCCAAATGTAAAAATATTTACATGTGCAAGACAAAATATTCTCTAAAAAATATTTCTTTATAAATCTTGTATCTTGATGTTTAGGCTTATACAGCCTGTAATGTAAAAAATACGAGAAAACCCAGAAACAAGAAGTGTCTGCAAGTATATTAAAAAAGTAAATCCTTTGCCTTGATTCTGATTTCATGACATATCTCTATACACTGCAACCCACATTAGTTATGGTCCATCATAAGTATGAATAATTTATGACATAAAAAATATCAGCGATGCCCATAACCATGTAACATCCTCCACTACCATAAATAACTGATTAAATTACCTTCCATGCTTTAGACATGTGAGTGATTCCTTACAAGAGCCTGAGAAAAAGGCTGCAAGATTTTACTCTACCGGACTCAGAGTTCCCACACTTTCAGCAGACCAATTTTTCGTGACCTTTCACAAAAGTTCATAAAATTTTGTCCATAACTTTGTAAGAAACTGTTGCATATAAAACAGGCAATCAAAATCATCTAAGATAATTAGCTCATGCAAATTAATACTAAAGATTACTTTAGTAAATATTCAAAAGAATTGTTATTTCAACAACTAAGATGTATTCTCTTTATACCATAATTAACCATACAGTTGTCACCAGCCCACAAAGAGAGGTCCAGCACAGGGCCTTATGCAAGCAAGCTGCCGGGCCTGTAAGCTGTAAGTCAAACTGAAATGTAACAACATTTACTCTGGGCAGTCCTCACTGGGCAAGTATCTGTTTTACTGGCAACGGATACATGGCTGTGATAAAATAGTCTTAATATCATAAAAGGTTGATGAAGTGCCCATAAAGTGGAAGTGTAAACTGACCTATTATTTAATAAGGGTAGGTGAACACAAACCTATATTGTAAAAGCTCAGCATAACATCAAGTCAACTGAGCTTACAAATAATGTCAAGGTAAGCCATAGACCCCCTGCAACCTGCAAGTGTATCTCATCTCTCCAGGGATAAAAAAGAAAAACCCATAGCGTTGTTGGGCAATGTATCATAAAATACTGTGGTCGGCTTTTTGTTCACGATGGTTTCAAATTTCCAAAGAATTACCCCAAAATTCCAACCTTCGTGAATAAGACACCCCTTTTACACAGGTCATTATTTTGTAGCATCACTGACAGCTCGTGTATTATTCATGCCTATTACTGTCTGTATCATCAAAAGTCAATAGATCTTTTATATTATCTGCCAACACTGACAAAAAAAATCCACTTAATTAATGCTGGATGAAAATAAATCATGTAATAATGGTTATACTTGGTGCAGGTTACATTATGGTGGGATCGTGAAAATTGAACCCTCATGAAACACTGAGAATCAGTACAATTTAACAATGTCAATATGAAGACAAGTACAGTATCATTCTGTTCACTCACCCTGGAATACTGTAACAGAAGATCCCGCAGGCGTAGTTTTTACCTCGGACGAACTTGGGAATGGGCGGGCAGCTGGGATGCTCAACAAATCTCGCTGAAAATAATATCACAATACACTGACCTAGCCCAGATCATCACGGGTAAATCACAATTACCCTGGAACCACACACTTACTACCACCTTGAGGACTGACCAAAGTGGTCGTTATTTTTTTTTGGGGGGGGGGGGGACTGGGTCTTATTTGTTAAATTCCAAGTAACCTGGTTCATATATTTAGGACAATGGAACATTATCACAGTTGTGGGGGTGGTCACAGTTGTGGGGTTGTCGCAAGGTGGGTTCCCACTGTAATAGATTTACACTTATATTTGTCCAAGAAAAAAACTTTTACTGTTACATCACAGTCTAAAGACCAAGTATGAAAATAATAACATAGCACAATTTATTTCCTGTATAGGATCAAATAAAATTATATTAGAAACAGAATCACACACTGAAACATTAAAAGTTCATTCAGTGACATAACTGGTCTTCGGTTCAACTGGCAGGCTGGAATTTTACAGCCAATATCACAACGTGGATCAGGGATTTTCCACCACATACTAGAATTTAAGAGACTGAATGGCCCAATACTTGCACTTTCAGGTTAAGACCCCCAGGTTACAATCTTTTTATTTTATGATATCACAATATTCTATTGTGGGGGACAAGTGTTTGGTCACCATGACAACATCAGCATTAACAATGACAAATGGAATTTTGAAGGAGATAGGTTATCGAGCCCTCCTCCGGGACAGATCCCTGCAAAAAAGGCTGTCACATACTGCCATGATTTGTCTGCTTTGCCCTTGTTCGTCAAAAGAAGTAATAATTTTATCAATTAAATGTGACAGTCCATTCCTCATTATTTGGATATTTTTGCACTTTGGGAGTAGGAGAAGACATTTCACTAAGGCCAAATAGACAGTTATATATGATGGATGATGGGCATTTATTCATCTATGCCTTTGATAAAAGGATTTTCTTATCACTGTTGATTTCTGTGATTTTTCTCACACAACATTTTATTCCCCATACAGTTTATGGGTTTTTTGCTCCATAAATAATCAGCATACTGTTGGCAGGTTTAAAGTAATAGTGGATTACAAGGTATATTGAAGATGTTTAAAAATTTACATCACCGTTAACTCATACATTATTGATTTGTGACAAGCTGCAAGCTACAAATTGAGGGCAGTACCCTGCAGATTCTTTTGTTCAATATCCCCATCACACATATCAGGTCTCAGGGTCAGGTCAACCTTTTTCCCAATTCTATCTTTCTATACAGTGGACCCCTTAACTATGGTCACTAACAGGACCAAGGAGGGGCCGATGTCAGAAAAAATTATAATGAATCCAAGACTACATTTAGACAGACCCCCCCCCCCAAGGTGTAGGGTATGGATGACTACCAGTTTATACAATTAATCATATCTGACAGCTGCAATTACCATACCATAAACTTTCCCATTATTGTCAGATATCATGATGTGTTCATGTTTTAATACAGAAACATGTCCTTGTAGGATTAATTACTAACAAGTAAATTCATGAAATTTATTTCCTCTGCTTCCTCCTATTGTTGTCCTTCATGCTTGCCCTATCAATATATTTAAGTTTTTATTTTTGCCTGAAGATGTCTCCACATGTCATAGTGGCTGTGTTTTAGTTTTCATTGCCCCTAAAGATGTCTCCACATGTCATAATTTTTGGTTGTGAATTGGGACAACCTTTGATTGTTTCTGAGCTGGTGAGAATAAATTTTCTGACAGACACTTGAAAACCTATCCCTACTATGTAATGCATGAGAGCAATCACTGACCCAAATTTCAATGAAATTGGATAATATTTAGGAAAGTTATCACACGGAAGGATGGACAGACATGCATAGACAGACACACAGACAGACAAACCTAAATCAATGTCACCCGTTCTGAGGAAGCGGGGGACAAAAATATTGACATCACCAGGGATTTTAGACTGGTCTTAGAATATCATTCATGATCAGAATACACGTATTAGTTCTGTAGAGAATTTATGCAATTAATTAAAATATTTCAAATATCACAATTATGTGGGTATAAGTGTGTTCAAAATGTCAATGTTTAACAAATTTTATAGAACTGTATTCTCCAAAGTAACATGGGGGATTGTACTGACAAGTGTGATATGATGACAAGTTCTTCAGTTTCCAAACCAAAACTGATATTACGATATCACGATATACCATGGTAAATTTTATATCATCATCTTATAAACTGATACTGTCCCAACTCTACTAAAGTGTATGTAACAGAAAGTTGTCTGCAATAGACAGGTGCCAATAAGAAGCTTCCTTGTTAACTTGACCAATCATCATTGCTATATTTACATCTGTGCAAGAAATTGCCAACTGGTGGCACATGAGTATCCGGTATATATTCTTCTGCATACATGGGTTTATTCAGATAATCCAGAGGCACATTTAGAACTTAACATGTAAGTATTTACATGACATTGAATCTGTTACTGTATCAGAACTGCATTATACAGTGAAACCTGTGTTAAGAGACCACTCTTTGGATTGGCCAAAGTGTCTGAACATACAGGTAGTCTTATTAGTCAGATCAGTTATAACCAATGTGAATGTTTCAGTTCACTCAAGGGTGGTCTTAATAGACAGGTGGTCTTATTAGATAGGTGGTCTTTCAGACATGTTCCACAGTATAATTTACTTTTTGGAAAGTTTTCCTTCAGTAACCAGCTTTGCCCATATTGTCACCAAAAAAATATTTTCTTTTTTGTAATTTTCTTATCTAAATATATTTAGAATCATTTATATACTGGCCCATTTGCCAAAATGCAAAATGTTTCTGTAATGAGATATATCAGGCAATCTCCGAATCCTTTTCTTCAAAATACTATTCAGACCTGTGTTTGTAAGATGCGACTACATAAAGTGCTATAAATTTCTACATTTTTAGGGAATATTAATTACACATGGTTCACAAACTTTCAAACAAAGCTCCCCTGGTGATTTAAAGTGCTACTGCATTTCATGTTAAAGGAAATTACTCCAGCCATAAATGCCAACACTCAAACATTTGGCATTCTATGATTACTATAGAAGAAATGCCAGTAAGGGATGTAATCTATTTATTGTTGAAGTAGGAGGTCATTATTCCATCAGCAGTAGACAGTTTTGTCAATCAACAATTTCTTAATTAAACTGAAAGATAAAAGACATTTATGAGAAGGACTCGAAGCACCCAGTTATTGTTACATGTGTTGGCTGATGGATGTGAATGTAGGCTTCTCGGTCTGACACTGATGCATGCTTGCCCGCAGTTAACTGAGATGAAATATTCATTTATCCAAAATGACTGGAGAGTTTGCTCCAAGTTTACGACTCATTGCAGACAGCTGATTTGAAAACTCGGTTTTTGTTTCCCGAGGGAAACCACTCAGCCTTGAACAGACTGTAAAATGTCTCGTATTTATTGATTTACGAGTTTCTTTGAGGGCTGTGCCAAAGGATTATGGGAAGACTCTAACAAAGCAGAATGTCTTTTGGCTTAACAAACAAATAAACATAGTGCTTGTGAAGACTGATGAATCACACTTTACTACTCATGACTAACATCCCTCACTCTATATAACTAACATTTGAACTTCATTCACATTTATGAACTATTTATGTATCTTTCAAGCAGAGTTTCCCATTCAGCAGACACTGAAATTCTCAGAGATTGCTCAGATGGCTAATACAGCTCTCTGAGAAGCTCCAGCGAAGTATGTAAACCAACATTATACATAAAATAGATGTATTGAGTTGCCAAGCAATTTATAAGGTCAAGGTCAAAATAAATAAAAGATGCAAATCTGTGACCTAGGACTAATATTGCAATAAAATGCAGCATTTACAAATCAGCCATAATGGAGATCTGGCACAAACAGAAAATGGCAGAGGAGAGAAAAAAATTGAAATGGAAGATTTTGTTCTTAGATGGGACCCAAGTAGGTCAACCAATAAAAAATATTTACCCAAATATGGATATAGAAATTAATCATCCAACCCTTAACAGCCTCCCCTTTCTACAGGAGAGGCTTAACTTCTAAATATACTACCCTCATTGACGTTATATATTCCTGAAAGTATGAAAATCTCCCACCAGGTGTCAGTACCAAGGGTCGTTTCTTTCTCGTTAAAACCCAGGAGCAGTGAGACGTTTTACAATTGGTCCCATCCATTTAGAGTGCTCTCCTGGCTTTAGTTAATGGGATGGCCATGCCCCATAGCCATGTATCACTCATAAAAAAAGCACAAACTAGGTTCCTTGGTGTTAGGACCAAGCATTACGTATTACTACACACAAGAGGGCAAAAGCTGGCAGGACAGGAAAAGACAAAGACATGGATGAAAATACCTTCAGACAAAGTTTTGACAGAAGAAATAAAAAGAGAAAGTAGGTGGCCTTGGGACCAATGTGCATCAAACCTGAATTTAAAGTTTCTAGCTATAATGGCTGTTTATGAACAAGTTATATTTGTGTCTACCTTTCCTGTTTTGTTAGGATAACTATCTATAAATGTAGATGTGTTTCTGTTTTAAGTGCATGTATTTGGTTGAGGTTCCCTGAATTATTATCTGCCTTCTGTGCCAATAGCTTACAAATGGTAAGGATCATAGACAAAATCAACATGACAAGGTTTGAAATCAAGTTACAACTAGAATGGCTTTGTTTGATGCAGGTGTAAACACATATTTCTCCCCACACCAACACCTTGATGGGCCATCCCAAATTGTGAAAGGAAAAATATGCACTATCTCAAATGTTAAGATGTTTCAGGAAATATGTAAATCTACAGATTTGACCTTGAAGATCAAGGTCAATGTCACCCATGTTCTAATTTCTCTGAGGATGGGGTGGAAAGACCTTGTGTTTAAAATTAGAAGAAAAAATATATAGTACTTAAAAAGTTACAGGGGTCATAATAATTCTAGGAGTTCAAAGATTTTACCTTGAAGATCAAGATCAAGGTGACTAGTTTTCAAACTCATAAGATATAATGTGGGATACAACTGGCGAGTCAAATTTGAGGAAAAAATCTTCAGTACTTCAAAATTAATGGGGGTCAAAATAATCCAAGACCTTCAAGGTCAAAGTCACCAGTATTTCAACTCATCCAAGAACTCCATGGAAAAACACTTTGTGTAACATTTAAGGGAAAATATGCAATGCTTCAGAAGTTATGGGGTCCCGAAAATTTTATATTTCACCTCTTATTTTGAGGAAAAATTTTCAATTACATCAAAAGTTATTGTGACAGTTGAATTACGCAGATTGGACCTTGAACATAAAGGACAAGGTCATCAGTACCCAAGCTCTTCCGAGAACTATGTGGACATAAACTGTGTGTTGAATCTGAGGGAAAATATGCAATTCTTCCTGTGTTTTCATGTTTCCAAGAAATCTTGGAGAGAAACTATAATTTGGCTTATTTGACCTTGAAGATCCTGGTCTAGGTCACCAATTTTTAAACTGACTGAAGAACTTGGTTAAAACAAATCTTGTGTCAAATTTGAGGACCAAATGTGCAAATACTTCAAAGTTATGAGGTTTGGAAAACTTTTTGATTTTGGTGGATTTGACCTTAAAGGTCAAAGTCATGGTCACCAGTTTTTGTACTGGTCTCAGATTTTGGTAGAAAAAAAAATGAATATCAAATTTCAGGAAAAAACATACAGCCCTTCAAATGTTATCAGGTTCACAACAATGACAGATAATGCACTAAAACATGTCTCCCCTGGGGGGGGGATCTGTTTGTAGGAGTACTCACCATTTGTAGCATGACATTCTGGGGTGCGTATTGTTGCGATGAGATCTACAAAGTCACGTGGTGATATTAGGCCTCCTGCTCCTGCATGGGTCACAGTCCGCAACACAAACAGCTCCTGAAAACAGCAAGCACACTCTGGGTCAGCAAGTAGAGATACACAGCACCAAGTGATACAAAAATTCATAACATTATCATTGACATTAAGCAGAGACTTAGATATGGAAGTGTATATTCATATTTTGTGTTCATCATGATCTTGATGTCTATGTCCCTGTTCACTTTTGTGTTCATCCAGATCTGGATAAGGATGTGTGTGTGCCCCTTTTATGTCAATCCAAGTCTTGATAGGGTTGTGTGTGTTCACTTTTTCTGTTCATCCAGATAGCAAGAATGACATTAGTGTTAACATTGTGTACTGAACCAGACAAAGATGGTTTCATTTTTTTGTATTAATTATTTTACATACTGATACAGATCTAGAATGATTTTCTTCTCCCTGCATGTCTTGTTATTGATCATAACTTTTGCTCTCTTATTCTGATAACATTAACCTGTCCTGGCCATGACTAGCATTACCGGTAATCTTTAATATTTATCAATAACCAATTGTTTCAGATATTACATTTATTTGGCAGAGAACTCAGATCCACGTGTGCTGGACAAAGACTGTTAGTGTTACCATTATGAACCCCAACTATTTTATGTTTAAACCTGGCCAGCCAGTCCTGTCTCATATCCCCAAATCACATTACTTGTTGTACAGTCATCCAAGGGAGTTCATGAATCGTGCACATCTCACAAGTCTCACATGTGATCAACCTGTGGAGCCGGTTCAATATCCTTAAGAAAAGTCTGTCTGGTGTCTTAACTGATACTTGTATGACTGGCTTTAGGTATGCCTAGACCATGTAATCTTTCCCTGTAGTGCATTATTAGTTAAGCACACTGATATAATTTTAACATGGGACCCATACTAAGTGGCCTCCCTTCCTGTGCATCACATACCTGAGATTAGATTTACATAATAACTTAAGGTTAATTGGACATTTATCACAACATGTTGAAATGCAGATGCTTAATTAAAGAATTGCATATTAAATTAAGTTAACAGGTTTACCCTATCCACACAGATTGGCACTGATACTTAGCTAAGGCATACAAGTACTATTACCAAGTAATAAAATACTGAAAATAAGATTTTAGATAACAAGAACCAAAATGTCAACTTTAGGATAAAACCATCAGTAATCCTAACTTATAATTATTGTTCTTTTTTTTTATTATTACAAATATGTTATTACTTCATTCACACATTTCAAATGGCCAGTTCAATAACATATAGCAAGCCAGGTATTTCACAGATTTACCATCATAACATTTATTATTGCAATTATGTATTATTATGTGTCTGGAATCTTTTCATGGTTGAATGTACACAAATGTTCATGTAAGAGTTAATTAGTGAGAGTGTAAAGGTAGTCTCCCAAGGGTTAATGAATTGTCTTTGACACTTAGCACATCAAGATTAGCAAACTGACAGGAAGAATAATCATCAAGGTATAATTCACCTAAGAGTGAGAAATGTTCATTTATATTGTTTCTACCTTCTATATATATATGAGTCACCTAGGACAGGGGACAGGCAGTTAAAAGTTAAAAGTTACAGTTTGGAGTAAGCATTTAGATAGACAAGAAATTTTACATAGCTAGGATTATTGCCAGCAAGTGAAGTCATCATCATTTAATTTAGTCGTAGAAGAATAACAAAAACTTTGTACATTAAGAAAAAGGAATAAACCATTGTTACATCATCATCAACAAGTCTGCAGCTCCTGGATCTCCAAACAACAACAATATATCACCGACCAACAAACATAAAATTCCAACCGGTGATAGTACCTACAGGATTGGCACTGGTGTTTAGCTAAAGCAAACCGGTACTTCAATGGTCGGCATTGATTTCTGGCTAAGGCACACAGGTACCTCAACAGTTGGCACTGAGGCTTAGCTAAGGTATAGTTATCTTAAGTGTTGGCACTGTGGCTGAGCTAAGGCACACAGATAACTTAAAAGGTAGAAATGAGGCTTAACATAGGCAAACAAATCCCTCAGGTACCTCTTTTTATCAGGCTCATTCCATCCACTCATGTACAGGTACCTCAAGAATAGGCCCTGATCCTTTAAGTTAAACACACAGTTAGCCCAAGGGGTGGCACTGATGCTTTGTCTTTAAGATACAGAACTCTAGAGCCGGCACTGAGGCAAAGCTTAGGTAGAGTTATCCTGAGTGTTGGCACTGAGGCAAAGATTTGGCACACATATAATTTACAGGTTGGAAATGAGGCTAAGCTTTGGCACACATGCACCTAAAAAATTGGCACTGGTGCTTAACTGAGCCACATAAGTACCTACAGGGTTGGCACTGAAGTAACTGAGGCACACAGGTACCTAAAGGGTTGGCATTGATACTTAGCTAAGGCACACAGGTACCTCAAGGGTTGGCACTGTGGCTTAGCTAAGGTAAAATTACCTTAAGTGTTGGCACTAAGGCAAAACTTAGGCACACAGGTACCTCAGGAACATCATTTTAACAGGCTCATTCTATCCACTCATGTACAGGTACATGAAGGATTGGACCTGAAGCTTAAGTTAAACACACAGTTAGCTCAAGGTGGCATTGATACTTAGCTAAGGCACACAGGTACCTCAAAGGTTAGTACTGGTGCTTATCTAAGGCATACAGGTAGTACCTCAAGGGTTGTTACTGATGCTTAGCTAAGGCACACAAGTACCTCAAGGGTTGACATTGGTGCTTAGCTAAGGCAAGGTACACAGGTACCTCAAGGGTTGACATTGGTGCTTAGCTAAGGCAAGGTACACAGGTACCTCAAGGGTTGACATTGGTGCTTAGCTAAGGCAAGGTACACAGGTACCTCAAGGGTTGACATTGGTGCTTAGCTAAGGCACACAGGTACCTCAAGGGTTGACATTGGTGCTTAGCTAAGGCAAGGTACACAGGTACCTCAAGGGTTGACATTGGTGCTTAGCTAAGGCAAGGTACACAGGTACCTCAAGGGTTGACATTGGTGCTTAGCTAAGGCACACAGGTACCTCAAGGGTTGACATTGGTGCTTAGCTAAGGCAAGGTACACAAGTACCTCAAGGGTTGACATTGGTGCTTAGCTAAGGCAAGGTACACAGGTACCTCAAGGGTTGACATTGGTGCTTAGCTAAGGCACACAGGTACCTCAAGGGTTGACATTGGTGCTTAGCTAAGGCAAGGTACACAGGTACCTCAAGGGTTGACATTGGTGCTTAGCTAAGGCAAGGCACACAGGTACCTCAAGGGTTGACATTGGTGTTTAGCTAAGGCAAGGCACACAGGTACCTCAAGGGTTGACATTGGTGTTTAGCTAAGGCAAGGCACACAGGTACCTCAAGGGTTGACATTGGTGCTTAGCTAAGGCAAGGTACACAGGTACCTCAAGGGTTGACATTGGTGCTTAGCTAAGGCAAGGCACACAGGTACCTCAAGGGTTGACATTGGTGCTTAGCTAAGGCAAGGCACACAGGTACCTCAAGGGTTGACATTGGTGCTTAGCTAAGGCAAGGTACACAGGTACCTCAAGGGTTGACATTGGTGCTTAGCTAAGGCAAGGCACACAGGTACCTCAAGGGTTGACATTGGTGCTTAGCTAAGGCACACAGGTACCTCAAGGGTTGACATTGGTGCTTAGCTAAGGCAAGGTACACAGGTACCTCAAGGGTTGACATTGGTGCTTAGCTAAGGCAAGGCACACAGGTACCTCAAGGGTTGACATTGGTGTTTAGCTAAGGCAAGGCACACAGGTACCTCAAGGGTTGACATTGGTGCTTAGCTAAGGCAAGGTACACAGGTACCTCAGGGGTTGACATTGGTGCTTGGCTAAGGCAAGGTACACAGGTACCTCAAGGGTTGACATTGGTGCTTAGCTAAGGCAAGGTACACAGGTACCTCAAGGGTTGACATTGGTGCTTAGCTAAGGCAAGGCACACAGGTACCTCAGGGGTTGACATTGGTGCTTAGCTAAGGCAAGGCACACAGGTACCTCAGGGGTTGACATTGGTGCTTAGCTAAGGCAAGGCACACAGGTACCTCAGGGGTTGACATTGGTGCTTAGCTAAGGCAAGGTACACAGGTACCTCAAGGGTTGACATTGGTGCTTAGCTAAGGCAAGGTACACAGGTACCTCAAGGGTTGGTACTGGTGCTTAGCTAAGGCAAGGTACACAGGTACCTCAGGGGTTGACATTGGTGCTTAGCTAAGGCAAGGTACACAGGTACCTCAAGGGTTGACATTGGTGCTTAGCTAAGGCAAGGCACACAGGTACCTCAGGGGTTGACATTGGTGCTTAGCTAAGGCAAGGTACACAGGTACCTCAAGGGTTGACATTGGTGCTTAGCTAAGGCAAGGTACACAGGTACCTCAAGGGTTGACATTGGTGCTTAGCTAAGGCAAGGTACACAGGTACCTCAGGGGTTGACATTGGTGCTTAGCTAAGGCAAGGTACACAGGTACCTCAAGGGTTGACATTGGTGCTTAGCTAAGGCAAGGCACACAGGTACCTCAGGGGTTGACATTGGTGCTTAGCTAAGGCAAGGTACACAGGTACCTCAAGGGTTGACATTGGTGCTTAGCTAAGGCAAGGCACACAGGTACCTCAAGGGTTGACATTGGTGTTTAGCTAAGGCAAGGCACACAGGTACCTCAAGGGTTGACATTGGTGCTTAGCTTAGGCAAGGTACACAGGTACCTCAGGGGTTGACATTGGTGCTTAGCTAAGGCAAGGTACACAGGTACCTCAAGGGTTGACATTGGTGCTTAGCTAAGGCAAGGTACACAGGTACCTCAAGGGTTGACATTGGTGCTTAGCTAAGGCAAGGCACACAGGTACCTCAGGGGTTGACATTGGTGCTTAGCTAAGGCAAGGCACACAGGTACCTCAGGGGTTGACATTGGTGCTTAGCTAAGGCAAGGCACACAGGTACCTCACGGGTTGACATTGGTGCTTAGCTAAGGCAAGGTACACAGGTACCTCAAGGGTTGACATTGGTGCTTAGCTAAGGCAAGGTACACAGGTACCTCAAGGGTTGGTACTGGTGCTTAGCTAAGGCAAGGCACACAGGTACCTCAAGGGTTGGTACTGGTAATAAGCAATGATACATAGCCACCTCAGGAGTAGGCACTGGTGCTAAGCTAAGCTATAACCTCAGGATTTGGCATTGAAGCTCAGCTCAGGCACACAGGTAACTCAAGGCTGACATTATAAGGTTCACCCTAGGAACAGTCTTTTGTTCACATCTGAAGGATTTTATTCAAACTGTATTACTGTTTCTGGATGATAGAATCAGTGACCAACAAATCACAAATAATTTTGTCGCAAAACCGATTTAAAGTCATATTGCCATGAATAAATTATATTTCAATACCTGCAGCAATTACAGGCTCTCACTTTGTACAAACATGGTTCAGTTGACACAATTTATTCTATATTTAATGCCCAAGCAGTTTTACCAGCTTTAATGTCATAAGGTTGTAGTGCCAGCTCCAAAGTTGTTGCCACGGTAACCTGTATTGACAAAAAGATTTATAAAAGTCTGCTGGCAATAGCCCAAGGAGGTCAGTATCTACAGGGAAATGAGCTGATTGTACAAGACACGAGGAACTTGGGAACCCTGAGCTATAACTCCTGCAGACTATTCAGTGGAGGGGTTTGTCAATGTTGAACAACCTCAATAGTATTAGCGGAGCACTTCAGCAAATACTGCCGGCCCCTGATGAGTGCCTGCCCACACGCTGGTCTGCTTTTGTTGTCCTGTATGTAGAACTGAGCAGGAACTGTCAGGAAGCCTGTCTTATTGCTGGAACCTCTTCCTATTGCATTTCTTTACTGGTCTTTATATCCACCGTTGGGACTGGCTATCATGAGACGAGTTTATAATGAAACTGGCCAAGGTTTGGCAATAAAATATCAATGCTGCATTTAAACATTTCCACAACAAGATAATCTATTTTTAATGATCATGTCAATTTTCTAATGGGAATAATATATCACCTGCAGCATGAAGAATGGGAAATTCTGGTTTCACCTCCCTCCCCCTTAAACACATACACACGATAGTTTGGTAAAGGTGGCCATTTGCAGTGCTGCCACACTGGATTTAAAGGAAACAAGTGGCCCATGGGCCATGACGCTCAGCTGAATTCAAGGAATGTTGAACAATGAGCAAAATGACTGCCAGAGTGCAAACAAATCATGAATTTTGTGAAAAGTCCTGGGTTTCAGTGGGCCTTTGGACTGATGACAACTTCATTTGAAGGTCTCATAAATAGAAAAAAAATGCGTAAAAATTTGAAAAAAATACAGGTAGTGCCACCAGTCTGCAGGAACTGATGAAACACTCCATGATCAATATATATCCAAAGAATCATGGCTATCAAGGCATTAGTTATCAGATACTGGAGCTTTTGTTTGTATCAAATTTTTAATTATTCTTTGGGGTATTTATGAGCCCTATAGCTCGGGGAATATGGGTAACAGAAACCTAATTTCAGGTTTCCAAGGAGATTTTTCATTAGTCTCCCTGGATGTCAAGTAAGAAGATTCTAGGTACAGCAGTTACAGTTTGTGGCATGTGAACAGATGACCACTTCATTTGAAGGTCTCATAAATAGAGAAAAAATACCTAAAAAATTGAAAAAAATACAGGTGGCGCCACCAGTTTGCAGGAACTGATGGAACACTCCATGATCAATATGCCTGCGAAGAATCATGGAGATTAATGCATTGGTTATTCAGATACTGGAGTTTTGTATCAAATTTTTTATTATTCTGAGGGGAACTTACTACGAAGGATATGGGTAACAGAGACCTAATTTCATGTTTTCACAGAGACTTTTCATGAACCTCCCTTGATGTCAAGTTAGAAGAATCTAGGTCCAGCGGTTACGATTTGTGCCCTGTTAACAGATGACAGCTTCATTGAGGTTTGAAATAAAAAGAGAAAAAAAATTTGCAAAAATTCAAAGGTCTAAAAAATAAAGAATAAATTTCATAAAAATTGAAAAAAAATACAGATGGCACCACCAGTTTGCAGTAACAGATGGAACATCCCATGATCAATATTCATGCAAAGAATCATGGTGATCAATGCAGTAGTTATTAAGATACTTGAGCTTTTGTATCAAATTTTGCATTATTCTGGGGGGTACTTCGGAGCCCCATAGCTCCAAGGATATGGGTAACAGAGACCTAATTTCAGGTTTTCAAGGAGATTTTTCATGGACCTCCCTGGATATTAAGTTTGAAGATTCCAGGTCCAGTGGTTACGATTTGTGCCCTGTTAACAGATGACAGTTTTATTGAGGTCTGAAAAAAAAGAGAAAAAAATTTGTGAAAATTCGAAAAAATACAGGTGGCACCACCAGTCTGCAGGAAATGATGGAACATCCCATGATCAATATTCCATGCAAAGAATCATGGTGATCAATGCAGTAGTTATTTAGATACTTGAGCTTTTGTATCAAATTTTGCATTATTCTGGGGGGTAATTTGGAGCCCCATAGCTCCAAGGATATGGGTAACAGAGACCTAATTTCAGGTTTTCAAGGAGATTTTTCATGGACCCCCCTGGATATTAAGTTTGAAGATTCCAGGTCCAGTGGTTACGATTTGTGCCCTGTTAACAGATTACAGTTTCATTGAGGTTTGAAAAAAAAAAGAGAAAAAAAATTTGCAAAAATTCGAAAAAATACAGATGGCGCCACCAGTCTGCAGGAAGTGATGGAACATCCCATGATTAATATTCATTCCAAGAATCTTGGTGATCAATGCAGTGGTTATTCAGATACTTGAGCTTTTGCATCAAATTTTGCATTATTCTGGGGGATACTTCAGAGCCCCATAGCTCTGAGGTTTTGGGTAACAGAGACCTAATTTTCAGTTTCCAAGAAGACTTTTCATTGGCCTCTCTGCATGTCAAGAAAGAAAATTCTAGGTCCAGCCGATATGATTTGTGCCCTGTTATCAGATGACCGCATCTTTTAAGGTATCAAAAACAGAGAAAGAAAATTGTAAAATATAGAAAAAATACAGGTGACGCAACCAGTCTGCAGAAACCGATGAAACACTCCATGATCAATATCCATGCAAAGAATCATGGTGATCAATGCATTAGTTGTTCAGATATTTGAGCTTTTGTATCAAATTTTCATTATTCTGGGGGATACTTCAGAGCCCCATAGCTCTCAGGTTTTGGGTAACAGAGACCCAATTTTCAGTTTCCAAGAAGACTTTTCATTGGCCTCTCTGCATGTCAAGAAAGAAGATTCTAGGTCTAGCCATTATGATTTGTGCCCTGTTATCGTTAGACCAGGTTGACAAGGAGACTTTTCATGGGCCTCCCGGCATGTCAAGATAGAAGATTCTAGGTCCTGTTGTTACGATTTGTGCCCTGTTAACAGATGACTGCATCTTTTAAAGTCTCAAAAATAGAGAAAAAAATCGAAAAATAAGGTGGCGCCACCAGTCTGCAGAAACTGATGAAACATCTCATGATAAATATGTATGCCAAAAATCATGACCATCAGTGATGTAGTTTATGAGATACTGAAGTTTTTGTATGAAATTTTTCACTATTATGGGGGGTACTTTTGGGCCCCATAGCTCGAAGGATATGGGTTATAGAGACCTAATTTCTGGTTTCCATGGAGACTTTTCATAGGTCTCTCAGAATATCAGGAATGAAGATTCTAGGTCCAGTCTTTACGATTTGTGCCCTGTTAACAGATGTCCACATTTTTAAAGGTCTCAAAAATAGAGAAAAAAATTTGTAAAAAATTAAAAAATAAGTTGGCGCCACCAGTCTGCAGAAACTGATGAAACATCTCATGATTAATATGTATGCCATAAATCATGACCATCAGTGATGTAGTTTATGAGATACTGAAGTTTTTGTATGAAATTTTTCACTATTATGGGGGGTACTTTTGGGCCCCATAGCTCGAAGGATATGGGTAACAGAGACCTAATTTCTGGTTTCCATGGAGACTTTTCATAGGTCTCTCAGAATATCAGGAATGAAGATTCTAGGTCCAGTCTTTACGATTTGTGCCCTGTTAACAGATGTCCACATTTTTAAAGGTCTCAAAAATAGAGAAAAAAATTTGTAAAAAATCGAAAAAATAAGGTGGCACCACCAGTCTGCAGATACTGATGAAACATCTCATGATTAATATGTATGCCAAAAATCATGACCAGCAGTGATGTAGTTAATGAGATATTGAAGTTTTTGTATGAAATTTTTCACTATTCTAGGGGGTACTTTGGGGCCCCATAGCTCAAAGGATATGGGTAACAGAGACCTAATTTCTGGTTTCAATGGAGACCTTTCATAGGTCTCTCAGAATTTCAAGAATGAAGATTCTAGGTCCAGTCTTTACGATTTGTGCCCTGTTAACAGATGTCCACATTTTAAAAGGTCTCAAAAATAGAGAAAAAAATTCGCAAAAAATCGAAAAATAAGTTGGCGCCACCAGTCTGCAGAAACTGATGAAACATCTCATGATTAATATGTATGCCAAAAATCATGACCATCAGTGATGTAGTTTTTGAGATATTGAAGTTTTTGTATGAAATTTTTTATTATTCTGGGGGGTACTTCAGAGACCCATAGCTTGACGAATCTGGGTAACAGAGACTTATTTTCAGGTTTCCAAGGAGACTTTTCATGGATCTCCCTGGATTTCAAGTTAGAAGATTCCAGGTCTAGCGGTTACAATTTGTGCCCTGTTAACGGCCGGAAGGACGGCCGGACGGACGAGGACGAAGAGTGATCGCTATAGCTCAGATGACTTTCAGTCAGCTGACCTAAAAAATTGTAAAAATTGAAAAGAATACATGTGGCGCCACCAGTTTGCAGGAACTGATGGAACATCCCATGATCAATATTCATGCAAAGAATCATGGTGATCAATGCAGTAGTTATTCAGATACTTGAGCTTTTGTATCAAATTTTGCATTATTCTGGGGGGTACTTTGGAGCCCCATAGCTCAAAGGATATGGGTAACAGATACCTAATTTCAGGTTTCCAAGGAGATTTTTCATGGACCTCCCTTGATGTAAAGTTTGAAGATTCCAGGTCCAGGGGTTAGGATTTGTGCCCTGTTAACGGAAGCTGAGCTAAAAAGGAATAAAATCTTGCAAGAAAAAAGTATAAAGCTGTCTGAAAAAAGTATGAAAAAAGTAAAAATTTATGCCAAACAGTGCAATTTTTGTACAATTTTACAGCATACTTCTAAACAAGCTTCAGGTAAGAAAATATATGTATATTCCAGTGTTCCATATATCCAGTGATTTTGTAAAAACTTACGCAAGGTCCAAGAAAAAAAATCACTAAACAAATGCCAATATAATGAAATATTAATAGATCAATGTCTTCTCCATTCAATTAATTCAGGTAAACAGCCTATAATCATCACCTGAAAATGATGATTATGGAAAAATAAGGTATAAACAAGAGCACCACAAACATGCAAATTATGCCCGTTGTGTATCTGGTGATCTCTAACCTCATCAAATATGCGTGAAGTTTGCTGAGAAGGTAAATAAGGTGAGAAACTGTATTGGTAAATATGTATATTGAGTTTCATGAAAATCCATAGGATTTCGGTAAGTCACCACGGTGCCTCAAAAATGCAGACCTCTGACCTTGTTAAATATGCATGGGTTTTGCTGGAAATCAAAATTTAGTGAGTTATTTTATTGATTAACATTTCTGATGGGTTTTATCAAAATCCTTCATATTCTTCATAAGTTATCACTGTGACACCACAAAGTAGCCTAGTGACCTGTGACCTTATTAAATATGCATGGATGTTGCCCATAATTGAATTTGGGCAAGATAATCTGTTGGTAAGTTTTTTTATGGTGAGTTTTGTAAAAATCCATCAAAGTCCCAGTAAGTTATCGCAGCGACACTAAAAGTTAACGGATGGACGGTGGGTATACCATAATACTCCTGTCATATGACAGGCATATAAAAAAGTATTAACCCCTGAAATTGTATGAAAAAAAGTATTTAAAAAAATCTTGCCTGAAAAAGAATATGTTACTTTTAAACAAATAGAGTGGCAGCACTGCATTTGGGCAGCCATGACATCACAACTCTCAGTAGGCGTTTGTTCTCTGTTGGGTAAAGGCTTCTCAATCCAGCAGAGCTCTATCAAGATATGCATGAGGTCAGATTAAATTAGATTTTAACAGAGTTTTAACCTTACACTGCCAACCGGATGCTTTTACATCAGTTTATGGACAGAAGGGCTCAATATAAATGGTTAACCACTTGCCTGTGGCAAGTTAAAATTATAGAAAAGGCTGGTAGGAAAGTGGACTCCTGCTTGCATGACTAGGCTAGGAAAATGGGTTCAATATAACCTTACCCAAAGGCCTGAATTTTATTCTTAACTACTGGTAATCTTTGTCCTTCAGGGACAAAAGAAGTCATTTTGAGCCCTGGTTGGAGTTCTGGATAGCAGTATCTAGGTTTTTTCTGTGCTCTGTAGGGACCTGCAGGTGTATGGGCCTTTTCCACATGAGCAGGAGCCCACCTATGGGGCCTTTTGATTTGGGAGCATGCATGAAGTTCCTGCCTAATAAAACACACAATGAAGTCCTACTATAGGCTATTCCATATACCCTTAAATAGATTGAACCCTCCCACACTATAAGTGGACTCACTCATTAATACCCATATGATAAAGCAGGCAGCCCAATGGGTCCAAATGGAGCATAGAATCAATTGTCCAGGTAGCGGGCCTCAGGTGTAGACCCTGCCCTTTGGCCTTTAGGTAAGTCATTTAGTTAGTAGCTAGGGTCTCAGCATATGATGAAGGTAGTTAAGCACCAGCAAAGTTGAGTAGCCCATAACCCTCCTTATCTTTAGTAAAGGACATACCCCATAGACTGGCAGTATGGTCATGTTTTGGCATAGGTATAGATAGTGATCATTCTATATTCAGACAGACCTTTTGGCCATTTGGTCATTTAAAACTCAAAGTGCTGTGTTGTTGTATTTTATACATAGGAGAAATCCTACATTTGGTGACTACACTACATTATTATGGATCTTGGGCAGATCCCACATAAACCACATGTGAGTCATGTCTGCATGACCAGCATAGATCTATCACAACAACTGGATTTCAAATTCCCAGATCAGTGTATACATATTTAAAGCACCCTTCCTATGTCAGTCATCAATTAGCTGATTCCTATTTGTAAAAATAACTATGAGTGGTTGTAATATCACAATATTATTTTCAAAAATAAAACTGAAGCTCCACATCTTTTATCACAAATTACTCTACTAAAAGGGATAATGTTTATATAATAGTCCTGTACATATCATCTATAACTTGTACTGTAAATATCAAATAAGACATTTGATAGCTATAATGGTGTGCAAACTCAAACCACTGTGTCCTTCATGTGACCTCAAACATTATAACCATGGAAACCTAGTCAAGTGAACACGGTAATGGGATAATTATAGAAAATGGACCCACAGCTGCAATGTGGCACAAACATATAAATGTGCACTAACACCTGAGGAGTACCCGTTAATGTCCTGTTAATGACATAATTAACTGTTCCATAATTGTTCACACAACAGAAACTAGATGAAAGAAATGAGAAAATTATGAATCAACTGTAATATTCTCCAAAGTTTATTCTACATGTCAGGGACCTGCTAAATGCAGGATTGTAAAATGATATATTTGTAATTGTTTGTAACCTGTCCTCAGATTTTGGATTTATCCTAGTACATAGTTCAGTCATTATTTAAGCACAATAACTTACAGAGTTCATGACTTTTAAGTGGCCACAGAGGTTTGTCTATTACCACAAAACTAATAGGAATTTCAGTGCTTTCCAATTCTAAACCCTGCTGTATCTGTATCTGTGTTCACTATGGCTGTATCAATATACCAATATATCAATACATATCAATAAGCCACATCAATACGGTTACCAATAAGCTATGCATGCTGTATCGTCATAATGATGAAACACAAAATTGAAACAACCCTAACCTCAACTCTCATCTGAGTTATTTATAAAGCTTAGGCTGCTTTTTATTTCGTATATGGACAGATTCGATAAGATCATGTATTGTTGTATGAGTGACAGTTGGTTTGCCTCTATGGCAAGCCGACATGTGTTAGTGATAATAGACTAATTTAATGGTCTGCTTTTAAACTTTGTTTACGAAAAACTTTATCTACAGAGCTTTTAATAAGAACTTACAGACAAAGAAAAATGAAGCCTATTGGCAATACGTATTGCGTATTGCATTAACTGTATCACAATACATATTGTACCTGAATAGGATGACCCATACCTAGCCTAGTGTGTACACTGGGTTGAGCAACATCTATTGATTGTTATGATCAAAGTTCTCAATACCTTACAATTACATATCATGAATCAAGACTTATGATGATTACTGATAATAACATGATAACTGTTTTCTCCCGATGCTAATCAACAGAAACCTGTGGAAATACAAAATACGATCAGGTGACAGTATGTTAAGAACTGCAACGGGTGCATCAAATGTTGAATGAAAAGGTACATAAAAATTACTCATTAAAAATCAATGATTTTCTTATTATCATCAGGCAAGATTGAATAGATTCCTGACACCAGAAATTGTATCAAATTCCAGCAAGCTAGGGTCTGCTTAAAGGTAGCCACAGGCCTGTAACAAAAACAAATCTTTTTTTGTTTTTGTTTTTTTTTTTGTTTTCATTACAGCCCCCGAGGTGGAGAGTTTCCCCTCTAATTCTTAATCTGTGTCACATCTGACCAAAGTGGTTCAGATCATGATATTCCGCATTTCAACATGAAGACATACAAGACTCCTACATGTTAAAGATAATACAGTTGTGTTGACTCGGTTGGGACATAAATTGTAACTTAATGTTCACCCAGACAGCAACCCAAGATGGGCCCCAAGTGTGGTAACATGGGCTAGCCCAGTGGGCATGACATGGCAAGCCACATGGGATCCCATGAAAATTGCACCCATTGCCCTCATGGGATACCACGTGGGTTGCACATGGGCTGACACATGGGATTTACGTGGGGCCAACATGGGCTTGGATAATACTGACAGTGCTTTCAATCTGACACATGGGATCCACATGGGCCCCTCCTCTACTGATACACTCTCACACATGGGTTCAACATGGGGCCCCTCTGGTACTGACAAGCACAATCTCCCACGTGGGCTCCACATGGGCCCCTCTTCTACTAATACACTCTCACAGATGGGTTTCACATGGGGCCCCTCTGGTACTGACAAGCACACAATCTCATACGTGGGCTCCACAATGGGCCCCTTTTCTACTGATACACTCTCACACATGGGATTCACATGGGGCCCCTCTGGTACTGACAAGCGCACAATATCACACGTGGGCTCCACATGGGCCCCTCTTCTACTGACACGTAGAGCCAGTATGGGCGCCTCTTCTACTAATCCTTTGCGATCCATCATGGACGGTTTGGTTGCGTGAATAAAATCAAATTAACAGGAGCAATATTTAATATTTGAAGTAAATATGAAGTATGTATTATGTTTTTTTATTTGGTTTTTTTTTTTTCAAAAGTTAACACAGAGTCTTGGGGGGGGGGGGGGGTTAGGGTGATGGGACGTGTAAAAATATTGGTCTGTAGTTTCTAGTGTCTTGTTGTAAACCTGTCTTTTAATGGCCACATTATGATATGTATAATAATAAAAACAGAACAAGGTATAACCAATAAACATAGACATGTTTATTCAGTATTAACTCTACTTTTTCTGCCCCCCTTTCTGTCTCTGGAGTTCACCAGCCACATCTTAATTCTATTATCAATGTTGCTGTCTGTTTCGCTTTTCGTTTTCCGATTCATACGAACAGCACCTGAAAGCACACAACAAGGGACATCAATTGTAGTTTTGTAAAGCATTCATGTACTTATTCTAAAACTTATTTGAAAAGTCAGGGTTGTTAAAAAGACAAAAGACAAAAGTATACTCCACTGAAGCTGAAGGTATATATATATATACAGTGGAACCCCACCTTGCGACCACCCCGCAACTGCGACCACCCCCACAATTACGTCCACTTTTCTTGGTCCCGCATATACTATTAACGTAACTTACAGTTTCACAAATACGACCACCTCCAAATTATGACCACTTTGGTCAGTCCCCAAAGTAGTCGTAATTGTGGAGTTCCACTGTATATATATATATATATATATATATATATATATATATATATATATATATATATATATAAATAGAGAGAGAGAGAGAGAGAGAGAGAGAGAGCTTGTGTGTACCATAAGATACACAAAGAATGTAAATAGGAAACTTCAATATATTACACAATTTTAAATCAACCTTTTTTTTTCTTATATATGTAATAAGATAGGTCTTTTCTATGTTTGCATTGTAGCAGTACCATACGTTTCCTTGTATTCCCAGTTTCGAAGCATTTTGATAACATTTATATTATTTAAAGTTAAGGATACTTTTGAAATTGTCTCTTCATTGTGCGATAGAGTCAGGCAATTTCTTTGTGCAATACTTATAAATAATAACATGTGACATTTTATATATATATATATATATATATATATATATATATATATATGGTTTTATCACTTTCACATTCTTTTGCGGCTAGCCAATAAAAGTGAATAAGTTACATACAGCATGTATTTATATCGTTTAAATAAAAATCTTACTCTAAGAATTTAAAGAATCTTAAGGGTGTAAGGACCATCTTTATAGATTACATGAACAGTTAAATACACAATGCTACAGGAGAAAATCTTACTTCTGATGACTGGCAGGAGTTTTGAAGTGGAGAATGCCACTTTCTTTGAGGGAGTCACCACCTCTTCCGTGGTGCTTTCTGGAGTTTTTGGGGGACGATTGTTACCACACCAATTGTGACCCAATGCCATGTCATGCGACATGACCTTGGCCATTATTCTCCGGATGGTGTCCTTCAGATCTTCTCCTCCTATCGTACCGAGCTCTCTGCTCTGGAATGAAATGAAACGGTGACACTTTTTTTAAATTATTTCCCGGTAAATGTACAATAAAAATTATGAGAACAGGCATTGCCGCAATTTTTTTCCATAGGTAGAGGGTGTTTGGTTGATTCAAAGTATTTTTTTATGCGTTGCTACAATTTATGTTTTTTTTAAGCCGTTAAGTTCATTTGGCCTGGATTATAAATGGACTTTGAAGAGGGGACAGAGCGGCCTCCCGTCTAAACATGTAATCGTATCATCATCCTCTGAATCAGAATCACTGGCTGCCTGGCTTACGAGTCGTATCCGTTTTGGCGCTCGTTCCTCAGATTCCTCTATACTTCTGTATTTTAGATTGGGTCTGAGGATGGAAAAAGTTTACGTTTAATATAAAATGCGCAATCCAGCACATTCAATATATGTTTGTTAATATACAAATGCATATCTACTGTCAACTTAATGAATATTTCAAGAAAAAAATATTCGGTAAGTTAGGTTTGGTAGTTTAAAGATTTGCATTATTCGACTGATTTGAGGTGAATAAAGATTTTAGCATTCAGTACCTTATTTTTTGTTGAGTGTGAATTCCAATGACAGACAAGAAATGCTGCCATATTTTGAATCCCCATGGTTTTCTCATGCTCTTGACAAATTACCATGTCAGTGTTAATGATCTGGTACAACCGTCGATCTGATAACAAAACCATGGGCCTAGTAATGAGGTATCGAGGTTGGCTGTCATTTGCTTATAATGACTTTCCTTATCAGGAACATGAGCACTTGATCTGCCAGTGGCTTTTGAAATGCGTGCCAGCAATGTAGACCTGACGCAGCTTGTGCGTACGTGGTAAAGATCTATTTACCCATTCATGCACATTACCAAGCAAATTATATCATCTCCACTTGGCCTCCAAGTTTGAGTCGATCTGAGGTAATAAACTTTAACGACGAGAGATGCATTAACATTTCTTACTCTCTTACTTTTCGACGTAGTATTTCCCTTATGGAATAATTTATTCCCTCAAAAGGTGCCCTCTATCACGGATTGAGAATCTTTAAAATGCAAATTGTAATAATGATTGTCCAATAATTCGTTTTGCGATATGAAAATATAATAAACAATAAAGCTATGTCGACAAGATGGAGAAAATAAGTTATAAGGCTGCGAATATGTTCAGTTAAGTATAAATTGTAATTTTTTATCTCTTTTATTCCTGAATCATCGTTTAAGGCACAAATTTCAATATAAGATATGCTGTGTAATAAGTAATGCTTACTTCCTGACACGCTTAAAGTTGTGATGTGGTGTTTCCACTTCTGATTGTTCTGTTTCCACACTCGACTCGTTTTCCAACGTCTCTGCGTATTTCTTAGCCTTTTCAAAGTCGTCTAAATAGAAGAACAAAAACCATGGCAGATGCATGCACTTAGCTCGAAAATAACAATTATACATTTCAGCGGAAGAAAATAATATAGATATATATCTTTAATGATGATTGTGTAAAAAAATACATCTTATTAATTAACAGAGTCATTTTGGTTGTCCATACGGTTTTATTTGGACATTTTAAATGGTCACTTATTTAAAAAAATATGTCCTACATAATTTCGCAATGAACATTTTTTATATGATGTTTTGATAGAATTATCAAGATTTACCATAATATTAACCTACTGAATGATATAAATTGAAACACTTGATAAATCAAGCTAATCATACGGACAGCTGATTACGAATCAATTATACATTAACAATTCTTTTATGGACACAATAAAATAATACTTTTATTATGAAACTTACTCGTTTGTTTCAGGATATTAATGGTGTGGGTCAGCCAGTTGTCTCTTGGTTCATATCCCATCTTGGTTGCCCGGGCAAACTTATAGTTTTCTCTGGCGTCATAATTTGGATAGCGTGTTTCTTTCTCGCTTAGAAGCCACTCACGGTGGATGATTCCAACCGTATTGGTTTCAAGGAATTCAACAACCAGGAAAGTCTTGAGAGCCATGCTGGTATAAAAGGAATCCTGGTTTAATAATAAGAATTCCACCCACCCCAACCCCGTGCAATATTTTTTATATATATACGTGAATGATCGATGAGGGAAATATGATGCTGGTGAGAAGTAGAATGGTTGTTTTAATGGTTAAAATCCAACATTATTTCATCAATTTGACATGCATGATCACCAATGGTCCATAACTGTCCATTACCTACAAAATACCAGAGTTACTTTAAGTTTGCTATTCAGGTTATCAATGATTATTTGAACACGACGTATTGCTAAAAGGAATTTGGGATTTTTACCAAATTTAGATCTGTATCGTATATGTTATTTCAGGGTTGCCAAGTTATGGACCCCTTGTCTGAGTCAAGAGAGGTGGTTTGCCTCGTGACATATTGAACATTTAAAAGTATATTTGTTTACCTGGATCAATAATAACAAGAAATATATAATATACGTGAAATCAATGCAGATTTGGGAATTAAACTGAAAATAAAAGCCATCTGGGTATGTTGTACACACATGGTTCCACATAATAATGACCCGCCTATCAGTTTAAGAGGCCATTAAACACAGCGGGGATAGAAGATGCACAGATGATGACTGCAAGGGCGGAGCAAAATATAGAAGTGTTCTGTGCCAAATTGCCGTTAGCATATAAATATATAAAAAATTCAAGATAAACAGTCAAAAGAAACATTATTTTGACTTAACACGTTCGTACGTTCATTCTCATGTATATACGTACGGACTTTGTAAGATATAATTAATAATAAAAATAAAATATGCTATATTCGAAAACCTGTAGTTTAAGAACATATACAGCATATTTGCGATGATGCCAGTATAGTTTGTAATGAATTTCCAATTATGGATGAGTATGAACTTATTTTATTAATTTGAAAGGATAAGCTGTCATTATATTTTGTCATTATGATATACTTCATTTTCGTATGAGGTCCGGCTTGATTTATTTACGAGTGCATTAACGGAAATGCCACATATGCTTCAAGGTTATCGTCAAGTGGCAATAAAACGTATTTCTTTGGCCTGTTTGGTAGTGGTACAACCTGAATATCATTAGACAGATTGCCCACCCTGAAGATTCCCATTTTAGACGACTGTGTCGGGTAACAGAAAAAATCCTGTTTGTTTAGAAATTTGTTGACCACTAAGAATGCTTTGTCTTGATGTGACAAAATGTTGTGGATGATTGAAAGATCACCATTCAACAGGACGCAGATGTCACCTTGGGTTACTCTGAGTTTAATCAAATCTAATTTAATCTCTTTGTACTGAAGACTGAATTTGAAATCTTTATTGGTCGGCCCGGTATGGTGTTGCTGTTTAAATTCAATATTGCCTTTACTTTTTTTTATCTTGGTTTTCTCTAAACCCTCAGAGTACCGTCTTATTACCTGTTGAAAGGGATACTGGGGTTTTCGGATCATAGTTTACAAACAACCCAGGAAATTTTCGAAAGGAAAAGCAGAAATGTTATTCAATGAACCATATTTCAAAGCATCATCAGCCAAATGTATAAGACTATGAACATTGTACACAACTGATTCTGCGCCGTAAATCCGAGAATAATGCTGTACGAATATCTTCATTAATGAACCTGCATATTTGATTTCAGCATTGGTACTATTTTCTGTAAGTAATAACACCATCGCGACATGAAACAATAAAAAATTTTTTACTGAAAATTTTGTCTTGTAACTTCTTATACAAAACGACAGGTCCAGTGTATAATAGGAACTGGCGAAACTCGGTAGCTTTCCATCTGTCCAGCTCATCAAGTCCCCTGGGTTTCCTAGAAAATTCCGATGGGACAAACTTTCTACATGCTCTCAGTGACTGCGATATCAGTTTAACAACACTGCCACCCACTCTATTCTTGAGAGGGCCTCTCATCCAAAAATTTATCAATTTACGCATAACGCCTAAGCAACACAAATGCATATAATCTAATGGAAACTGAGTAACTAATCCAACTGTTGTATCTTTGAAAGGAGAGACCCCTGTGTGGTGATCTTCATCAACCATATCTTTTGCGTTCTGGTCAGTGTGGGCCGGTGCTTCAGTGTCAGGAAATGTCACCTTTCCCATCCACACTCCAGTTTGAGTGCACCGCTCGCATCCATGATAAGAATTGAATAGTTTTACTTGTTTTACGTATGCACGTGCAGGAGCATCACAAATGACAGCTGAAATCTTAACTCCAAATGTTTTATCTTCTACTGTGACACCATATTGTTCAACAGATATGATATCTTCAATAGTATCTATTAAATACTCCTTGACAGATAATGGTTTGCTGGACCCGGAGAACAAACCTATAATAAATGGATCCTTGACATCTTTAATCTGTATCATTCCAAGAATTGGCCAGAACTGATGATTAGAACTTTTAAAAAGGGGTTGGCCATCGATATTCATCTGAATATACAAATTGTCCATATGATCATACAATTCAGGCTGTCCCAACACTTTCTTGGTAATACCGGATGCTAGACCAAAATGATAATACAGTCCACCTGGTATAGTTTTAACATTGTAGTTAGTTTTGGTTTTCAACAGCGTACGGGGATCTGTCGGGAGTTCAGGGTGATCTGCCTTCAGTGCTTTTATTAAAGAGGACAGAGCTGACAGTGTTATGTTATCTTCAACTGCCCAGTAAGCTAACCTTGTTTCTAAAGGAACAACAGTTTCATGTTGTACCACATTATCATAAAGAGCATGTTCATTTACAGCATTATCATCATCTGAGCCGGACTCTGAAGTGCTACTTTCATATTCAGGAATGATAAATTGTTCTTGGCAAGTTGTTTCTGTTGTATTTTCTTCACTAGAAGAATCAGGACTATTCATGGATGTATCGTTCAATAGTAAAGGAGCAACAAGATTTCCATCTTCACATAAATCTGACGGTGGTTTAGAGTTATATTTTGCAATTTCATTATTAATTTTTCGTCGCAAACTCCACCTTGAACAGCCTTCATACTTTCGTTTAGGGGGCATATTTGCTTATAGGTATATATAAATAAATAAACAAATAAATAAATAAATATATATATATATATATATATATATATATATATATATATATATATATATATATATATATATATGAAAGTTATAATATAAGTTTTATGGTTTTCTAGCAAGTTGGTAAGGCCTACAATTTCCTGAAAACTTCAGTACTGGCGGAAAATCTTTACTGAGGAATAGAGGGAAACATTTATAAAAATAGATTTGTCTATTTCTCGGTAGTATTTGAAGATATTCCTAGATAAACATTAAATTGCATTGTATATCAATAAAATATCCAGCTCTCCATACAAAGAATAATAATAAAAAATTACAAATTTGTATATTTTAAGGTGTATATAGGCCCATATTAAACAGTCAGAAGAATAATGTATACGGTTACTATCAATAATATTTAATGTATTGAGAAATCCTAAACCAGTAAAATAAAGAACCCAGCTGTACTTCTAACATATGCAGGCACAGGTACTGTGATTTCGATTATCTTATGATCGAGTGTATACAAACCAACTCATCCTACTTCCAGCCAACATAAAAATATCCCTACATATCCATATCAATCATACAAAGCCAAATATTTTACCTTAAATCAGGTTAATTCAGGATTCCTTGAATAATGATCGTTCAAACAAACTGCCGGAGTGGCTCGGTGCTGCAACAAGAGCTGTGCCAGTAGACAAAGCAACCGCAATGGTCACATGACCAGGTGACGCGAAGTTACCGCCAAAATGTGTTAACCGTCTCATGTACACGGGCGGGGCATTTCTGCATTGATATACGTGAGCTTAAAACTGTTCGATTGACGTAATTAGAGATAATCCCTTCAATTAATAGTTTTATCGATAATTTCATTAATGAACGACAGGTGAGGGCACTATAGTAAATATGGTAGGTCCTCATGCGGATTCTAGATTTCTACCTAGTATTTGAAAATGATACTGCTTTCATGATTTTATTGGAAATTTGTGAAATAAAACCTTCCCCGATCCCACAAACCGTGCAAATCTTCTGAAAAAAATATTCTAATTTAAAAATAAAGGGCTTTTTTAATTGAATTAATTATATATTTTTAAGACTAAAATAAATTTTAAAACTTAATTATTTACATTTTACACGTAGATTTATCAAATTCTGAATTAATAGACATATTTTGAAAATATTAAATTCAATGACAATTCTAAGATATACTAAACAATACACTCTTAGCACAATGGAATTTATTTGAGGTTTATATGGAAGGATCCGGAATTATTTTAATCAACGACTTTTTTGCATTATATTCATGATGATCTATTAATTGGACTTTCCTATTTTTGTCTTTGTGGATGTGATATATCTATCATAATCTTTTACATGAACTGGGATAATATAAACACCTATTCCGCCTAAATTCTTAACGCGTATACATGCATACCAATTAACACCTTTATAACCGATTTTAGCTCTGGGGTAATTTTCGTCTTGACATATCTTAATTCTAATAATCATTCTTTTGGATATATCAGGCGTATCTTTAACTTTGATGTGAAAACGATTTAGTTACACTTGTTTTTTTTAGAAATATTCAATTAAATATAATTTCCGATGCAGTGTTTCCACAACTGTTGTTGTGGTCAACTTTTCATTAAAATTTTATTATTATTCTGTATAAGTTCTCTAATTGCAAAATTGTTTTCATTGCATGGCTAATTTAGGATTTTTTAAAATATATACTGGCGGTTCGCGCAGTTCAATTTTAGAAGTGAACTTAAATTAACTTCTGGGGGACTGCTATTATTTTCTTTATCATATGAATACATAATTCTGTCACAAATGTTTTTGATCCACAAAAGTATATCGATACAATATAGAAATCCGGGAGGGGGGAGGGGGGCAGTACTCTCTCTCTCTCTCTCTCTCTCTCTCTCTCTCTCTCTCTCTCTCTATATATATATATATATATATATATAACCTTTAACCTCCTATCCACTGCGATATGTTTTTGACAAAATAATATCTAAAGGAGTGATTTTTCTTTTTCAATTTAATATGACAGGCTAATGGGAAGGGATGTCCCCCTCTCGTATAGGGAGGATTATTCAAATATGCAATGTATAAAAAGGACATTTTGAGACACCCTTCAGAAGGAAATATGAAAACCTCCAGTTTTACAATCATATATTCTATTATATTTGGATATGGAGTCAAACCTTACGGGGGTTGGTTAAAGTGTATAGTCGGTATTATATATATATATATATATATATATATATATATATATATATATATATATATATATATATATATATAAATTTAAGATATATACTGTTCAAACATTCCATCTTTAGAAACATGTTGATTTCAATGGTGAAAAATGCACATCTACATTAAAAATTTTATAAATATCAACATTTAAATTTATTCCTATGATAAAATATTGGATTTTAATATAAGTCTATGTTTAACCCAGCAAACTCGAACGGAGTGTATATTACGGTAAGAACACTCCCTAAGTGAAGAAATATTTTGATGTTATTTTAACGGAGCAAATCACAACAACGCACATTATGATCCTCAAAATTAATTACGAATAAATGATAAAAGAAACAAATAACAAGAGCAGTTTAAATGAGTGGGGGGGGGGGGGGGGGTTGGATCGCCACTGAACCCCTAGAGGTTTTTCAAACAATAATGCAAGCCACATGTTTGAGTAACTTCATGAACACTTTATTTAATTTCTTATATGGCATTGAAAAGTTACCAAAGAGTGCATGCACTGTCGCTAAATAGGTGATCCTGCGCATGTCTTTAGTGGCGCAGAACACAACGCACAAACGGTGGTCTTCGATGTTGATCTTTGAGAATGAGACGCTGTTAAAAATATAGTTAAATATGATGCCAGAACAGTTATTTCGAGAAAATATGAGATAAACGTTGATGAAAGTAAATGTTTCTCGAATTACGTTGATCCGCATTCACGGTTTGTCTGCAGGTCACATGAGGTCATGATCTCGGAGCGCCATCTCTCGGCAATAAAAAAAATGAAACCGGGTGTTTTGTCTGCCTTGGAGGATCGTAGTTAGTAAAGGATACGTTAGTCCGACCGGATATCAGCCGGACTGGGATAATGAGTAGTCCGCTTAAATGAGTTTACGTTCAACATAATATAGAGGGAAATTTGAAGGGATTGAATTTCAGTGTTTGCATCAGTGAGTTGTACGTTTTACTGAGGCCTATATAAAGTACGTTTTCTCTCTCTCAATCATTCTCTCTTTCTCTCCCTCTCTCTCTCTCTCTCTCGTCTAGGTGTGCCGGTGTTTATAGGTATATATATATATATATATATATATATATATATATATATATATGAATAGCCATGCTGTTTCATTGTATATAGAAATGGGATACACAAAAAGGTCGGTTCACTGAAGGTGATATATATATATATATATATATATATATAGATGGAAAGAGTATACACAGAAAAGTGGTTCACTGCCAGTAGGATTCGAACCCACGATCTTCCGATTTCCGGTGTGGCTGCCTTAGTCCACTTGGCCATGACAGATTCCCAACCTCACTGTGTATTTGTACACTTTTATAGGAACCAGCGAAGTGACGTCATGTTAGTGACTTCATAGTCTCACCCACTACACGTGTCGGCACGGCGACTTTTGCATGGAGCAGGGGGAACTGATGGCTTTATTTGGTGTACGGCATATATTATATATATATATATATAGATGTTGGAGTAGCCATGCTGGTTCATTGTTTTATAGATGGAAAGAGTATACACAGAAAAGTGGTTCACTACCAGTGGGATTCGAACCCACGATCTTCCGATTTCCGGTGCGGCTGTCTTAGTCCACTTGGCCATGACAGATTCCCAACCTCACTGTGTATATGTACACTTTTATAGGAACTAGCGAAGTGACGTCATGTTAGTGACGTCATAGTCTCACCCACTACACGTGTCGGCACGGCGACTTTTGCATGCAGCAGGGGGAACTGATGGCTTTATTTGGTGTACGGCATATATTATATATATATAGATGTAGGAGTAGCCATGCTGGTTCATTGTTTTATAGATGGAAAGAGTATACACAGAAAAGTGGTTCACTGCCAGTGGGATTCAAACCCACGATCTTCCATCTATAAAAGAGAGATCGTGGGTTCGATTCGTACCTCCCACCGACTTTTCTGTGTATACGGTTACCATTTCCATCTCTATCTCTCTCAATATATATATATATATATATAAATGTTCTCTTATGTCTTCTCGTAATGCAGTTAATCTATAGAGGGGTTCCATATTTAATATTTTTAATTCTCCATAATTAGGATATTATGGGGCCTTGACAGCTGAGTGGTAAAACACTCGGCTTTCTCCGCTGGCGACCCGGTTTCGATCCCCGGCGTGGCAATGAGAGTGGGTTGTAGTTGCCGTCCAAGGCTGGTGGTTTGACTTAGTGAAATTCCGAAAGGACGGCAAATATTGGTTGCAACCGCCCCCCCCCCCCCCCCCCCCCCGGGTCGCATCTGAAATTTTTGGGGTTTCGTTATTTTAATGTTTATTTCTGTTTCGGTGCATTTCAAATCAGTTAAATGACTTCAAGTAAAAAACAAATAGTTACCTTGAACCTGAGATGGGCTTGGGCCCCATGTAATGTTGAAACGATAGATTGGGCTCTTAAATTCTTTTTTCTCAGGGTATGTTAAAGCAATAATCAATCAAAATACATTATAGTACAGCAAATGATAAAGAAAGAGACATACATGTTATTATCTCCATGGTGACAAAACAATAATGGTCAGTATGCAACTCTCCCAAGACAAGTAATTTCGCCACATGGGGCCCACGTGGGGCCCCAGTTGAGCCCACGGAGATGGGGAATGTGGAACCCATGCATGACGAGTATTAATTTCTCTCAATTCTTCAAAATATTTAATTTACGGTTGTTTCTGTTAGAAGGACAACTATAAATCTACCAGCTAATGCAAATATGCACAAGGTCAATTGTATACATTAAACAAATATAAAGACAAATTGGGTTCAGTATGCATGGAAAAAACGAGTGTAACCTGCAACACACGTTCAAAAAGTCATAACGAATATGAAACATTGATACTCACTAAAAAGCAAATGTATGTACAATTATTCACTCGGTCTCCGTTGTTAATATGTTAAATTTCATTTAACTGGTTTACAGCACTAAACCTTCGTAGAACCCTTGTGGGTCCCACATGGGTCCCATGTGATTTGTAAATTCAACTCTTCTAATTCTCAGAGTATTTAACCAAAGCTGAATGAAAATACTATAGCACAGCTAAAGTGCAACATGTTCAGTAACGTTATAACTACCCAACAAAGAAAAACTGTATGACCTTTTCAAGTACCGTGTCCATGAAACATATGTTTTGCCGCATTGGGTAAACATGATGAAACCATGTCGCTTGAAATGGGGTCATGATGAACCCATTAAAAGCCAATTTTCAAACTTATTAAAGGACGACTGTCCATGCAGGAAGTTCTGACAACTTATTAACAAAAAAAAATATGCAAAAGATCTCATGCGCATCATAATATTAATTGATCTATTTAACTTGCAGTATGCTCAGTGAAAATGTGAGAAACTTCAAAAGGATTCAACCTGTCATGATGATAATTATTAAATTTTAAGTTAATAATTTTTTGTAATGATTAGAAAGGTTGCAGTTTTATAAAACAAATGCGTGTACATATGTTATTTAAACAGTTATCATTATTTAAATGATGGATTTTATTTTAATCAATTTATAAAGCACCCACTCCTCGTAGAGCCCACGTGGGCCCCATATTAAAATATGATATTATATCAATTAACACGCTCTTTGCCTTTCAGAGAACCAAAGGAAATGATGAAGCAGAATACTAGGCTACCAAAATGGCCAGTTAACACCACAACACAAAAATAGATATCTATTTTATATATATTGGACTCTGTATGCAATTTGTCCATGAAACACAAGGTTTTTGTCAAGTGGGGCCCACGTGATGAACCCATGTGGATCCCACTTATTCAAAATTTTTGTCTCTCAATACTTCAAAGTAGGAATTTCTTCGTGGAATGCTCCAACAAGTCAATCTTTTTACCTTTATGAGTTAGTGAAACATCAAATGTATAAAATTTAATGTTTTAATTACGTGGGATTAGCACGGGGCCGGCATGGGCAAACCCTCGGGGCTGGCCCATGTGATTTCCATGTGGGCCCCATGTAGAAAAATATAGCCTACTAATATCCCACATAAGCCCATATGTTCCCACGTGTTTACCACATGGGCCCCATCCACCCTTGCTGTTGGGGCAGTATGTATGAAAATATTGGCACTTACTCTCAAGAAAGTCAGTTAATACGGGATTTTGCCAATGCAGTCTCTCGTGTAAATGGAGGAGAAAAACCACAGGCTGGCACAGCCGGAGGCCCATTTATGCAGGCAAGCGTACGTGATTCAGCCAGATGGTCATTAGCACTGTCTTATCTGGCCATCCCCACTTCATCAGCTTATATATGCTATTGACTCTGTTTATTTAATGTAATCATTAAACAAATATAAGGCTGCAATTAATATTGTTGGTATGCTGCAAGGAAGATTAAATGAAACTTGCAAAACCTGACATTTTTCCGTAAATGAAAGACCATGTGTAGCTTTGCCCTGAATTATTAAGCGAGTCCGTTGATATAAGATAAAGTTATAATGCAATATGTTATTTCTGAGATTTTCATGTTCATGCTTCCATTTTAATTTCAACTTGGCAACAGTCAATTAAGATAAGACCATTTTAAATTTCAGGATAATTTGAAATGAAAAGTGCTTTGCACAGTGCACATGCAGCTGTAATGAATGCATGAATGGGGTTGACAGGCTGTCTGCCAGGGGCACTAGCTGTTTGCCTGCAATTTTTCAGGGAGGCAGGCTGATTCTACCTCCACACACAAGAGTATCCGTATTAGTGATATCCCGTACTGTTACCTCCATCGGCTCTTGGCTGGCATGGCATGCTGGGAAGGCTTAGGAGGGTATTTCCTTGGGTGATGTCATGGGGATCTATGAGAGAACCATCATCTATTTGGGGATTTATTAGGTAATTTGATTAGATCCCCCTTTTGATTTGCATAAGATTCCCGTTTGGGGTTGTGTCAAATCAGAGGTGAAACTCTCCCCAACAGGTGTTCAGACTAACATTCCTGAATGGAGGCTGAATGTTTGGACTAGCTTAAAGGCTGGGCAAATGGTAAAATGGTTAAAATGAGCTACAGCTTACCATGTACATGAACATGAGTAAGCTGAACCCAAAGACAATATAATGTCCAGCAATATTATCTTAAACAAAAATCAAACTTACCTTTCCAATGCGTTCTACTATCTCTAGAGCTTTGATTATTTTGTCCCATTTGATGCGTTTGCCATCTGGTTGTGGGTCCACATAGGAAAACACTGTTTCAGGATCTGCATTCAATACAACCTCTGTGCGGTACCTGATAAGTAATAAACATCTGAAGGAAATCATTGCTTACATCAACCAATAGGTCAACAAATTAATGAGAGCAACATACATCCTGAAGGGTATTTATTATCATATTATATATAGGTTTCCAGATTTATTAGACGCACAATTTCCCAAAGACCGAGACACAAAAAGTTCAAAATAAGTTTTAAAAAAAACACTATACGTACATGTACCTCTCACAAATCCAGACTAGTGGCCAATGGGCCATGACGCTCAGCTGAATTCAAGGAATGTTGAACAATGAGCAAAATGACTGCCAGAGTGCCAAAAAATCATGAATTTTGTGAAGAGTCCTTAGAAACATCTGGTTTACGAGAAAACTCTCCAAGACGGATTGACATGCCAAATTTTAGACCAATACCTTGAACCACTCCTAAGATATGAGCAATTTTCACCCAAAGCACACTTTTATGGATGGACGCCACAAGGAAAACAATTGCAGATAGTGCCACCAAACTTGAGAACAAGATGGAGTAGTCCAAGATCTATGGGTATGCACCATTTCAGGCCAATATGGCAAATCACTCCTGAGAAAATGGCATTTATTTATTCTACAAAACTGGGAAAATAGGTGGCACCACCTGTCTGGTTTATGCCAAATATAAGACCAATACCTTGAACCACTCCTGAAATATGAGCAATTTTCACCCAAACCACATGTATGGATAACCTGTCTGGTTTACAAGAAAACTTTCCAAGATGGATGGACATGCCAAATTTCAGATCAATATCTTGAACCATTCCTGAGATATGAGCAATTTTCACCAAAAGCAAATATACTGATGGACGCCATGTGAAAACCACTGCAGACGGTGCCACTAGTCTTGTTCACGAGATCTATTTATGGACCTCCCTGGATGTCAAGTTAGAAGATTTCAGGTCCAGTGGTTAGAATTTGTGCCCTGTTAACGGACGGCCTGACGAAGAGTGATCGCGATAGCCCAGATGACTTTCAATCAGCTGAGCTAAAAATAGATTATTGCATAAATCTGGCCCTTGTGTCTAGTTGGACATGGATAATTACATATATAATTATATAATTTATTAAGCTGGATTTTTTAATAAACAAATAAAAATATCAACCTCTGTTCTCCTCTGGACAGAAATCAAATGTTAGTTTTGCAAAGTTTTTTATTTGCAAACAGAAACATATTATTACATCATCCTGGTATTTTTTTATTCTCAGACAATCATTTTCTTAACATTTTTTACTTAACAATCTGAATTTTAATCATTTGATCCACTCTAGATAGATCTAGCACAGTCCAGTGCTTCCCACAAATACTATCAAATGGCTGCAGTTTAAATTGTGCCACTTTTTGGTGTGTAAATGTGAGGTGAGATTTGGATTGGAGCTTAACAAGAACAGTCAAACACAATAGTTTACAGCAGTTTAAATGATAGCTTTGCCCAGCAATGTTTAAATACAAGATAGAAGCTAGATTTGGTTAGGTCAAGTCAGGTACACCATGCAGGTACCCCTTTGTGTTTCCCATCCACCT